>OX336391.1:145769073-146369073 GCA_946902985.2 Meconema thalassinum
ATGAAACTGGCCTCATAATAATACCATTACCATAGGTTATAAACATCAAAGACTGTGTGCATTGAGAGCACGCTATAAAGCTGAATACAAACATATAACTCTGTCTTTCATAGCAAGGACGTTTAAAAGATAGCGATGTCACTCATTGCTGGAGCTCTTTGCTCTCAAAGATAAAATACTTCATTAGTTTCTTGTATCAAACATTCAAATAATCACGTGTCATCACACTTGACACAAACAAAATAATATTATGGCGCAAACTCCACTCTGCTGGATTTGCTTAATGATACGTTGGGAACTGGGTTCGATGCTAGGCTACAACGAAACATCCCTTTTACTTGCAAGGTCTACACTTGACCTGGATGGCTTCTGAGCACATCATGAATGAAATATAAATGCAGTTACAAAACTGATAATTACAGTCGATTACCTAAATGATACGACTTCTCTAATGAAGTCAGGGGCGTAACATTGACTGTCTGCTATGAGTGCAGTTAAAGAATTATGATCATGGCATCAGTTTGCCGTAGCAGGAGTCTGCTAAGACTCGAAAATCACCCCAGATAGGGTTAAACAAAGTAGCCTAAAAATGACTACGGTCACGTTTAGCAATAGACGAGAATTGGCGTCCTATGACGTCCATCAGGTTGCACCAGGGTTGAACAAAATATCAAACCCAAGGGTGGCTCAAAATCACTGTAATAAATGACATCTAATTATACTAAATACATTCCCTACCTATGAAATGGCTGTCCCTAAGTTCGGCTGATTTACAATCTACACTAATCTAACTATACCACCAATGACTAGAACAAAGAAGGGTTGTACAAACTCACGATATGAAGGAGCCCACACTTAGCTCTCTGTCCAACGGCAAGGGTTGAACGAAAGCACATCTGGCTTTCAGGATTGGCATCGTCCGTATCAGAACTTCCATCTTGGATCTCCTAAAGACCAGGGTTCGGTCTGTCGCTGTAGTTGACATCGTGAATGGGTTGGACATGCCTAGGAAAGGCATCCTCGACTCCTTCCTTCTCGTTCGACGTTCTAGAAGTTCCACATCATGCTCGTTCCATCCGAGATATCTCCCTCATACCATAACGGTACTTAGCCCATCATCTCCGACTCGAACATGGTGTTATAAATGTCGAACACGTGGTCGGTAATGTTAGACATCATGTATTCCATTAGTACTTGAAAATTGCGGTGTGCTTTGTAGCTATCACAGGCGTTACACATATATTTAGCAACACGGCCTCTACACTTTGCAGATATCATTAATAAATGGCCATGCACTGATCTGCTGGTTCACACGTGCACAGACTTTACTTTTGCAATCACGTGGCATCCGTAAAATAGGCGTCGATTTCTGGCGGATAAATCCACCGTAGCAATTTATATACGAAGTGGTTTTAATATCACACTCGTTCAATGTAACTTTGTCACAGTTATTGGTATATTTAACACTAGGCTTCAGCCCTCCACAAATCACGTGGGTACAAAATGTGGTGCTACAGAATCGTAGAAAATTCACAATATATTTTAAATACGTTCACAATGCAATTTGTGCTGATCACTACACTTTACAAATTGTGATGCACAGTACGATGGTGTTCGATGACACGTGATAAATATTTCTTCGCTAAAAAGCGGACTGTTTCCACGTCTTACATGACGGATATTATAACACGCCTCAACAGGGCGGATTCTCCTGACGTAGTGCTGATCACTACACTTTTAACAATTGTGATGCACAATACGATGGTGCTCGATGACACTTGATAAATATTTCTTCGCTAAAAAGCGGACATTTCCCACGTCTAACACGACGGGTATTTCAACACGCCTCAACAGGGCGGATTCTCCTGACGTAGTGCACGGAACTGCGTTCCTCGTGGAATCAAGTCGTCAAACTAAGTCGATGAGCGACTATTTACATTCCTCCTTGCATATCTGCAATGATATTACCATACCTATAAGTGGAAAAACATTCTCCAAAATGTTTCAATAATACTGCATGACGAAATGGAATATTCTGAGTCTCGTAGAAAGGTAAAGTTGATTAATAAGACCTCAGATAAATAATTAGCCGACTTCACCAAAGTCAAAAGTGCGATCCTTCGCTACTCCAAAGAGAATAGTATAAGCTCTCAGCTTCTGGTTGCTTTCTGGGTGTTTTCAAAGGTAATACATCCCATCATAAATGTGTTGTCATGAAAAATATCACATGAACCTTAGCTCAGCGGGTTCATCTGCCTCTCCGTCGTTTCAAATAAAATGTAGGGAAGACATTTCTATTTGACTCAAAGTTCATTCATGAGTGATATTTTTTTCAGATTAGCTGCGTTGAAGCTTCCAATGCACTCTCCTGTTTGAATGTCTTCAATCACGTAACTTCCATTGTTCCTGCTGCTTCCATTTCATGGATCTTCTTAGCAGCTTCCTCTCGGTGTTTCTCTCTCCGTCGGCATCTCGTGTCTCCTCAATTTCCTTGCCATTTAAATTCTCAACAACGTTGACTTCGGATTCAAATTCCGGTTCTTTCTCTACTAAATTCATTTAAATGGGTTCGTTCGGCTTAAACTCCACCGTATTACGTCCCATATCAATGATTTCATCGTACTTCCGAATGAAGTCTGCACCCAATATGGCATCATGATGCAAGCCTTTCATCACTAGAAATTCGTGCAAATACACGTGGCTCGAAATTTTTAAAGTGCATAAAATCTGAACTTTGCACGTTACGACACGGTCAGGTATAACTCCTCTGACTCTTACTGCAGAAACTGGCAGCTCTGTCACCTCAGAGTTTGCTTGTAGTCTGGCATGGCAATCGGCGGAAATGACACTTATCATTGCCCCTGTATCGATGAGAATGACTACGTCACATCCATTCAGGGTAGCTACAAACTTCGGTAGACGTGTCAATTCTTAGTTGTGGTTCGTCGTTCGTCGTTCGTCTAATAGATCTTCCTGAATCGGCTCCCAGAGTAAGATAGTGGCAGTTACTCTGTGCTCAATCGGGTAAGAATCTACTGGGTTTTTGGCGTTTTATTTTCCTTGGCGGGAAGTACCGGGCTGGCTTTGCCTCGTTTCTTCCGCCGGAATATTACGTGTTTCCCGCGAAGTCGGGTTCTGATCTCCCCCTTCTTGCTTTTCTTGGAGTTCTCGGAGTTGCTGAAGGTATTCACGACTCTCGTGTGCTCTTCCTCTCCAGTCTCGATCGACCTGGTATCTGGGGTCCCGATCTCGACTGTATCCTCTGCTGTAGCGGTAATCTCTACGGATACCTCCCTGCTGTGGGTTCCGGTTATTATTCCCTCGGCGGTCGTCGTTCGTAGCGACGGTTGTCGTTCGTTCCTCGATCAAAGCGTCGGTTCCAATAACTACGACGGTCATCTCTCCGGTCTCTAGCGTACGGAGTGTTATTCCAATTTCTCCGACCACGATTATATTCATCACGCTGGTCAAGGCTCTCTTGAGTCTGTGTTTGCTGTGGCGTCTGGCACACTTTGTCCACAGTCGTTAAGTTAACATGTCACTCTTCACGCCTGTCAGCCTTCTGTTGACGGTGTGTTGGAAACTGTTCGGTATTGGCGTCCAATCGCCGTAAGATCTGATCGCACTGCTGAAATGTAGATGCTCCTGCAGCGATCAATACTCGTTGCACGTCTGCAGGGTATTGCCAGACGATGGTATTTACAGGGTCTTGCTCTGACAGTGGGGGTTGCAAACAACGAAGTTTCGCAAGCTGGGTTGCGAAGTAGTTCGCATAGCGCGTCGGAGTGTTCGAGCTGTATCGGCGAGTGTACATCTCAGCTCTGATACTTTGCTGGATGTCGCTCGACCAGTAAGTTCTCAGTAAGGCTTCTCTGAAGTCTTGATAGCCTACGAATGAGTAGCGGAAGGCCCTGAACCAAGTGCTCGCTTGCCCCTCAAGCAAACGCTCAATGACTCGGAGCTCTCTCTCCGGAGTTACCATTGTGTCTCTTAAGTAGCTCTCCACATTCGCTAAGAATTCTACAGGAGTGATGCCACTTCCAGTGCCTGAGAATCGAGCTGGTTGCTCTTCTCGCGAACGGATGATTGTCACTTTCCCGTTTGTGTGCGCGGGTCTGAATGAACTCGGCATATAATTATGCGTTGGCGTACTTGTACCCTGACTTTGTTGATTACGTGCAGGTTGGAAAGGATTCGCGTTATAATTTAACGCTTGACTCTGCGCTGAACCGGTAACTTGGAACGGATGTGGTTCCATGGGTGCGCTAGGTTGAAAGAGTGTGGGCATTATCCCCGCGGATTGCGGTCCTGGCGTTGCCTGAGATTCTCCCATCTGTGGAGGTAAATGTATCTCCCTTGGTTGAGTCTCAAGTCGGTCGAGGCGTCTCTCGATGATTTCGAGCCCTGGGATAGTCTTAGCTGCGACCTTGTTTCCAAAATCGTTGAGCTGCAACTCAATTCTCTCGACTTTACCTTTGAGGTTGGTGTCGACTTCACGAATAGCTGTCCTCAAGTTATAACTGAGGTCTAACCTCTCGGTTATTGCGACTTCCTCAAATCTTTTCTGTGATGAGTCGATTTCCCCCTCGACTTTGGACATGTTGTCCTTGACCTCGGCTACCTTCGCTTCCATAATAAGTTTATGCTCATTAAGGTCACCCCTCAACAGCATTACATCGATCTTATTTTCTTCTTGATGAATGTCTACTGTCTCTCGTAGCCCTGTTACGGTCTTGGTTAATTCCGTAATGTTCCTTTGGTTCGTATTCAACTCGTCCTTGACCTCGATCATACCATCGACGATCGTCTTGACATTATTGTTGACGGCGTTCGCTGCACCTCTCATCAGTACGAGTCCTATGTTCATGGTAGCCATGTCCTTCTTGACATTGTCCATGAATCCCTCGACGTGAGTTAATCGAGTTCCAAATTCCTCTCGAGTATGGTCTAAGTCAGCCCTCATATCAACCTGAACTCTATTAATCGTAGTTTGAATCTGAGCGGTGTGCTCCTCTAAACGGGCTTGCACGTCCTCCCTAGCTCTATTCATTTGGTCAGTTAAATTATAAATACGCTGGTTAGCCTCCTGATGATGTCGTATTACGTCAACCCTAACAGCTGCTAAACCTGCCGTAAGATCATTTCTGGCCTCTATTCTATGAGCATCCATGTCGGCCCTGACCTGCATTAGATCAGCCCTAACATTATTAATTTCATCTCTTACTTGGTCCACATGACCACTTACATTATTAATTGACTGTGTGTTAACCTCAAGATCCTGTCTAACATTATTAATTGATCGGCTGTTAACCTCAAGATCCTGTCTAACATTATTAATTGATCGGGTGTTAACCTCGAGATCCTGTCTAACCTGGTCCACATGACGACTTACATTATTAACAGCTTGGGTATTCTCACCCAAGTCACACCTTACAGTACCTACTTCCTGCCTGACTTCACCTAAGTCAGCAGTAATCTGCTGGAGATTGGCATTGACACCTGCCAACATCTCCCCAAATACACGACGAATTGTTTCCTCATCCATGACAAGAAATTATTGAGAAAGAGAGGGAGCAATCTCTTATGGAACTTACAGCTATGATTAGTTACTTGGTGGTATAAAGCTTGTTTCATTTAAATAAACATCACGAGTAGACCTGGAGTATACAAACTAAGTGCTTCTACATTTACAAAGACAACAGCGAGCAAAGCAAAGTATTACATTTACTCAGGATGAGGCATCATCAAAGAAAATCCTATCCATCATTTATCTAACCCAAAAGCCTCACCCCCATGGACTTGTATCAAACATGAACGCCATGTGGTTAATTGATCTGCAGTACGACTTTCTAAGTTCGTCCCAGTCCGGTCAATTTACCATTGATCAACATTAAGATCCTCTTAAATAACATGGTACTGACGGTCACCACGTTAACGTCGGCACATGAGTTGGGCGCCATTTAAAGAAGAGTATATGTTATGTGCCCGTCAGAGGAGTTGCCAGGATCGCCAACAACCGAAATGACTTCCCTCACATCTCATCCGCCGGGCCTAACTGCCGAGAGGATCAGGTGAACTTCCATACAGGCCAAAGCGGCACGAGAATCCATCATCCACAGGGATCGTGGTACATGGTGACTAAAGGTCATAGACTGCCTAAGGAAAGGTTCACCTTACAAGCTAGATTGAGGAAAGAAACATCCAGACTTATGTAAAACATCGTGAAAATTTATTGTAAAATTCACAAACCCCTATCCTAGTTCGGAGGGTTTCTATCGGCTAATCCGCAAGCTAATAGATAATCAAAAATAAAGAGCAAGTCCCTACCTGAGAAGTTACAGTAAACCCTCGCGAAAGATCTATCTCACAATAATAAAAGCAACAACAGCAACACTAGGAAAATGGTACGGCGCAAAACCCTACATCAAGTTACAAGATCAAGCTAATATCGGAATTTACATTTAACAGGGTAGCAAAACAAATCTAAGTTAGGATGATACCATTTTCTCATTTACATTTAATATTAATTCATCTAGCTAAGTCCTGCCAATTAGTTACAAAATTTACGGCGGTGACGTCCGTAATATCAAACAATTACAATCAAAGCTATGTGACAAGCCATAAAAAACATCTAAAACACTCTTATAGACTGGGTGCTAATCAGCACACAAAAGGTGACATAGAGGATTTGTACACTTATACATCAATAAATCAATAAATACAAGACCACAGGTTTATTCAAAGCCTACCTACACCTTGGTTTACCGTTTGTAAGCCATAGTCATTTAACGTGTGTAATTACGGTGACGACTGCGTAGTGAAGACTACGTCTAACATCGTATGGCCTGCGCTCCTCCAGCTACGAACTAAAGGTTCGAGCAAGCCTCTGTCACTACAAAAAGTGTGAGCTGTCCTAAAGTCATTTCCTCCAGGAAATACTTTCATTGGGACGGCCATGTCAGCAGGTTCCAAATGCAATTGAACAAGGTTAAATAGAAAGGATTCGTTAGTTATATTTTGTTTATCAAAATTATGCGTTTTATTATTAAGATGTCGGTTTAAATTATCGTTGGTTTATGGCGAATAACAGCTGACTAGCTTGGCACGGAGCGTCTCTGAGAGATCATCTCTGCCATAGAGCCTCGACTCAAAAGTCGGAATACAATCAACGAGCAATAACAACTCGGACACACAATAACACAAGTTACCAGCGGCGCACAGCTCGCGTTCAATAACTCTGGGACGGGCCTGGACACATCAGTTACCCTCCCTAAATATCTGGTCGACGGGAACAGTCCCAGACACGGTACACAAAATACCTTCACACATGAAAAAACCCTCATCACGGGGCTAGCCTCCAACATAAAATAAGAATCCTGACATTACTGTACTCGTCGAAACAACGGTACACGCAAAAGGCGTTTAACTAACAAATGACAATCTAAAGGACATGTGAGCAGATACAGGAATGGACTCTGGGTTCCATGAGCTATCAATGCAATGAAAATTAAATGAATGCTACAAGCATTCTGTTCTGTGTTAACATAAGTCTGTGTCTCTTGGAAGCAAGCGCTCTCACTCGTGCATTGGGAAATATTCACAAACCTGTCTGAGTCACAGCAAGTTGCAGGCTCCCTGCACTATTAGACACAACACGTTGACTGGGCCGGTAATTCAGGCAAGAAAATAACTATGAAACTGGCCTCATAATAATACCTTTACCATAGGTTATAAACATCAAAGAATGTGTGCATTAAGAGCATGCTATAAAGCTGAATACAAACATATAACTCTGTCTTTCATAGGAAAGACGTTTAAAAGATAGCGATGTCACTCATTGCTGGAGCTCTTTGCTCTCAAAGATAAAATACTTCATTAGTTTCTTGTATCAAACATTCAAATAATCACGTGTCATCACACTTGACACAAACAAAATAATATTAGGGCGCAAACTCCACTCTGCTGGATTTGCTTAATGATACGTTGGAAACTGGGTTCGATGCTAGGCTACAACGAAACATCCCTTTTACTTACAAGGTCTACACTTGACCTGGATGGCTTCTGAGCACATCATGAATGAAATATAAATGCAGTTACAAAACTGGTAATTACAGTCGATTACCTAAATGATACGACTTCTCTAATGAAGTCAGGGGCGTAACATTGACTGTCTGCTATGAGTGCAGTTAAAGAATTATGATCATGGCATCAGTTTGCCGTAACAGGAGTCTGCTAAGACTCGAAAATCACCCCAGATAGGGTTAAACAAAGTAGCCTAAAAATGACTACAGTCACGTTTAGCAATAGACGAGAATTGGCGTCCTATGACGTCCATCAGGTTGCACCAGGGTTGAACAAAATATCAAACACAAGGGTGGCTCACAATCACTGTAATAAATGACATCTAATTATACTAAATACATTCCCTACCTATGAAATGGCTGTCACTAAGTTCGGCTGATTTACAGTCTACACTAATCTAACTATACCACCAATGACTAGAACAAAGAAGGGTTGTACAAACTCACGATATGAAGGAGCCCACACTTAGCTCTCTGTCCAACGACAAGGGTTCAACGAAAGCACCTCTGGCTTTCATTATTGGCATCGTCCGTATCAGAACTTCCATCTTGGCTCTCCTAAAGACCAGGGTTCGGTCTGTCCCTGTAGTTGACATCGTGAATGGGTTGGACATGCCTAGGAAAGGCATCCTCGACTCCTTCCTTCTCGTTCGACGTTCTAGAAGTTCCACATCATGCTCGTTCCATCCGAGATATCTCCCTCATACCATAACGGTACTTAGCCCATCATCTCCGACTCGAACATGGTGTTATAAATGTCGAACACGTGGTCGGTAATGTTAGACATCATGTATTCCATTAGTACTTGAAAATTGCGGTGTGCTTTGTAGCTATCACAGGCGTTACACATATATTTAGCAACACTGCCTCTACACTTTGCAGATATCATTAATAAATGGCCATGCACTGATCTGCTGGTTCACACGTGCACAGACTCTACTTTTGCAATCACGTGGCATCCGTGAAATAGGCGTCGATTTCTGGCGGATAAATCCACCGTAGCAATTTATATACGAAAGGGTTTTAATATCACACTCGTTCAATGTAACTTTGTCACAGTTATTGGTATATTTAACACTAGGCTTGAGCCCTCCACAAATCACGTGGGTACAAAATGTGGTGCTACAGAATCGTAGAAAATTCACAATATATTTTAAATACGTTCACAATGCAATTTGTGCTGATCACTACACTGTACAAATTGTGATGCACAGTACGATGGTGCTCGATGACACTTGATAAATATTTCTTCGCTAAAAAGCGGACTGTTTCCACGTCTTACATGACGGATATTATAACACGCCTCAACAGGGCGGATTCTCCTGACGTAGTGCTGATCACTACACTTTTAACAATTGTGATGCACAATACGATGGTGCTCGATGACACTTGATAAATATTTCTTCGCTAAAAAGCGGACATTTCCCACGTCTAACACGACGGGTATTTCAACACGCCTCAACAGGGTGGATTCTCCTGACGTAGTGCACGGAACTGCGTTCCTCGTGGAATCAAGTCGTCAAACTAAGTCGTTGAGCGACTATTTACATTCCTCCTTGTATATCTGCAATGATATTACCATACCTTAAAGTGGAAAAACATTCTCCAAAATGTTTCAATAATACTGAATGACGAAATGGAATATTTTGAGTCTCGTAGAAAGGTAAAGTTGATTAATAAGACCTCAGATAAATAATTAGCCGACTTCACCAAAGTCAAAAGTGCGATCCTTTGCTACTCCAAAGAGAATAGTATAAGCTCTCAGCTTCTGGTTGCTTTCAGGGTATGTTCAAAGGTAATACATCCCATCATAAATGTATTGTCATGAAAAATATCACATGAACCTTAGCTCAGCGGGTTCACTATTGCTTCTCTTCATTAGCACTCGTCGATCGTCGCAGGTCTGTCATAGTTTGAAATCTTTGGAACAGGTGGAATGTCCTGAAGAAGATGTCTGTGCGTGGTATCTTTTAACGTGGGAATGCCGTTGCACATCAACAATCACACGGCCCTTCACAGGCTCAGAAACTGTCACCAGTGGAAAAGAGACTACGACGACTGGAATTTCCGAGAAAGCTGCAGCCTTCGTCCGCCTTTTCAACCGCTGGAGCTGAAATTACCTTAGTGCTTCTTCGCTTGATTCGCCGTTGAGGATTTTTATGCCGTTGGCCATGGTTGGTTCATCCACCATTAGGGGAGGATTTACACCCCAAGGGCAAGAGAGTGCCCTAGTCTTCATCTGCTCATTGAATTTTGGAATCTTGTAGAGACGTATTCTACGGACATTGTCATTGCTACTGAATCTTGGTTATATGATGATATAAATAGTAATGAAATAATTCGAGGGACCCACGAAAAGTACAGAAGGGATCGGGGGAAGCGAGGTGGTGGGCTATTTATTTGTGTGCGCAAAGATATAGCTAGTTTCTTAAAGTGGGCTGATACGGATCATGAAATGTTATGTGTACAAATTTCGGATAAAGAGAATAAATTCCCTCTTCAGGTGAAGAGATAACCGAAAGATAACTTTTCGCTTCTAGACACACTGTATGATAATCCTTGTACGGGTAATGCTATGAAAAAGTGCATAATAATTGCCGGAGATTTAAACCTCCCCAAAGTAGACTGGTCTGGTGAGTCAACTAGCTGTGGTCAAGCTCAGAGTGCGGCAAACAAATTCTTAAGGGAGGGGGGATTTTCCCAAGTAGTTGACTTCCCAACTAGAGGCAATAATACCTTAGATGTTTATCTGGTAAGGCCTGTAGAACTGTATATTAACTGTCTGAAAGTACCAGGAATTAGTGACCATTCTGGGGTTGAATTAAATATTAGTTACGGTGACATTACAAAATTAGACTCTGATGTAGCAAATAAGATCATATTCCAGTATCGCAGGGCGGAACAGGACAAATTTCAGGGGTTATTGAATGAGCTATTTGTAGGATGGGCATCGGAAGGAAATCACATTAATATCCTGTGGACTAACTTTTTGAAAATTTTAAATAGCGCTATTGATAAATTTGTTCCATTTAAATTACTGAAACAAAACCCAGATCCTGAGTATTACACACGGGAAATCAGGAGTCCTAAACGGAAAATTAGGAAATTATACAATAAAAGACATGATAGTGACAAGTATATGTTGAAATTTAAGTCCTTATCAAGAGAGCTCGTCTTAAAAAAGAGGGCTGCTCATGACAATTATATGCAAGGTTTAGTTGGTTCGGGAGGCGATGGGTGGAAAAAAAAATACAGTTATGTTAGGAGAAGAAAGGGAAATTCAAATAATTTGTCGATGATAATGTCCGGTGACGGTAAATTAATTACTGAGAAGCAGGCCATTGCTAATGAATTAAATGTCTTTTATGGTAGTGTGTTCAATAAATCCAATAGCTGTGTGTTGGACCTTAACTGTGAATCAGGGGCTCCACTTCTCCAAATAAACCAGTCAGCAATTGTAAAGCTAATACAAAAATTACGTTACAATATATCGAAGGGTCCTGATAATATTGTTAGTGAAGTACTTAAACTAGAAGGTAGGACCGTGACACGATACTTAGAGGTGATGTTTAATGTGTCCATAAACAATGCGCAAATCCCGGATGACTGGAAAAGAGCTACGGTAGTCCCAATATTTAAGGGAGGGAGCAGACTTGAATTGGGCAACTACAGGCCGGTTAGTCTTACGTGCATCGTTTGTAAACAGATGGAACAACTCATTTGTGACTACTTGAGGGAACAGTGGGAAACATTATCATGGTATAATGATAGGCAACATGGATTTCGGAAAGGTTACTCATGCGAGAGTCAGATGCTATCACTTTTTCAAGATATTAGCGAATCGTTAGACGATGGAGTTTCAGTCGACGCCGTAGTTATAGATTTTGCGAAGGCATTTGATGTCGTGCCGCATGGCATGCTACTCCATAAATTAGCTTCGACGAAGATTGATAGAAGAGTAATTTTATGGATCCAAGAATTTTTGACGGGTCGTTCCCAGAAAGTGAAAGTTGAAGGCCGATTCTCGGATGAAATTACCGTAACGTCGGGTATCCCTCAGGGCAGCGTAATCGGACCTTTTTTATTTTTGGCGTTTATAAATGACTTACCAAATGGGATTCGCAGTGACTGTCGATTGTTTGCGGATGATTGTGTAATATATCGAAAGATACATGACTCACAAGACAATGCAATACGTCAAGATGACCTGAACCTGGTCTATAAGTGGGCGATTGAAAATAAAATGAAAATAAACACAAGAAAATGTAGTCTAATAAATATAGGGAAAGTACGAAGGCAATATTTTCAATATAACATTGGCTCGGAAATTCTTGTAGAAGAAGATTCTTGCAAATATTTGGGCGTTCACGTAAGAAATGATATGAAATGGAGTAGTCATATCGGATGTGTAGTTTCTAAAGCTTACAAATCCCTGCACTTTGTAATGAGGGTATTAAAAGGAAGTAGTACATCTGCTAAACAATTAGGATATTTGTCACTTGTAAGACCTATTCTGGAATACGCCTCGGCGGTTTGGGATCCATATCAAGTAGGGCTCATAAATGAGTTGGAAATGGTACAAAGAAAGGCCGCTAGATTTGTGCTCAGTGACTTTAATCCCAGGAGCAGTGTGAGCCGTATGTTAAAGAAACTTGGGTGGGAATCACTTGAGGCTAGGAGAATGAAATCTAGACTCTGCGCTATGTACAACACGTATACAAATCAACCAGCATGGGGTGAGCTTAGCAAACGTATGGAAAAGCCCACTTACATGGGTAGGAGCGATCACCCTTTCAAAGTTAAGGGCCGACCACAGCGAACAAATTATGGTAAATATTCTTTCGTAAACCGTGCCATTGATAATTGGAACTCTCTACCTGCCGCAGTCTTAGAGCCTTTTCCCAAACATATAGGTGTGTTTAAGAAAAGACTGACTATTTGAGTAAATACTCCAGTTTAATTGTTAGTGAATTGTTATGTACAATTATTTATTTGTTATGCATATCTAATTTTCCACCGGGGGACACACCCCCAATTACAAATAAACGAATGAATGAAAAAAAAATCGTCTTCAAAGGAAGCCGAGGGCATGATGGAAGGGAACTCTTATCCCGGGAGTTTCGCAGGTGAGGTTGACATTTGAGTAGAGAGTTTTCTACCTCTTGTTGTTGTTGTTGTTGTTTGAGTTTTCAGTCATTTGAATGGTTTGATACTGCGCTCCATGCCTCCCTGTCCTGAGCTAATCGTTTCATCTCTATATAGCTACCACACCTACATCCGAGGCAATCTGTTTAAGATTTAACTTTGGTCTATCCCTACAGTTCTTCTCCTCGATACTTTCTTCCATAACTAAGCTTCCTATTCCTGGGTGTCTTAGTATGTGTCCTACCAACCTATCTCTTCTCTTCATTAGCAGTCGCCAGAAAAATCTCTCCTCTCCCACTCGTCTTAATACCTCTTTGTGTGTAACCCTACCTACCCATCTGATCTTCATCATTCTCCTGTAACACCACATTTCAAACGCTTCTATTCTCCTCTTTTGTGCTGCTCCAACAGTCCAAGTTTCACTTCCATAGAGTGACACGCTCCAGACAAAGGCTTTCAAAAATGACTTCCTAATATCTAAATCTATATTCGATGTCAACAGATTCCTATTTTTTTTTTTTTTTTTTTTTTTTTAGAAATGCTTTCCTTGCTTGAGCCAACCCAGTTCTTATATCCTCTTTGCTTCGTCCATCACCCTTTACACACCATAAAATAATATTTAGCACTGTCCAGTCGCTCTGTGGCAATGTTTTTGTATTGTTGAGTTGATGACAGGCGGTAATTGTTGAACACTATGATGGTGAACAATGGCTAATAAACAACTGAATGAATGGGCACGCGTTGGCAATGTCATGTGCTACCTGTGAAACTCCAGCCAATAGGAGCTCACAGGTTGTGATTTTATATCGCTCCGGACAAATCCGCCAGATTCTTTCTTTCTAAATACAGGGTAGTCAGGCAATTTACCAGCCTGAACTAGGGTTCTAATTCTGATAGAGCTGTACGTCAGCCATACAACGAGGCGCCATATTCTTCGTGGCCACAATGCTCTGTCTAGCATTCAAATGAGCTTCAATCAGTAGACGCTACCGTGCACTTTGCTCCTAAGCGGGCGAGCAGAGATACTACCCGCAGCTCATTGCTTCCTGTGTCAGGCAAAACGTTTCTGGTTGTCTATGATCGGTCACTTGCATAATATACTGCCCATAGTACATTTCTTCTTGCGACATGTAGGCGAACTTTTCGCCCTAACGTTGTAAGTGTTCATTGTGAATAACGAGTCCCCTCGGATGTTATTCATGGAATAAATATCTACTTAGTATAAAACGAAGTCCCCGATTCTTGGATGTCACGGGTAATCTCGATATCCACCGGATGGATTTTGATGCGGCTTTCACCAATCTGTAAAGGATATCTCAGGGAGATTTCTGCAGAAAATAATTTATTTATGATCACAGGAAGCCAAGCAGTAATGATTTCAGGAAAAATTCGAAAAATAACCTGGCGTCCGTACAGCTTTTAAGCTTAGGCTTAAGCTCATCGATAGCAGTTCAAGGTCAAAATTAGGGTGCTCCAAGGGTCAATAACACAGGACACGTATTAATACAGTCATTCAACTGGCCAAGTGAACGCCAGATGGCGCCTCCCTCAGTCGAGTCTTGGGCTCAACGATACCAGTTCAAGGTCAACATTAGGGAGCTCCAAGGGTCAATAACACAGGACACGTATTAATACAGTCATTCAACTGGCCAAGTGAACTGGGCAAACCGTTCAAAATATCAATATAGGCTACTATTAGTGTAAGAATTGTTCAGCATGAAAAGCTGTTCTACAATAAACTCCGTGAGAGCATTACCGTATGTCTCTCTTCAATACATCGCCCACTATAAGCGTTTTTACGTTTTCATTTATTCCAACAATTTCCATTCAGTTACTGTTGCGAACTTTTCGCTCCACAAAATACACAGTCAAGTTAAGATTGGACGGAAGGGGGATTTGTGTTTCATGCACCTCGCCATTCTTAAATTATGTCTGACAAGAATTTGTTGCACATGCATCTCCATGACAATATAATTGATAGTCCCGTCAGTGATTTTAACCCATCCTGCCGAGACGTAAAACGGATATAGGTCGTGGTTCATTGACATCGAAAGAAAGAGCGCTTATCACGTAATGCATTCATTTACCTTACTGTTCCCGGGCTAGTACATAAATAAATATATAAATAAATTGGCAAACGAAATTCGTCAATCTGTTTCAACATCCTAATAACTATTGAAACCGATAAAATCCGTTAAAATGGCAACCTTTTAGATTAAATGTAAAATAGGGAAAACCAGACCTAACTCAGGAATCCCTCGCAGTCGTCAACTCCTGAACTTGCCAGCGGTGAGTTCTTGAGGGTGTGACGTTATCCAGTATTCTCAATGTATAATAGGACTACACCCCCTGCTTCCTTTAGGGTCTTGTTCAGAAGGAAGGAGATACATGAAACTAGCAATTTGTACTTTTCAGTTGGTCAACCCGCTTTTACTCAATTTAATCAGGCGGATTAGCTATGTAGCCTACATAACACTTTTTCCAGAAAAATAAATCCATTAATATTACTCACTGATAAAGGGGGATATGCCTCAGCATATCGTCAACTGAGTCAAGTATGAACACCTGTGTGACGACTGGGCCTCAAAAATATAAGAGTTAAGCATTCATAACCTTAAGTGAAATTCTTTGTGAACATCATTAATGTAAATAAAAGATATATGGAGTACAGCCGAATGAAATCAGAAACCCATATGGACGTCAAATTGTCAGGTAAAAACCTTAAGGATGTAGGAGACCTCTACTACTTAAGAATCAAAATAACATGTGATGGGCGAAGACAACAGGATATTAAATGTAGGTTGGCTCAGGCAAGGAAAAAATTTCTACAGAAAATAAATTTGAGCCCAACGGAAGTGAGTTAAGCGATGCTGTGCTCAGCTGGAGTCCCACGGTCGCTAACCCACGTCCCACTATTTGTGATCCCCTGAGGGGTGAGTAGTGAGCCACTGTAGGTGGAACGAATGAATGCTCTCAATGTCAGCGTTGATTTGCTTTACGTATATTCTGTAAGTCGACAGATCCGTGACACTCCCAATTACTTCACCTCATTCTCAATTCCGCCACACAATGCTTAGACTCTCCCCGACGCGCCAGTGACGTCAAGCTCCAGATGGCGCCTCCCTCGTCGCGTCTTGGGCTCACAGATAGCAGTTCAAGGTCAACATTAGGGTGCTCCAAGGGTCAATAACACAGAACACGTATTAAAACAGTCTGTCGATACCTCATGTAACTCTTGTTTTCTTTCGTCCAGGTGCGGCGATATTAGGATATCCGAGGCCTTCTATTTGTAGCCTTAGTACACTAGTGTCCAAAAGTTCAGTATAAGTTACGAATAAGCAGGGCAACAGGAAATAGACCGTAAACCGCATATTATGCACCTACCAATCTTACGCGTTCGCTCTGTATATGAAAGGAGTATTCCCTGCTTTGACTAGCGGCGTAAACGCAAGATAAACACAGCCAGTGCATGCGCCCCATATTCCCTCAGTCGTGTTTGGCCTATTATAGTGTGCGGAGTGTAGCCTCGTGGTGAACGTAGCAACATAACGGTACAACGACGCCATTTGGACCCCAATTTGCAGGGTAGAATACTCGGCCGCCTGGAAGCAGGCCAGACACAGACCGAAGCCACCGTATCCTTGATTGTGCCACAAAGTGTCATTTCCAGGCTTTGGAGACGATTTCGAGACACTGGAGATGTTCGTCGTAGGCCAGTACCAGGTCGACCAAGAGTAACCACCCCACAGCAGAACCGATATGTGGCCTTAACCGCCCGACGAAATCGGAGTGCACCTGCAAGACAATTGTCGGCGGAGCTTGCAGCCGTCTCAGGGGTTGCCGTTTCCCGGCAAACTGTGTACCGGAGGCTCAGAACAGCAGAGCTGTTTGCCAGACGCCCAGCGGTGTACGTCCCGCTCACTCCAGCACAGAGACGGGCCCGTTAACTGTGGAGCCGTCAACGTCGAAACAGGACCATGAGTGAATGGTGGCATGTGCTCTTCACAGATGAATCCCGCTTCCGTTTGCAGAACAATTCCCGTCGCACATTAATCTGGAGAGAACCGAGTAGCCAATACAACAACAGGAACACCATGGAACGGGACCAGTGTGGTGGTGGTGGCGTCATAGTATGGGGTGGCATCATGTTGAATGGCCGTACAGACCTTCAAATCTTCTTGGGTGGTCCGAGGACACTGTGAACGCTCAAAGATACAGGGATGAGGTACTGAGACCACATGTTCGACTCTTCAGAGGTGCGGTTGGTCCAGACTTCCTCTTAATGGACGATAATGCCCAACCGCACCACGCTGCTCTGGTGGATGACTTTCTGGCTGGGAAGGATATTTATCAGATGGAATGGCCAGCGAGTTCTGCGGATCTGAATCCTATAAAACATGCCTGGGATGCATTTGGGAGGAGAATTGCATCCCGTCAGCATCCACAAAGGGCCCTCCAAGACCTTTGCATTGCCCTTGCAGAGGAATGGGATCGACTGCCACAAGATCTCTTGGACCATCATGTAGATATATAACAATAATGCTATTGGTTTTACGTCCCTTTTAACTACACTGGCTTTTAGAGACGCCGGGGTGCCGGAATTTTGCCCCGAAGGGGATCTTTAACGTGCCAGTAAATCTACTGACACGGCTCCCTCACATTTGCGCATCCTCAAATGCCAGCTGACTGTGCCAGGATTCGAACCTGCAACCTTGGGATCAGCAAGCGAGAACGTTACCCCTGAGCCACGCAGCCAGACATCATGTAGAGAGCATGCCACGTCGATGCGAAGCATGTGTGGGCGTTAGGGGTAACCATACACCCTATTAACAGCATATTGTGTTGTAGAAGACATGCCCAAGTTTTGTTAGTTGTTGTCAAAGATGTACCTTAACTATCAGAACCTTTCTGACACTGTTTTTTGGACAAGTTGTGTGACAGATGGTGTGTGATTCAGCTTCCGTTTGTTCAGCAATCCGTCTGACATTCCTATCAGGTGGTATGACCTCGTTTAGTGATGATGCTTAACTTTTGGACACTTAGTGTATTTGACCTTCCATTTTTTAGCCTATTTTCAATTTTGAAAAAATAGGCTTATGAGATCACCTTTTGTCCGTGTGTGTGTGCGTGTGTGTGTGTGTGTGTGATTCGTGTGTGTGTCCCCCCCTAATAAAATCTAAACGGCGGGAGCGATTTCAATGAAACTCGGAAAGTTCATAGCACTATTCCCGGCGACCTCGACCGTGCCCTTCAAATTTTGTTACGACTCACCAATCCAACATGGCGGCTGTGCGAAATATTTCACCAGCATTCAATATCTCCGAAACTATTCTCGATATCACCCTGGAATTTATTTCGGTCATAAAGGGAACTAGAAGTTCACCTATGTAACTTTTGAAAAACTGGTAACTACAAAACCAACATGGCGGCCAAGCGAATTTGCGACTTTTAAATAGACGTTTCTCGCGATTTGACCAACCAAACGCAATGAAACTTGGTACAGTATATGTTTATATAAATTGTAATGCACCGACATCTAACTTCGTTAAATTGTTTACATAATCACAAGATGGCGGATGTGCGAAATATTTCACCGGCATTCTATATCTCTGAAACTATTAGCGGTATCTCCCTAAAATTTTGTACGGAGATAAAGGGCACTACTGGAAGTCCATCTATAAGATTTTCAAAAACCGGTTAACTACAAAACGAACATGGCGGCCAAGCGAATTTGAACATTTTAAATAGACCTTTCTCGCGATTTAATGTTCCAAGCGCACTGAAACCTGGTACAGGAAATATTTATACACATTGTAATCCACTGGTATCTAATTTAGTTCAATTATTTACATAACCTCAAGATGGCGGCAGTGCGAATTTTAAAATTAAGTTTTTATGTCTTGTGATGTAGTCATGCGATCGAAGTGAAAGTTTGAATAATGAACCTACGCAATAATTTTCCTTTAATGGTACATGACTCTATGGCCTATATATTTAACAATCCAACATGGCGACCATCCGAAATATTTAGACGATACTGAATATCTACGAATCTATTTTAGCAATCAAACTGCATTTTTTAATGTTCATAGGGGCTATGAACTTAAGTTCACCTATAGGACTTTAAATAACCTGGTGATCACAAATCCAACATGGCGGTGACGCGAATTATAAATATTCACATGGACGTTTCCCGCAATTTAAACATCCGCGTGCAGTGAAACTTGGTACAGTAAATCTTTATCCGAATGTTAATCCACTGGCATCTAATTTATTTCAATTGTTTCCATAACCTCAAGATGGTAGCTGTGAAATTTTTTAAATCTCTTTGTTTTTTCTTGTGTCCTAATTATGCGATTGAAGTTTGAATACTACACTTTCACAATAATCTGCATGTAACAGTAAACTCTAGGACCTACATATATAAAATCGAACATGGCGACCATCCGAAATATTTAGTCGGTTCTCAATATCTACGAATCTATTATAGCAATCAAACTGAAATTGTGTATGTTGATAGTGGCAATTAACATAAGTAGGATATATGAAAATAGGCTGTATAGTTCTTCACGGAACTACTTGTCTTTCCTGTTACCCTAACAGGCAATGGTGGCCGAGAGCGCTAACGCTGTAGCTCGTGCCTTGTTGGCATCGGGAGAGCATGGGCTCGAATCCCACATCGGCCGCCCTGATAATGGTTTTCGTGTTTTCCCATTTTCACCATCAGGCACGTGTCGGGAGGGTTCCTTTCAACAGGTCCGTGACTTACTTCCTTCCATGAGCCTTCCAGTCTCAAGTTAGCGATCTCCTGTGACTGTATCCAGTTGTATCTGCTGACAGAGCGTGTTCTGCTCCCAGACACCGTCCTTGCGACGGTAGAGGAATGATCCTTCGCAGAACTCGTGGTTGAAGCCGAGCTGGGAGGATTTTTACGTGGTTTCCGAGTTCTCCGTGTTTCCCTAGGCAAACCACCCGATTGTATGTGAGATTAAAACAATTCCTCAAATTCAGCATAATCCAGTGCACAGCTCGGAGCAATGGTTCACTCCACCATATTCCTCCGGTAGGCCCTGCTTACATATCCAGCTACGATATAGTCTGCGAGCCTCAAATTATGGAGCATGCGCGTTGATACGTAAATTGTCAGTCGCGCAGAGGGATAGGCCGGCCCACTATCATGGATAAACCATTAGGTGTGTACTCTGATGTTGGCCAGCAGTGCCTGTAGTGATCTTTTACTAGACTACTACACGTGCTTCAATGCGAGAGCTCTCGAAGACATCGGCTGAAATCGGTGGAGTATACTGAACATACGTGCCTATGGAGCAGGGCTTCACAGGGGACACTACTCGGCCCAATTCACTTTCTTCGTCACTCTTCTGCACCCGCCCGCCTTCACATTGAACGGTAAGTTATGCATGATGATAATCGGCGTAAACAGTGTTACTGTATACTTTGACTAACCTTACCTGTAACTTGATGTCGTCAAATGACGAAGAACAACATCTCTTTCAATCAACCGGTCCAAGGCAGCGGTTTACCAGTGACGACTGCTGGGATTTGCTATGAGCGTTGAATTACTTTCTGGACGGGAGTCACTGGGTTATTAACAATGGCTTTTCAGTAGGTCAACGCAAGTATGCCCAATTGCATTAGGTGATAAGAAACAATTATTTAATCACCTTACTATATGAAAGAAAGGAGGTGTGGTGGCGCAGTGATCAAGGTGCTTGCCTTTCACCAAGGTGGACTGGGTTAGAATCCCGGACAATGCATGATAGAGTTTTGAAGTGACTATTAAGTTAGTACCGTACATATATCGATTGCCTAGAATGATAACCTGGTATCTCACTTTGTCTAGTAAAGCAAAAATGATCCCTAAACCAGAGCCAGTTACGGGAACATTTCCACACAAGTGACGAGTACCAGATATGAGGTGTCTTTTCTAGGCCATCGATATGTGACTGTAATATCCAGAGAAACCCAAAAACAAGATGGCGGTTAAGTGATTTTCACATATTTCAAATGAATTTTCTGACGGTCTAATAATCCGTAGTGAAACTTAGCACAGCAAATCTTTATTCAGAGCTTAATATAGAGACATGTCATGGTCAATTGTTTTCAAAAATTTAAGCTGGCATCAGGTTGAAATTTTAAAACCTAATTTTCTTAATTTCTCATACCCTATTCACGCGATTGAAGAGGAGATTCCTATGATAAGCTATCATAATAATCATAAAATAATGGCACAAAATTCTGAAGCTTAAAAATAATAATAACCCCTGGCACTACAGCCCGTGAAGGGCCTAGGCCTACGATGCGACCGCTGCCCAGCCATTTGGCCTGCAGATGTTGGGGTGAGGCGTGGTCAGCGCATCGGGTTCCCCCGGCCGATTATCTTGATTTTCGTGACCAGGGCGCTGCCTAACTGTCAGACAGCTACTCAACGTCAGTTCCTAAAATCCCTGACGGAGCCGGGAATCAAACCTGGCGCCCCCGGGTGAGAGGCAGGCAACAACCAACACCACGGGGCCGGCAATATTCTGTAGCTTACTTTTCGTACAAATCATAGAAGCTATGCATTTGACTTTTCTTAAAATACATTCCCGTAACGCGTTATAGAAAGATGGCATCTGGCGGGAGGAGTCTTAATCACTGACACTGAAAGTTATAGTCCTATATTCTAGCATATAATTTCTCAATTTAATGTTGATGGTAGAGACATAGGTCGTGTAGGCCTACCAAAAGCTGTTTAGTACATCACATAGCAAATCCTTGTAATAGGAGGGAGACATTTTTGTGGAAAAGTTCAGTAGGATGAAGATAGGCTATTTAGTTCTTCACGGAACCACTTGCAGTGAATATTTTCTCATTACAGTATATCTATTTTAATAAAATATATTACATTATAGTACATTATGCAACGCGCCTTTAATGGCAATAATTAAGACACAAGTGTCTTTGTTACCATTACAAGCGAGTTGCATACGACTGTTTATGTTCGACGATAATTTATTATATCTTTATTATATGTTCAAACATAAATAATCATAAATATCTGTCGAGATTCTGACGGTTGACTTCTTCTTCTTCTTCTTCTTCTCCTTGGGAATTGTGTGGGCTCAGCATTTGTTGTCTACCCAATAACGAATTTCAAAGCTTTGAAACATTGTTTATCCTGAAGTATGACCAACAGATAGCGCACAGGTACTATGTGGGATCATTTTGTTATTTTGGTCAAACAACACAAAATAGGCTGTTACAAACGCTTTAAAATTAAAATGTATCGTATTATCAACTAGTTATTCTTCAAATTCGATGCGTCTGGAATGTCAACGGAAGGCAAATCAATGGAGTCCCAAATAGAACAGTCATGACATCTGGTGGAAATGTTTCGCATAAGAAATCCATTTACTGAACAGAGACCTGGGTGTCGTTGACTTTAGTATATGGTACAAAATTAGGAACTACTACTTAAAATTGACCGTCTGCAGACCTTACCTGAATTATAGACTAATGCAGTCATCACAATTAACACCGTTTATCAGACAGATTCTACACACACCCAATGTTCACTGGGTTACATGACCACGTTGTCACAGCCCCTAAACTGAGGAACCAATCAACAACTCTGCGGGAGATAAAATTTTGCGTGAAAAAGTTTCATACTGTTAAATAGTTACACATCTGTTCAAAACCTTGCATAAGGACATTGTGATCTCTATATATATATATATATAAGAATGAAAGTTTGTCTGTTTTTTCTGAATTTCTACGGAAATTTGCGTTATTTACGCGTTTCAGACTGTTTTATGACGGATGCACGCGAAAATAATTTTTTGTCTGTCTGTATGTCTGTTTGTCTGTCTGTCTGTGGACAAAGTAGTTGTTCCCTTATAACTCGAGAACGGCTGGGTGGATCAACGTAAAATTTGGTACAGATATCCTTCAGAGGCACGCCACTAATCATTGATGTAACTCTTCTCTGTACCTCTCATAAAAGGGGGGCTAGCCCCTTAAAATACTTGCTGAAATAGGCGTAGAAGGGCGAGACAAAGCTCACTTTCAGCCCCTCAATGTGAGAAACGACATGTTAAGGCCCTAAAACCAACAGTTCTTGAGATATTCCCAGAAAATTAATTTCATTTAATACAATAATGAAAGAAAGCTAGCCGGTAACCATGGCAACAGAAACTCACAGGTCCATCTATTGCTGTAAGACGCAATACAATTCCATTTATTACATTACTGAAATAGTTTGCAAACGGCTAGAAGGTTATAACGGAACCAAATTAAGCTGTAAAATTCATCAATACATATAATGCGCTTAAGGGGGGGTCAAGGGGTACTCTATAATTTTTTCACGCGATTTACACGTTCTGGTGTGCTACGGAAGGTCTATTATATCCCTATCCCTATATTGTTATATTATTATTATTATTATTACACTACGGAAAGGAAGACCCCAGAGGAATGGAGAAAGGGAATAAATTGTACCGATCTTCAAGAAAGGTAGTAGAACAGAATGCAGAAACTATCGGGGAATAAAACTGATGGGTCATTGTGCAAAGATGTTTGAGAAAGTTTTGGAAGGAAGAATTAGGACAAGGATAGAAGGAGGGATGAGGGAAGAACAACATGGCTTCAGAGCAGGAAGGTCCACAGTGGATTTGATTTTTGCTGTAAGGCAGTTACAAGAACAGCATTATGAGTATGGAACAGATCTACTGATGGCCTTCCTGGACATTGAGAAAACATATGACAGTGTATGCAGAAACAAAGTATGGAAGTCCCTGGAGGATGGAGGAGTTAGAAAAATGGAATATAAGGAGGATAAAGGAGATGTACAAAGGAAGCGTGAGCTGTGTGAAAGTGGGAGGAGAGAGATCGGACTGGGTGGAACAGAGAAACGGCCTGAAACAAGGAAGTGCACTGGCACCGTTACTTTTCATTGTGGTGATGGATGACATAATGACCCGAGTGGCACAAGTAATTGGGGAAGGAAAGATGAAAGCAATGGTGTTAGCGGATGATTTGATGATTTGGGGAAACAAGGAGGTGGAGGTTCAGGAACAGTTTTACGTGTGGGAAGGAATAATACAAGGATATGGGATGAAATTTAGCATAAATAAGAGTGAGATGGTGATCACAACGGGGAAGAAGGAAAGAACCACAACGGGAATAACAATTGGTGGGGAACAGCTGAAGAAAGTGGAGAGTTTCAAGTATCTGGGAAGCCTGATACAAGATAATGGAAGAAACGATAGAGAAACAAGATGTTCAGTAAAGAACATATAGCCTACTTTCTCCTAAATGTATGAGTATAGTTATAACTCGTTGTTATTATCAAAGAGTATAATAGAACTATTCTTTGTTGAAGACCTTAGAAACGATTTACCTCTACCAAACGCCACAACCTAGATAAAAACTGCTACCATCATTGAAGAAAGAAAGATAAGAAGTATATCAAGAATGTTATGGATCTGGAGACATAATCGACCGGACTGGCTGCGTGGCTCTGCGGTAACGTTCTCGCTTGCTGGGCCCTAGGTTGCAGGTTCGTATCCTGGCGCAGTCAGCTGGCATTTGAGGGTGCACAAATGCGAGGGAGCCGTGTCAGTACATTTACTGGCACGTTAAAGATCCCCTTCGGGCCAAAATTCCGGCACCCCGGTGTCTCTAAAAGCAGCAGTAGTTAAAAGGGATGTAAAACCAATAACATTATTATTATTATTATTATTATTACATATACGACCTGCCGTGGGCAACATCCAACTTTGAGTTGAGGCATGTCTTTACACGTCTGGTTGTGCATGGCTTTCACAACCCTAATTGAAAAAAAAGGAAGGAAGATTGTAGTTTTACGTGACCGTGAATCTTGTGATTATGAGCCACGGGACCTCCTTTTTACGTGGAATCCGAACCACAGGACATGGCATTTCACTTCGAAAATCTCACATGCATTGACCGGGAATCGAAAACCCTAATTGAATTAACAAATCTTTCCATGACCCTACAGAGACGTGTGTATACAAACTATGTGGATATTTTCGATTGCTATTTGCCTGAAATAAAAGTAGTAATTAATAACCTGAACTAACACCAACGGCTTGAATTCAGTTACTATGTGAAATCGTTTTGTTCTTTACTTCAAATAACATTTTCAAGTAACGCAAAATAGGCTGTTACAAACCCTTTAAAATAAAAAGTAAAAATGTATCGCAGTATCATCTTGTCATTCTTCAAATTCGATGCGCATAGAATGCCAATGGTATAGTAATCAATGGAACCCCACGTAGACTAGTCGTGACATCTAGTGGTGAAATATCGAACAATATAATCCTAACAGAGCGAGTGCATTCTAGTGGCCAGAAGAAGAAACTTTTCAATAAAATCTGGAAGTTAATAAGTAGGTCGGCGTGCAGTTACCTTTTTGGCAGCTAGATGTCTCGAGTAAATCTGCTGGCGAATTATGTTTTAATTAAATATATATTTTACACCATAATATGCACAATATAACGCTTAATTTTAAAACATCTGAGTCATTACAAAACAATAAACATATAACATTTCAAGCAAAAAAACCAGCTCTGATCGGGTTTGAACCATAGGCATTTGAGCGATAGGCTAACGCTCTACCACTGAGCTAATTGTGTCAACGAATATCGTTCTATATAAAATGACTTACATAGAACTTGTTAGCAAATAATGATTTATACTAAACGATTTCATCACTGGAGTATATTGTTTATATATAAAGCATTTCATACAAAGTTTATTTATTTTGTATCAGTATGCTATATTGCATGCAATACTCAAATTAGTGAAATATAAGTCAGGCACAAGATATCCGCTGCCATCTTGTCTTATTACTGAATCGGCTCAGCTTTTTAAAGTCACGTCTGCACTATAGTATTACAAAATAAACTTTTAATCTCGAACGTGCCTCTTCCTTTAGAACTGTTAAAATGATTCTCGGCTCGATAATCGGAACTGGTGGGTCCCATGATATGGATTATAAAGTTTGCATAATTCGCACGGCCGCCATCCTGAAATGGTATGGCATACGACCTTGTAGTTTGGTCACAAGACGCATCCTATACGAAGGTATATTGTTACCAAATTTGGTAGAGATCGGATGATTTGGTTAGTCGTTATTTGATTTTACGTTTTGAACGTTTGAGTGGCCGCCATTCAGTTTTAGTAAAGATGGCGGCGATATAAAACATGACACTGAGGTGTCCTTTGCTAGTGCTACCTTTGTACCAAATTTCGTTCAATTCTCATTCACCGTGTTCGAATTGATAGGGGGGGGGGACAGACATTCAGAGTACACACACTCACACACACACACACACACATACACACACACAGACTCACACACACACATACACACACACAGACAGACACACTTTTTTCGCCCTGTGTTGATCTCATAAGTCTACTTTCATTTTTTGCAAAAATCGAAAGTAGGCTAAAAATGAGCGGGGGAGACAGGCAGAAGCATTCCTGAGGAGTGTGAGAAGCATGTTATGGAGCAAGGATGTCCCTCAGAACTGAAAAAAGATCATATATCGGACGTACTATGTCCCTAACCTGACGTATGCCTCGGAGACCTGGGCTATGAAAGGAAGGGATAAGAGCAAAATACAGGCCAGTGACATGAGGTTCTTGAGAAGCAGTATTGGAGCTACAAAGATGGACAGAATAAGAAATGAGAAGACCGGAGAATTGATAAAGGAGGAACCATTACGGGTTGGTATAGAGAAATCTAGACTTAGATGGTATGGACATGTAAAACGAATGGAGGATAAGAGGATACCCAGGAGGATACACGAGACGAAGTAGGAAGGAAAGATACCGAGAGGAAGACCGAGAGGAAGACCGAGATGAAGACCAAGAGACAGGTGGCTGAAAGGGATGGAAGAAAGCGTGAAGAAGAGAGAAGACTGAACAGGGGTGGAGGCTGAGAGATGGTGGGGAGACAGAAGACGTTGGAGTGGCCTGTGTTCCAAACAGACCCGGCCAGTGGCTGGAAACTGTGCAAGAGTATGATGATGATGATACTACGGCCTACAACGACGAGACAAAGCTCATTTTCAGCCCCTTGGCGGCAGAAAAAAAACCTCGGGGCCCCTAAAGAGTTGTAAAGGGTCCCCGAAAACTACATTTTAATGCTATAAAACCAAGAGTTTCTGAGATATTCCCAGAAAACTAATTTCATTTAATAAACTAATGTAGGAATGCAAGCCTGTAACCATGACAACAGTGTCTCAAAAAGGTACATCCAGCTTTCCATCTATTTCTGCAAGAAGTAATGCCACTCCATTTATTAAATTTCTGTGAAAGTTTGCAAATGGCTATAAGGTTATCACGGAACCAACAAAAACTGTAACTTTCATCAATGCGCTTAAGGGGGTTAAGAGGTACCCTCGATTTTTTCACAAGACTGAAACGTGCGATGTGTCGTACAGAAGGTCTATTATATCTTCAAACAGCAACATTATTTTCAAAAATTCCTGAATTGAAATAGTTTATTTTTTATTTTATTTTTTTGCTTTTAGGAATTTGGGCCATTGGAGGCTAAAAAAACTGAATGTTCATGCACCACAAGCCTTTATAATTTATTAAAGGGGTCTTCCTCTGGATGAGGGTCAGTTTTTATGTGGCATGTATTGCATTTCCTCTACGAAGTTTTCAATTTTATTTTCACGTCAGGAAGTACACGTTAGGTAAATTAGTTTCAGAGCATGATTTAACTAATCATTTATCTTTGTCGACAAACAGGTTCCAAGCCCTAACCATTGCAACAGTAGCTCAATAATTGATTACGTCTGGTTATTAATACCGACGACCGTTCGAAGAATGGGTACCGGTACTTCTACTAGTCACAAGTATAAATATGAACCCCAAATGACAAGAAGGTTACCATCCCCATAAGACAATAAAATGATAAAAATATGCATACAAAACCAAAAAATAAGTTAATTAACCTCCAATTGTAAAATACTTTCTTGCAATAAATGAGGTCTGATCCTCCTACGAAAACCTGCATAGTTTGCCTCTTATAGCCTATCCCCTAGTTTGCCGGGTGAAATCTACCTCCGCCTTCCGGCGTGCCGAGAGGATTTTTTTTGTAACGAACTGGTTTTTTTTTTAAATTTTAGTGTTTGTGTTTCTTACAAGGGAACGGATTGCGGTGTAAAATTGTAATCTGTTTGAAATTTAGTACACAATATTCCTACTAGGTTGTACAATGACGTTGTGAAAACCGCACGGGCCACTTTCAATATTGAACGCCGAAAAACTGCTGGGTGAGAGCATGAGCGAGGAAGTGGCGAGAGATAAAGCTGACCTTGAATCCTAGCAGCACGCGATGGCTTCCGGCCACCAGCCAGCGAACTGCCGTGCTGAGTTGCATTTCCCACCTTAAACGTTCCCCTCACTCTGCTACCTTCTTGATTAGAGTATATGATTAAGTTGTTAAAATATACGTCAATCTATACATGAATTAAAATGTTTCGACCTACAATGAGGTCTTCCTCAGCACAAAACAAGAATTAAAATCCTAACTCCTCGCTCATGCCGTCGCCCGGCAGGTTTTCGGCGTTCAATATTGGCGTTCAAAATTGAAAGTGGCCCTTGTGGCTTTCACTACGTCATTGTACAACTTTGTAGGAATATTGTGTATTAAATTTCAACCAGATTAGAATTTTACACCGCAATCCGTTCCCTTGTAAGCTTATAGACGATTAATTATTTAGAAATAGTTTTGAGAACAACCTTCTTATATGGTAAAATTTTTCATGTATTGTAAGTCTTGCATTGCTATTCATATTATTACTAGGTGACCCGGCGAACTCTGTTCCGCCTTAGAGGCAATAAATAAGCAGATTTGCGATTTTATTAAGTTCGATTTTTTATTAGGAAATACACAAAAATAATAAGTATTTTGATGATTCTTTATTGTTCATGTATTTTGGTGCATAGGTTGAACTCTTCAGTTAAGTACCTTGTGATACACGACATTTTTGTTTTATTATCAGGCGCAAGAACAAACAACGCAGATGGTCTTCCGACCCGTGAACATGCCACATATATAATTGACCATGGAAAAACATGGATATTCCAGATTCAAACCACAAACATTCAAGGATTGGCCTTGTGATTTGTTAATGGTCATGGCGAATGCAAGACGGATTGGAAATTGAAGTCCTTTAAACTCAAAAGGCATATCGGTTGGGATCATCGGGATACTCGGAATGAGAACTTCCTCACCTTCGAATTTTCCTTTGAGTATCGTCGCGTAAATCACATTGTTCATCAATTTCCTTACCACCAAACGCGTACCGTTGAACAGTTTTGGTTGGTTTATGTTTCGAAGCATGATTACTGCGGAGCCAACCTTTAGGCGTAAATTGTGCGGTGGTAAGCCGGGCACATCCAAGGAGTTCATAAATTCAATTGGATAGTTGGTGGCTTCATCTTCATTTGTTACACAGTCAATAGATTTGAATGAATGCATTGTTCCAATGATCTCATTCTGAATTATGTAGTTTAGGTCATCTACATCTTTACTCTTAGCCGCTAAAATTGCTCGCTCACTCAACCATTCATTATTTTTGTAATTAGTAATGTTGTTTGGGAATACTTTGTTGATAAGTTCGTCTTTCGATGAGACAAAGCTACAGAAATTATGAGGAAATGAAATCAATCCGCTCGATTCGTCGACAGGTACTCGACCATTACCGATAGCCAGCAATTGCTCAGAAAAATCTTCAGCAGATGTATCATTAAGCAATGCAATCTCATGTTTGTTGTCAGCTGAAGTTTCTTCACATAGCGCCATAGATTCGATGATTTGAAGCAAGCGTTTATTTCGTCGGCAGCCGTTGATCTTGGAATTACTGGCAGTGTTTGGCGGAAATCGCCAAACAGTAAAATCATTGCCCCTCCAAAACATCTGGAGTCATTGCGTAGATCTTTCAATGTTCGCTTAAGTGCTTCTAATGCACGTTTATGCGCCATTTTGCATTCTTCCCAGATGATGATTATTGATGCTGATAAAACTTTGGCCATTGCTGTTTTTTGTGTGCAATATTACATGTTGGTTCTGCAATAGTTTGAGGATTTAGCGGCAATTTTAATGCTGAATGAGCCGTACATCATTTTTCTAACAATGAGGCTGCTATTCCAGAAGAAGCAACTGCAACCGCAATGATGGATTTCACACGAACAGTGGCTAAAACTACTGACATGAGGAATGTTTTACCAGTTCCACCAGGGGCATCCATTTTCATCATCAATTGCCTTCATTAATGTATCATAAACTTCCTTTTGTTGGGGATTCAACAGGGGTACATTCGTTTGAACTACTAAATCTAATTCCTGGTGATCATATTCACGTTCCCGTTCCAATTCTTGATTAAATGCGTCATTCATTTCACGATTTGACGCTGGCATTCCTAACGTGACTAATAAACTACCGCACATGAGGTAAAACATGTCTTCGATCAAGAGTAAAGCCCGATAGTGTATCTCCTCATTCATCTCAAGATCATGATTTCTGGAACTGACACGAATTTGATGTAAAATATCTTCTAACATATAATCCTTGTATTTGTGCCACAGGTTAGATGGGTTCGATGGAAAGCTTGTCGAAATGATGAAAGCAAATAATGTGCGTATCTGACTTGGAAATGCAGAGATAATGGCTTCAACGATTGTCGTATACCAATGGTATCATTTTCTAGTAAATTGAGTTCTTCACATGCAGCACGCTATGTTGGGAATATTATACCATTAACAGTCCGTAGTGTCTCAAATGGCGTTGGCCCACGTACATTTACCAGCAACAACCGCAAATAGAATTATTCATCATGCTTTGGATGAACTGTATACATACGACCAAGAGCATCAGTAGAACGCACATCCGGACAACCAGGAACCGCATCGCCTTGCTTCCGTCGTTGAAAATTCTTCAATGAAACATTCCAAGTGTAATAATGTGGCATCTCCGAGTTTAGCAAAGTTCGTGCAAACGGATCGCTTTGGCAGATCGCAAAGAAACTGGTCAATGTTGTCGCTGGAGGTGTTTCAGCATGTTGAACAACATTCGAAGCCGTGAAATATACTCGTTGACCATTCTCCAGATGCACCGCCAAATGCACAACAGTAGGATGACGTTCGTGTGTAGGGAATGCGAATATACGCCAAATCGCTTCATTACAGTTCACATAACGACCAACTTGATAGCGCGCAATTTTATCGTTGGTATTGGAGTATTGGATGCCAAAAACCGCCATATCACTGCCTTTCGTGACATATTTGCAAATGTATTTTATGGACTTGATTGAATTGCAATACTCAACGTTGCAATGTGTCTTGAACGTTTTGGAAATAAGTGGTGAATGTGGAACAATCCAACTGTTGTCGACAGCGAAATCCATTCTTTCACTTTTATTGTGAGAGTTCGACCGTTATCATCGGGTGATCAACGCTGATACAGTGGATAACCATCGTTGCCAGTGACGGTCTCCGCCGTTAATTTCCGTGTATATCGTTTGGAACACTTTCCGTCGACCATGCAAGGTGATTGGGGATTGATGGCGCCACACGGTCCATGAATCATATTTGTAATTACAACATCATGTAGGTCTGGATCGGCTTCGTGATCGGGAATCTCGGCACATATGATATCATCTATTTGGTCTGGTTGAATTCTTTCCACTAAGCAAATAAGAATATGTGCTTGCGGCAGGCCTCGTTTTTGCCATTCGATTGAATACATCCAGCATCGAGTATCTCCAAAGACGCGTTGTTTAACAATGTAGTTCATCAGGGACCGCATTTTTTGCCTGAATACACGTGCTGTGATGTCGTGTCGATCACTTGATGTTTGTCCGGGAAGCAGCAATTGAACAATTTCTATCCATTTTGGATTACAGGTAAGAGTAATAAAGAGATCTGGCCGACCGTAATGACGAACATATGTCATTGCATCTTGCGCATATTCATGCATATGACGTGGACTACCTATGTACGTCGCTGGCAGAATAGTTAATCGACCAATATTAGCTGCATTTCCTTCAGTACGAATTGCATCACGTAAATGGATATACTCCTCAGAACGCAGTTTGGCTTGGTTCAACCTAATGAAAGTTAAACGCTCCGTTTCTATTTTGACGTACATGTCGACGCAATACTGCTGAAACAATCGACGAAACCGCAGCAAATAGTTGTCAGCATTTTGACAAATCATCAAACGATATGCGTAATAATTCATCGAGCTAACTTTCTTTGTAGTTTCTTCACCTGAAATTAAAACAGTAGATTTAGTATTTCGTATGTAAATTGTTAGCATAATTATAAAGGGGTGAAGATAAATGATTTTAAATCAGTTGCCAGTCATTTGTCCAATTTTATCCATACAAACAACCCCTAATCTTTTCCTGGTGATAATCAGTGTAATTGGTCTTTTATTGTAAACCAAAACCAAACAATGTAAAATGTGCGTCATGTTGAACTATGATATTGCTACTCACCATTCAATGGATTTATCATTTTGATATTAAAATAATATCCATCTTCTCCTTGCCAAAACATCAGCGGGTATTGCAACGTGTCATATAGACGATGTGTTTCAGATATTTGTTTCAGTTGCCCAGTATCGCGACGTGTAAGCACAATATCGCGTGTTTACAAGTGTTCACCAACAATCAGGATGGCAACTTCATCTATTGTTGGAGCGTTAAATGTGCATTCATGTGCTCCAGGTGGTAGTTTATCTGCTCTGATCACGACTTTGTAGTCATCATTTGGCATGCGCTCCAAAGCACTCTTGAACAGCCTGACGAACGCATGATGTTCATGAAGTAGTTGCTGCAAATCTTGAAGAATTGCACTTTTCATTGCTGCATTGATCTCTTGACGTCGATCAAGTTGTTCTTCCATATTGCCCATGAAGTATATTTGTAAAAAATTATGCTGTGCATCTTCGAGAGGTTGCAATGAACAAATTCGATGGTGAACCTGTCCTTGTATCTACAAAATAAAAAGCAAAGACAGTATACTGATTTATAAACACTTTTTATAGAATTATCAAATAAGTATAGTAAGTTATTCTTCTACTATATTGTGTGTAAGTACAAAAATAAATAAATAAATAAATACCTTGAATGTCGGATTAAATCCTCGATCTTCGATAATGTCTGCCCCAAATGAAGTAATTTGGAAACAACCAATGTATTTTTAGTATTTGCAAGAAAATGACGTGATTCGGGTGTTTCGCGACAAAGTCATGAATTCAATGGCTCAGGTGGCGGAGTCAATAGTGGCAATTTCACTTTCCCACTAAAGCAGCACAATCCGGGCGTTTCTCCGGAAAACTACAATGCGCCACAATACTCGCAAATAACGTCCATTGTCCCAACGCAAACGCTAGGATGCAAGCAGTAATCAGTGCTGCAATCGTATCGAAACGCTGCTCGATTCAAATCAGCACTTGATAAATCTCTTCTTGTGCGTCGAAAATTATTTACTTCTTGATCTCTATTGTTCGCTCAACGATTTCGCATTGCCAACCGAGTCGTTTCACGGGCTGCCTCACTTTGCTCTTGTGATTGAAAAGCACGAAGTCGAGCCATACTAACGCGGCGCTCTTCACGGGCAATTTCTTGTTCTTCTTCAGTCCTTTCATTCGCAATGTTTCGTATCCTTCTTGCATTATGGCTTTGTCGGGAAAGATTCGATCGTCATCGTCGCGGCATTGTTAATGATGATGATTCAAAGAGAATACAAATTATGTTGAGTAACTAACGGGATTTCATGTTAAGAGCCTCATTTTCTATACCGGTAGTGGAGAGCGCTACTCGCATCCAGTCGGCCATGTCTCGTCAAGAGCTACTGTTGCCTGGAAACGACTTGACTTGCCATTCCTTCATGAGATTATTTTAGCTGTCATTTGCGTTACGTTTTATAGTGACTTGTATTCTCTTTGACGTTTTATGTCACGTCACGGGACAAAAAAAAAGTATCCTATGTCCGTCTCCTGGTTCTAAGCTACCTCCACACCAATTTTCAGCCAAATCGGTTCAGCCGTTCTTGAGTTATAAATAGTGTAACTAACACGACTTTCTTATATATATAGATAGATTTGCGCTGAGTATGGCCATAATGTGGTGAAACTGGTACAATAAAAAGTACACAATAATATTGACTTTAGGACTTATAATAAGCTTACCGTAGGAATTTAAGCACGAGTCACTGCTGATTTGAGGGTACATTGTACTCTTCATCTGGTATAAATACAATGATTTAGCCGTAAATTGAAACTGCTCAGACTGTTAGCTTACTTTGTGCTCACTGAGTGAGAAATGTCGCTGGTATATATCGCGCTTTTTCCGCTCCTCTTTAAGGACGGGAGCAATTCGTACCGCGGTAAGTGCAACTAATGGTGTAGCAGAAGATAGCGCGCCAGGACACTGACAAACTGCCGAGAGCCAGTGCTTCCCGCCTTACTGGGCGTGACATTAGCAGTAGTCCAGTTTCTTGGCCAAGTGGATAGACTTTGGTTCGAGATGGCTCGGGTTTAATTCCCGAGCGAGTCGTGTGGTTGATCGCTTTGTCTCGGGGACAGGTTATTTGTAACATCTACATAATTCTTTTCATCCTCATCACTACACGCAGGTCACCTACGATCGTCAACTAGAAAGACCTGCCCCAGACCTCATACCATTATTATTGAAGGGGTTGGAGAACAGGTAGGTGGAATACCGAGGATTACTTCAAGCTGTCATACAATGCTGGGACGGTACCTTCTGACAGGCCACGGCCGCTTCCTTCCACATCCTTGCCCAGTTTCATTCACCATCATTCATTTCATCTCTCATTAACTCCTCTCATGAGGTTGGCGTCAGGAAGGGCATCCGGCCGTAATAATCATCGCCACAAAGACTTCCATCGCATCTCATCCCCGACCTCGTTGGAAAAACGGGAATAATAAGGGGTAGACATACAGACATACTTCAAGCAGTCATACCTCGGGTTGGATGTGATCTCCTATCTCTCTCACACACACACACACACAAACACTTGCCTTATTAATAATTTATTTAATTCTGTTGTGAAGGTTGGAACGGGGTACACTCAGCCTCGTAGGGCAAAACTCAGAAGAGACGGGTTCGATTCCTACCTCAGCCATCCGGGAAGTCGTTTTCCTTGGTTTCCACATTTCTATTCCAGGCGAATGCCGGGATGGTACCGGTACCTAACTTAAGGCCAGGGCCACTTGCTACTCAAATCCTACCTCGATTGCAAGTACACACACTGGTACAGGTATCACAGTGATTCAGGTTAAGACAGCTTCTACACACACCCAAGTACAAATTAATAAGATATATTTACAATTCTCTAGTTCAGTTAGTTGTTTTCAAATTGGGAGGTGTCTATAACATTGCACTGAAAGAATATTAATAGTGTACCACAGAATCTTACATTCCTAATAATGTTGAATAAATGCAAATTCTATCTGATTATACGAGATGTCGTGGCATAGCTTTTTGGGTTATCTTTTGATAATTACTATAGTAAATAGTTATTAATTTTCCAGATGTTTCAGGTCAAGACTCTCTTGGTTTTTGATAGCATATGACTTTCTGTGTAACACAGGTTTGTCAAAAACGCAGCCCACGGGCCAAACGTGGCTTCCCGAGTGTTACGTTAGGTACATAAAAATGTCTGCACAAATATTTTATTTAAAAATAAACGTCGCTTGGAAAACCAACTTAAATGAGTCCAGAATACAAGTATCTTGCATATAGTGTAGTGCACATTCATTTGAAAATTAAAGAACATATTTCTGGCTGAATGTTTGCTAAGTTTGCAAAAGAGAGACTATAGTGTTTAATGATTCATTCACTGAAACAAAGCCTTTCGAATGGTTGTCAGAGTTTCCACATAAGTCTCACACTAATCTTTACCAAAATGTAGGCCTACCTCTCTAGTACAAGTGACTCAGTCTCTCCCCAACTCTCTCACCTGATTATTTCCTGGAATCCTAATACACAATCGGAATTATAAATACACTCAGTGCCACATCTGTTCAGGTTAACTATATCTCTTGTTTTCGTAATTCCAAACAGTATGATATTTCAAACACATACTAATTAACATTCAATTATTAATTTATTACACAGGGCTTTACAGAAAATATGCTTTGCAGTCAATGTTGAAAAACCCAATATATTTTTATCATCGTCGTTCAAATGGCACTTAACAAACTACCGCTTTACGTGAACCAAAACATTAACAAGTGAAAGGTATCTCTTTCCGTCCCTTGCTCGAATCAATGCCTCCAGGTGACGATGGAAATTAAAAATATTTAAGGGGGGACATGCATCTGAATGAGCCATATCAATAACTATTTTAATATTATAAGTGTGTCTGTCATAAATCTTGTACAACATTTCCAAGGAAACACACACACATCTTGTTATTAGAAGCAAAGGTTAAAATTTTCAAAGTTCAAATCGTAACTTTTTTATCCATTTTTGTAAATTTGGGTCTTGATACGTGCACGTCTTCGCCGTTTCCCTCATATCTCCCACGTTTATCGGAATGGTTGGGCTTTTCTTTTCTTTAATGTAAATGTTAAACCTTCAACTACAAAATGAATCTCCCACATTTCCACGTTTGCGTTATATTTCATTGTTTAAATTCTGAACAAACTCAAAAAATGTTTTAACGTTTCATATAAAGACTAATTAATGCCACAAAGGTTTGAGTGAGATTGAGTTTGTAGCAGAAGGTTTGACACCCAGTTTAATAAAAGAAAAGTCCAGAACGACCAATAAGTTTGGAAGATATGAGAGAGGATGAAGATCAACACAGAGCAAGAACCAAATTTTGAAAGTGGATCAAGTTAGTTACGATTAAAATGTTGATAATTTACAACTTTGCTTTAAACAGGAAGATGTGTGTGTTTCCGAGATATATATAATTGTCGTCCAGTATCTATGTCGACAGTCATACTACACACATCAAAAAAAGTTTTGCATCACCTCGGTTCCAAGAGTTCCGGAACCGTTAAATACAAAGGGAATAGAGATCAACACAAACAACATTTCAGCTCGTTTTATTGCTCATGAGACCCACACATTGCATGTTGTACCATCATACAGCTAGACTTTCAGCATTTGTGGTCCAGATTGCAGTACACACCACTACCTCTAATACCCAGTAGCACGTCCTCTTGCATTGATGCATGCCTGTATTCGCCGTGGCATACTATCCACAAGTTCATCAAGACACTGTTGGTCCAAATTGTCCCACTCCTCAACGACAATTCGGCGTAAATCTCTCAGAGTGGTTGGTGGGTCAAGACGTCCATAAACAGCCCTTTTCAACATATCCCAGGCATGTTCGATAGGGTTCATGTCTGGCGAACATGCTGGCCACTGTAGTCGAGCGATGTCGTTATCTTGAAGGAACGCATTCACAAGATGTGCACGATGAGGTCGAGAATTGTCGTCCATGAAGACAAATGCCTCTCCAATATTCTGCCGATATGGTTGCACTATGGGTCGGAGGATGTCATTCAGGTATCGTAAAGCCGTTTCGGAGCCTTCCATGACCACCAGTGGCGTACGTCGGCCCCACATAATGCCACCCCAAAACATCAGGGAACCACCACCTTGCTGCACTCGCTGGACAGTGTGTCTAAGACGTTCAGCCTGACCAGGGTGCCTCCAAACACGTCTCCGACGATTGTCTGGTTGAAGGCATATGCGACACTCATCGGTGAAGAGAACGTGATGCCAATTCCGTGGGGTCCATTCAGCATGTTGTTGGGCCCATCTGTACCGCGCTGCATGGTGTCGGGGTTGCAAAGCTGGACCTCGCCATGGACGTCGGGAGTGAAGTTGCGCATCATGCAGCCTATTGCGCACAGTTTGAGTTGAAACACGACGTCCTGTGGCTGAACGAAACGCATTATCCAACATGGTGGCATTGCTGTCAGGGTTCCTCCGAGCGGCAATCCGTAAGTAGCGGTCATCCACTACAGTAGTAGCCCTTGGGCGGCCTGAGCGAGGCCTGTCATCGACAGTTCCTGTATCTCTGTACCTCCTCCATGTCCGAACAACATCGCTTTGGTTCACTCTGAGACGCCTGGAAACTTCCCTTGTTGAGAGCCCTTCTTGACACAAAGTAACAATGCGGACGCGATCGAACTGCGGTATTGACCTTCTAGGCATGGTAGAACTACAGACAACATGAGCAGCGTACCTTCGTCCTGGTGGAATGACTGGAACTGATCGGCTGTCGTACCCCCTCCGTCTAATAGGCCCTGCTCATGCATGGTTGTTTACATCTTTGAGCAGTTTTAGTGACATCTATGAACAGTCAAAGGGACTGTATCTTGGATACAATATACACAGTCAACGTCTATATGCCGGAGATCTGGGAACCGAGGTGATGCAAAACTTTTTTTGATGTGTGTATTAAAATCTTTACTGTTTTGGCTCCCTAGCTCTTATAATACAGGGCGCCAGGAAATGGTCTCCGCAGTGGCTACATGCTGCTGCGAGAGGTAGCATCAGCAGTTTAGTTGGCCGCACGGTGTCCTGGACAGGGTAGCGGTGTTAATACAGTGAAGGCCACACGTGTGGGCCTGTGTGAAGCTAAATTGTATAGGTTGAGAATGTAAACAACGCTCTCAGGTTCCTACGTTCGTTGCCAAGAGCCGACTGCGGTGGCGTCTAGTTGCTAAGTTCTGACCTAGTAGTTGTTGACGGTGGCGATTGGCGGCAAAAGTAGGAACTATTTGAAACATTCAAAAGTCTGCAGTCCTTACTTGAATTAAAAAGAACAGATAACACACACTAATACAGTCATCACAATTAACACCGGTTATCAGACAGATTCTACACACAACCAAAGTACACGGGACTACATAACCGCGTTGTCGCAGCCCCTAAACTGAGGAACCAACCAACCACACCTGTGGGCTGTAGGCTGTCGATATCGTCAGTGTGTATTGCATACTGAAGAGACAGCTTTTTTGGTGGAATAGGTTTTTCGCGAAGGCGATCGGTTTACAGAAACAATAAAACTAAAATTTCACGCTCGGTTTCCTAATTCAAAGTGTCCAAACAGGGTTACCGTTCGGGAATTGATATGTAAATTTTGTGTAACCGGCTCACAAACTAATCCAAAAACGATTGATGAACTTAAAGTGAATAGCATTAATTATTATGTGCAGTCGATAACGCAAGAACCCTTAGTGTTTCTTTATTCGTATCAGGAGCACCAATCACAAATATATGTCACAAATGGTAAACAGTGAGAATCAAATACAAATAATAATAACAATAAGGGTACAGTGGATTGATAATAAAGACACAAAATACTTGGTAAACAGTGAGAATCAAATATAAATAATAATAATAATAATAATAATCATAATAAGGGTACAGTGAATTGTTAATAAAGACACAAAGTACTCGGCAAACTATTCTAAATATAATATTAAGTAAGGACACCGACATACAAGTCAGTTGAACAACACACAAGCATCTGACTGCCAGATAACCCGCAACCAAATTAAATATTCTTTGTCCAGTAACGGACGACGTCAATAGCATTCGGATAGGCAAGTGTTAAATCTTCCATTGTGCATGTTGCTGGAAATAGTGGGCACTGGTAAAGATGTTGGACTGTCTGTAGTTCCCCACAATAACAGAGAAGAGAGTCACTCGAAAAAAAACATTTCTGCAGGTTCATCTTGGTTCTTCCAACTCCAGTCCGTAGTCTGTTGAGCGCCTTCCATATGACCCGGAGGAAGACTTTCTCTTTGCGTCATCCAGCCGGACAGATGACCAGTTCTTTCCTTCCACATTCTTGCCGTAGCAGTGTCAGCATTGGCCCTTAGCGAAAGTCTTCGACAATATGTGTAGACGCGTTGAAGTCTGTCATCGAAGACAAGGACAACACTTCCAGCATCTTTTATGAATGGCTGTGGTGAGAACAAAGTTTGCTGTTTGTTTTGTTACAAGCGACAGCAGTGCTGCCAACGTAACTGCTGACGCTACCTCTCGCAGCAGCATGTAGCCGCTGAGGAGAACATTCCTTGGCACCCTGTATAACTGACGCCATACAATTATTCATTAATTGCAAAACGCTGAATAATGTGGTGGTAAACCACTCAAAGAGAAGAATGTTATTACTCTTGTACTGTTGGAGTATTTGCATGACTTCCGCTTTTCGGAAATTTGAAGTGAAAACCGTTTGAAATGCTTTAAACATGAACTTTTCCAACTAGCAATAGTTTCAATGTACAGTACATTATCTCAAAATCCAATTTGTTTTGTCGGTTAGTGTATATTTTTATGTCGCGGTGTCAGTTCAAGGCAAAACCGTACTGGACACTCCATCCCAGTTCAAACTGGTCAGCAACAACCGTGCTGCCATATTTTAAAAATCTGCGGACTCAGGTGTGAGGGGTCAGTGAGAGCTGCAGAGACGGGAGTCTGACAGTGAGAGGTCGTTTGCCTGCCGATCGGGAGATGGGGAAAGTTGTGTCGAATGCTCGTTGACCAATGGGCACAGAGCTGAGCTGGTACTTGAGAGCAGCTGCTGAAAAAACAGGTGAGAACCAATATTTCTATTTCCTTTCAGGATTGAATTATCAATTCATTACTTGTATCCATGTGGCGGTTCCTTTACTCCCTTAAGGAGTAAACTGAGAGTTTCAATCTCCTTCATTGGGGAGCATTCTCTGATTACTGAATCTCCTCCCACTCCCATTTCCTTGTGTATAGGGGTGTGCTGTAATCGCTGCCGGAGGCTATCGGAAGGACACGATATCGATCCTGGTCCTTGATCTTGGAGAACCCCTGATTGGCCTATGGCTTAAGTCTGTGCCATCAGGTGGGGACACAACAATATGCTTCAATTTTATGAGGGCAAATTCTGATTCGTACTTTTATATTATTTATGTTGGACGATGTAGAAATGTACACATTATGTGTCGGAAAACTGTATCATAATGAGGCTCATTATAACACTGTTTTTCATTATGAAACAGTTTCTCCCGCCAATCAGAGCTCAAGAAACAGTTGTGTGACCAATTAGGTAAGGATACCTTCGCGCATGCGCTCAAAATCCATTGCCAAGCACACAGAGCGCATGCTTCGGTCGGTCAGAGAGCTTGGAAAACAGAAATATCCTACCCAGCGCTCGCACTCCGTTCAGAAAATTCTAGTGACTGAATATCAACAGATATTTATGAATATTTATGTTAAAACATATAATGAAGTTATTAATATCGACGAACATAAACAGTTGTATGCAACTCGCCTATAATGGTAATTAAGACGCTCGTATGGAAATTATAAAACTCGCTTACATACTCGTGTCTTCATTATTGCCGTTATAGGCTCGTTCCATAAAGTACTATTTGGCTCGCGACCCATGGACTTCAATTTAGCAAGTCTAATTGTCCTGACATAAAATATTGTTCAGTCGGACGACATGTATACGGGAGCCCATTTATCTTGGTTTTTTAATGATGATACTGTGCACTTAAAATACACAAATGATGCACTACACTTCATAAAAATGATTCGCTTGTCATTTTTAAAAGAGAATTCCGTCGATGGTATATGTTTCACTCCCTTATTGCGAGAAAGCGAATCCTTCTCGTCTCCAGTCCATATACATTACTTGTACTGTTTTCCTTCATCACCACACCGTACTGGCCAGAAATACTGCCGGCCTTTTATCTGTCGGTTTCGCCGAGTCTAGTCCGATACGCTCGTGCACCCGATAATAGGCACCCTTTGTGAGTTGAATGATAGCGTCATTCAGCTGCAACTCACAATATTATTACAGTCTGGCGGAGATCGATCGTGCGGCATTCCAGAGGGTGACTCACATTTTCACAGTGGCCCAGTTACGAGGGAACATTCAGTTATATTTGAGGAAGCATATCCTATGATGACGTGGATCCATATCGCAACCCCTGCCATCCCAGCGATAAAATGTCTTCACGTGGAGATGAAGCATTATAATAGTCTCAATTCCATTGCACCAACTTAAAAAAATTACAGTCAGTCTGAAAGACTAGACGTTATGTCATTTGAAATGGCGCATGCTACAAATGCTACACATGTTAGAAAGGCTCAGGAGGGCTTCTCGCTTCTCTCGAAGCCCCAGGACTCTTTCAACAGACTCCATTACCCATTAACTTAGGCTTCCCGCGCGGGCACCTCTCTAAGGGTCACCCTGTATTTGATTCTGACATATTTTACAACTCTTTAAGAGTCACCCATTATTTGAATCTGATATCTCGCAAACCTCTTTAAGGGTCACCCTGTATTTGAATTGAATCTAACATACTGTACACCTCGTTAAATGTCACCCTGTAATTTTCTCTGACATCCTGCACACCTCTTTAGGAGGCACCCTGTATTCTTATATGGCATCTTGTATATCTCTTTAGAAGTCACCCTGTACTCTTGTGTTCACTTCGCTCAAAGCCCCAGGTTGCTCGACGCCCCAGGACTCTTTCAACAGACTCCAATAACCATTAGCTTCTGCTTCCCGCGTGGCTGCATGACGTCACGCACTGGCTTCCCGCGCGGCTGCATGACGTCACTTCCGTCTCCGTCTCCGTCTCCGTAACGCATAACGTTGGTCCCAAGCATAACGACGAAGTCGACAAGATCATTTGAAATGATAAAATGTATGCACCATCGGTACTTACTAACACCTGTTTCCATAATACATTTCAGTAATAGGTGTTACAACTACCGTAAATACAACCTGTGACAATACATTTCGGTGAATAGTCCTGTAATAAAAACATAGATGAACAATGCACGACAGTGACCCTACTGTCCTTCGAAATAGTCCCCTCCCGTAACCATGCAATGCTGAGATCGGCGATACATGTCCTGGAAACTTTGCAAGAAGGCTCCCTTTGGGATGGTGTTCAAATGCCTCGTCACGTTGTGTTCGGTGAATTAAGTCAGAACAGTCGACCTGGCAACATTGGCGACACACAACGCAACGTGTAAGACCTGTTTGACACAGTGCGTGTTTGGAAGGATGAATTTATGCAAACTACCATGCACACCTCTTCGGCGGGTGGCAGTGAGAAGGATGAATTTATGCAACCTACCATGCAGACCTGTTTGCCGGGTGGCAGTTAGAAGGGTGAATGTTTTGTGGAATGGATTGGCACTGAAAACCATCGTCATGGGCGACGAAACCTGGTGTCTGAGGTACGACCCCAAAGTCAAGCCTCAATGTATGGAGTGACGGGGTTCAGGTCCACGGTCACCGAAAATCCCTGAAGGGCCAGAGATTTTCGGACATTTCGGACATCCAACGTAATGTGACGACCCAACTGAAGGCTATCCCTAAACCGTTTCCAGGACTTGTTCAGACATCCTCAGAAGTGCATAACCATCCACGGGGATTACTTCGAAGGACAGTAACTGCTGTTTCAGGTAAGCCAACAATCCATTCGTAATACAGACCCATTCACCGAACTTTTCGGCAGAACGCAACGTGGCGAGGCTTTTGAACACCATCCCAAAGGACGCCTTCTTGCAAAGTTTCCAGGACATGTATCGCCGATCTCAGCATTGCATAGTTATGGCAGGGGATTATTTCGAAGGACAGTCGGGTCACTGTCGTGAATTGTTCAGCTATAAGGTGCGTTCAAAAAGTAACGAGCCGGAGGCTGTAAAGCGCAAACCGATGACGACATCGGCTAATCGTGGCGTGAGTAACGAGGTGTGGTTCCGACCAGAGCGTGGAAAGTCACAGCCAGTCGCTAGAGGGCACGCGTGCACGTCACGTGACGATACAAAGCAAGCAGCAGCATGCATCAATCGTCCAACGCTGCCAGTCGCATTGAAAACAGTGACATGGAAGCGTCAAACGAAGAGCAAATAGGTGTTTTTCGGTTTCTGACAGCGAAAGGAGTAGGGGGAACGGACATTCATCGCCGAATGTCACAAGTGTACGGCGAACACTGCATGTCCCTTGCAAGGGTCAAGGCGTGGCACAAGCGCTTCAGGGAAGGACGGGTGTCGTTAGCCGATGATGCCCGATCTGGGGCACCCCCCTGCTTTACCGATGACAACGTCCAGCTGTTTGATGCACTCATTACCCAGGACCACGAGTGACAGTGAACGCCATAGCCGCCGTGGTCGGATTGAACATCGGAAGTGTGCACACTATAATGAAGGGACGACTGCACTTGCGGAAAGTGTGTGCCCAATGGGTGCCCCACAATCTTCAACCACATCAGGAAGCATGTCGATTGGCCCACTGTCTTGGTCTTGGTTGGACGATTGATGCATGCTGCTCCTCGCTTTGTATCGTCACGTGACGTGCACGCGAGCCCTCTAGTGACGGGCTGTGACCTTCCACGCTCTGGTCGGAAGCACACCTCGTTACACACGCCACGATTAGCCGATGTCGTCAACGGTTTGCGCATGCCAGCCTTCGGCTCGTTACTTTTGGAACGCACCTTATATAATGATAGTACAGGACTATTCACCGAACTTGATTGTCACAGGTTGTATAACATCAAAATTAAATCTCATCTTAAATCTAAAACCCTCAATTCAGGGACAAAAAGAGCACCAGAATGAGCACGAGGTATAACAGGTATTATGTCTTCTACCGAGAGTAGGGACGTGAAACTTAGTTGTAGATTCCTCATTTGCAGTGACATTCATCCACCCCGTAGCGTAGTGGCTAGCATTCTTGGCTGTCACCACAGAGCTCAATTTTCGATTCCCTACACTGCCAATAAATTAAATTCTGGTCTGTGTACTGGAATGGGGTGCACTTAGCCACGTGAGGTAGAACTGAAATGAGGTGAGTTCTATTCCCACCTCAGCAATCCTAGAAGAAATTTCCCATAGTTTCTCACTTACTCCTGGCAAATGCTGGGATGATGCCTAAATTAACGTCACGGCTGCCTCCTATCTAAATGAAAATGAAAATCCACAGCCTGCTTCCAGTCTCCGACCGGGTCAGGAATGGAATGAATGAAGCCCCCATCTAGCAGCGAGGATAAGAACTGTGCCGGCTGCCGAGGCCTGACGCACTCCTCTGGGACAATGATTAAATGAATGACAGATGAAATGAAATGATAGTGGAGAGTGTTGCTGGAATGAAATTTTGACAGGGAAAGTCGGAGTACCCGGAGAAAAACCTGTCTGCCTCCGTTTTGTCCAGCACAGATCTCACATGGAGTGACCGGGATTTGAACCACGGACCCAGCGGTGAGAGGCCGGCGTGCTGCCGCCTAAGCCACGGAGGCTTTCCTATCTAAATACTTGTCCCAAATAAAATATTCATTACTACAGCCACCACAAACACACAGGTTATCAGGCAGATTCCAGACACACCCAAGTTCATGAATCAACAAGAACAACAACATTAATGATATCCTCGGATTGAATCTAAAAATAAAACATAAATTTAATCATGTATTGTGCCCTTCCAGCAAGAAATATGCAAATCACAGTATGCCAGCAATGCTCAATTCGGGATTTTCGGGGTTTTGGTACGTTCTCCCACTCTGTGACTTACATATTTTGGATTAAATAGAGGATACACTTCCAAAAATAACAACAAAATCAATTCCTATTTTAACATATTTAATTAACCAAAATTATGGCGCTACAAACAAATAAACTATTGACCCAATCCTTCTATTTGTTCAAAGTGAACAATGAATATGTAAAAATCAAACAAATATTGTATTAAAATACATGGTTTCCTTCAAACCAACAATTCATAATTATTTTCACTTCCATAAAATATCTATCTTAAAGTTCATCATAAACACGAGCTCCAGTGGCTCGATACTTTCCAAATATAACGGTGTCATCCTTTCATACACCTCAATAACTATTTTATGAGTTTCTTATCATCAAACAAATATACAATCATATTTAAAGTACATGTTACTTCTCTACTTAAATGTTTGGGCATTCAACAATGTTCTCAACATTACCATCTCTCTCAAGTTTCACAAATTCACTACAGTGATCGGGAAAATACCTGTGTACTCCAGAGTTACAAAAGATTACTTGACAAAGTCAAAAACTATGATTACTCCCGGAATCTAGTTATCTTCATTGAACTCATGGAATCCTACATCCATACAACATTACATTAGGGATTTTTATTTATTTATTTGTCTTATAAGACCATTATCACACAAGAAAGCTACGATCTTAACTGGCAAGCGAATTTCATCTACATGGACCTCGGTTCAAACCCCGGGTCATTTACAACTTTTAAACACTCACGGTGTGTTACTACTTCTCTTAGACGTTCCTTTCCGACCTAGCACAACTTACAATGACAAGGGTAGGACCGTAATCACTTGGGCGAGATTTATGGCTAAGAGGGGACCCTCCTGCCTAGCCCACGCGTGGCCGCTATACTCAATGCTTTTAAAACAGATCTTTCTTTTCTTCAGTTCTCTGGGGAGACCAGGCGTTTCTTTCATATTCTTTCAACAACATTATTAGGTTCATAAACCACTTTCGTAACCTTGGCATTTATTAATTATGAAGGGTCATCATTGATTGGTAAGAGTAATTCACATACAATGACGAATACTTAGGGGCTTCAACTAGACGAGTCTAGGTTCGACTCTCTTAATATGCCTCGGGAACCATTCCCATATTGGAGGACTTACACAAATGCGACTTAGGGTCGGCCGTGGCCTATATTACCTGCGCTCATAATACCATACATTTTCTCCCTATTAATACAACATAACATACATGGCCTCGTGATCTACGTCACTATTGGAGGACTTTAATATGGCTCAATTACCGCAATCAATTATCCCTCATAAGTAATTTACCAAGTACCTTTATATTCTACGCATTCCTAGCTGACAATTTACTTTAATGCGCTACAATGCGCTATACATTATTTTAAGGCCTAGCGTCTTCCAAAGAACTGATAGAGTCGACATCAACAATTGATCCATATCTCAATTTTTATATTAATCCTTTCCCTTGACAATAATCGCTATATTTTAAGAACACGCATTAACACCATGTCTTTATACTTTTATTAAGGCTCAAACGCTCTTATTTTCATATCATTCAATTTAATCTTTATTTATATTTCCTTTATATTATTATTATTATTAGTACGCTTGCTTTTATAACAATCGTCAAATACACTGACATTTTATTCCATACATTTCCTCTACAGGATTTATTCTTTTCCATAATTATTTATAATTTCTCAAATTTTATTTGTTCAGACCGCGCTCTTATTCTGTTATTTGTTATTTAGAAACATCCCTCTACCTCAAACTCCGGTGGATTGTACACAAACACTTTCCCAACACCAAAACATAATGAAAATATTTACTCACATGTTATATGTCGGTCCCTGACCTTCCTTCTCTTGCGATGTTTCATTTTGCCCACTATTTTGTGATTACTCCATTTTGTACAGATTCATTTCATGTACTGACATATCTTGACACACATTTAATTCAAATACATTTAACACTGATAACATTTTAAAATTCACTGGTGTATTCGTTTATAATATACGATAACAACACTGAAAAATATTACTTCTTAACACAAATTATATATATTTACACTTCACAGATTCTAATCACTAAGGCTGCTATTAAGCCTATCACACGTGACTTCTTGACCTCCCGCCTCCAAGGGTGAAATTTAGTAAATGTCGGCTTCCTATCTTGCCAGAATGTGAAAGTCTCGAACCATCTATTTCCTCCCTGCAATAGCACTCCTTCAAATCCCGTTTCCTGATGATCTGCTATTCTTATTAACTCGAACGGCTCCTTTCTAGACCCTATTTGTTGGTCTAGCGAAAGTCTGTTCTGTCCACGGTCCCCTAAATAATCTATCGGTGACCTATTGATTTCTAGCAACTAGTACTCCTCATAACTTAGTGCCTTTTAATAGTTCGTCTGCTTCCTTGAAACAATGTCTAGAGTTTCCTTCTCCTCTCCACTTATTCGGTTCTCGAATTCCTATCCTTCCAGAATACTTTGCGAACCTTGTTCTGTCCGTCCCTGCTCGGGTTCTTTGAAGTTGATAGAATGTTTATCTCGCTGTTACGGTATTTCAATACGTTATGATCCTTTTGGTCGTTTAATTTAAGAACTATCGCCCTTGGTTCTAAGTTCGCAGCCTGCTTTGACTGTAATTACTGAACTTTTCACTGTAAACTTTATACTGTCGGAACTAAATCCTGTAACTAGGATTTTCCTAATTCTCCGCACGGCGATACTGTAATAATACTTCTTGGCTACTCCTTATGGATGCACGTTGGTTCTCGATACCACGCCCACCTGGGCTATCGGAAACTGCATTTACTGCTTCTACTTGTTGTACGGTATGACCTCCCCTGAAGTTCATACGTTTGAATATGGCGTGATGTAGCTTCACGTCCCCTGGACGGAATAATACTGCACGATGTGATGTAGCATCTCCCCTCAAGGAGTACTGGTCAACTGCATTTGGTGATGCTCCACGTCACGCCCCCTGGGCTCTCGGAATAACTGCATGATGTGATACAGCACCTCCCCTCACGGAGTCTATCGTGAACTGCATGATGATAGTGACACTGTGTCACGCCCGCAGGCTGACAATAACTGCGTGATGTAGCGTCACGCCCCCTGGACGGACTAAAACTGCATGATTGGCTTGGTGCGGCCAGGAGTTTTATACTCTTTAGTCAAAAAAAGATAAAATCCTAGTCCTTTTCGTGACCAACTTTTGAAATAATTGTCGCACAATTATAAAAATTATATCTCCGGAAAGCTCGTCTTCCAAACGTAAAATGATCTCACTGCGCATGAAAATCGATCTTGCATTTCTGAGATATTAAATAATTTTTAGTCTTCAGCTGTGTGGGTGTTGCTGTCGATTTTTATTTCCCCACTCCTCGGGCCTCGGTAATTCCCCTATGACGTATGGCTACGTTTGCACTTCTTTCCTGGACAATTATTAAAAGCTTCTTCTCCACACAAAAATCTCTCTTCTGAAATCATTCACAACGCTGTATTTATTAACTTACTTTTATTCTTCCAAATGGGTTAAATCTAATTATTCTTCTTCTGGCACAGTTGCGCTGTTGCCGTTTTAATGCAAAGTAAGGTCGATTTCCGAAACGTGCTTCTCTCTCATACATCTGAAACTTTCCACTCAGTCTATTTATACTCGTGACTGGCTCTTTATCAATGAGTCAGGCATGATCTCATTTCTCGGCCACCTGGGTCTAACTTCACGCAACGTTATGCTAGCATCCTTGCATGAAATCTTTCTATGTTCCATTAAAGACTGTATATTTCTTTCCTTCCTTTCACAAATATACATGGATTCGACCCCTTTTGAGCCAATGGTACATGGGTTCAGTATATAGTGACGCATTTGTATCGATTGATTTATTATTACCGGATATTTTCTGATTAACTGTGTTATTGTGGTGACTGTTGTGTATGTAGACTAACTGTGCTGTATTTACACCTGGGGTGGTTGACTCGGGACTGAAAATTAGGTAACATCCTGGAATCAATCTCGAGGAGCTAAGGAAAAACTGGAAGAACCTTACTGAGGATGGCAGATATCAGAATCGGGTTTCGAACCTCCGATATCCGAACTTTCTGCAGCTCTCCATTACAGTTTTGGAGCGTGATCCTGCGCATTTGACTAGGCTGCTAGCTAATTACTTGTACTTTGTACCCAATCAACCCCGTGGCACCACAGCCCATGAAGGGCCGTAGCCTACGGAGTAACCGCGGCCCAGCTCTTTGGCATACAGATTGTGGGCTGACGCGTGGTCAGCTCGTTGGATCACCTCGGCAGTTAATCTTAGTTTCCGAGACCGGAATACTGCCTGACTGTCAGACAGCTACTCAATTGTCCTCACGAGGTTGAGTGCACTCCATTCAAGCTTTCACGTCATTTGCTAAAATCCCTAACTGAGGCGGGAATCAAACCCGCGATCTTCGGGTGAGAGACAGACGTGCTACTTCAATACCACTGTACTTAGTACCCAGTAGCCACGAACTTGGTAAACCTGTCTATAGGTTTGATGATGTATTATAAATCTATCTCTTATATAAAAACAAGTGTCCTGACTGACTGATTCACTGACTCACTGACTCATCATCGCCCAGCCAAAACTATTAAAGTTAGAAACATGAAATTTTGGAGATATGTTCGTGGTAAGCCGAAAACGCGCACTAAGGAAGGATTTTTGGATATTCAGGTTCTAAAGGGGTGTTAAGGGGGTAGACTTGCATTTCATTGAATAACAATAACTCCCGATTGGTTTCATTGGGAGACGTGATACTCTGCATATACAATCATCTTTAAAAACAAGTAGTTCCGTGAAGAACTATACAGCCTGTTTTCATATATCCTGCTCATGTTAATTGCCTCTATCAACATACAAAATTTCAGTTTAATTGCTGTAACAGATTCGTAGATATTGAGAACCGTCTAAATATTTCAGATGGTCGCCAGGTTGGATTTTTATTTTTGTACTATTACATTAAGATTATTGTGTTCGTGTGGTATTCAAACTTCAATCGCATGATTTGAACACAAGAAGTAAAAACAAGGTTTTATAATTACGCACAGCAGCCATCTTGTGATTATGCAAACAATTGAAATAAATTAGATGCCAGTGGATCAACATTTGTATAAGCATTTAACGTGCAACGTTTCACGGCACTCGGATAGTTAATTCGCGAGAAACGTCCATTTAAATATTTATACTTCGCGTCGCCGCCATGTTGGATTTGTGCTCACCAGGTTACTGAAAGTCCTATAGGTGAACATAAGTTCATAGTCTCTATGAACATATAAAATCAGTTTGGTTGCTGTAAAAGATTCATAGATATTGAGAACCGTCTAAATATTTCGGAAGCTCGCCATTTAGGATTGTTATATGTATTGACGTCCGAAACGGGGGAGGAGCTTACGGTCAGCTGTTTGCAATATGGCGGCGATATAGTGACGTGAAGTAATTGAGTGTGCGTTTATTATGGCTTCAAATTTATGATGGCAAAATACTACATATTTCCTTTCATTGATATAAATATTTTTATAATAAATTTAAATGCAGTGCCTAATTACTACCAGTTAAAAATATTACCCACATGTAGATAGTTAATTTACTGTCTGCTGTTACATAGGCCTATATGAAGCCTGTACTTGGGAGCCTAGCGGTATCGATGTTTTTATTAATTTCACAATATATATATCTCACATAACACAAAGGACGACTCCCTGATAATAAATTGAATCAAGCAACCCTGAATTTGCATGAATGTTTTGGGTTCAAAGAAGCGTTCCTTGGGATGCTCAAATCATACTTCAATATTGCAAATATTGACCTACATACTTGCTGTTCAAAGGCAAGAATGTTAATTTATTAATCTCTTGCCACAGGCAAGTTAAAATGGAGACATCCTCTTTATCAATATATTTAATTAAATATTTAAAATACAGACATTTAACATAGCTGGAGTCTCCATTTAAACTTGTCCTAAGCAAACGGTACAGATCAAAAACTACAGTTTAAGCCAAACCAAATTCACTCCTCAGCTCGACATAAACCATAATACCAATTAAAACCTATACAAAACATACTCTCCTTACTGTTGTACAACTTTCAAACCAACTATTCGCACTCAAAACTGTAAAACCCTGAAATGGGAACTAATTAAAGTTAGAATAGCCTAGGCCGATCCGGTCTCCTGAAACATTACCGCATATGTATACTTAACATCACTATAACTTCAAAATTACGGCTAAGTGACCTATCTGCCTGAGTAGTATAGGTGTTGCCGGCCTGCCTGGAATGATGGGTCACCAAACCGGTACTTAAAACTAAGATTTTACTCATTAATCAACTAAATTCAACAGTAGGGAGATCATAGCCAAAAACACAATTCAAGCCAAATCATACTTCAATGACCTACATACTTGCTGTTCAAAGGCAAGAATATAAATTCTCTGGCAAATTAAGGCTAGGAACAGCATTTATCTTAAGTTTTCTAACCATTCGGCTATTGTCAATCGGAAGAACCCCTAAAATAAGTTTACGAAGAGCGGATTACATTCATTGTACGGCACAGAAGTAATAGGCTATAAGTTTATCAGTATTTTTGATGTAGGTAAATCCATGTGAATACAAATTAGGGACAATAACTAACAATAATCAACAGTACCGGTGGAAAGAAGTCGTCTTCACAAAAATGCAGAATGCACACTGTCATGTAACATGTAACACGTTTTCCAATTGACAGCGCCGAAGACCATCTTTCTCTCTGAACTTTTTGTACAGGAAAGTAGTGAAGATATTTCGTAGCCGTTTTATACGATTTACAACCGAATACAGAGCAGTACCTCCTCGAATTTGACAAATTTATTTCTGTTTCCATCACGACGTCAATGCTTCACCATCTAAATAAATCTCACCAGTCACAAAGTTACAGCTTCAACATTCTGCCGCGTGGCTGCGCCATCCAACTTTTCTGACGTCAATAGGCCATAGAGTTATGTACCATTCAAGGACAATTATTGCCTAGGTTCATTATTCAAACTTTCACTTCGATCGCATGATTACGACACAAGAAATAAAAAAATAATTTTAAAATTTCGCACAGCCGCCATCTTGAGGTTATGTAAACAATTGAATTAAGTTAGATGGCAGTGCATTACAAACTGCAAAATCATTTACTGTACCACATTTCACGGCGCTCAGAGAGTTAAATCACGAGAAAAGTCTATTAAAATATTTCAAATTCGCTTGGTCGCCATGTTCGTTTTGTACTTTATAGGTTTATGAAATATACATAGGTAAACTCGTATCAGTATCACCGTACAAAATTGTAATAGTTTCGGAGATATAGAATGTTAGTGAAATATTTCCACAGCCGCCATATTGAGGTTATGTAAACAATTGATCGAAATTAGACTTCAATGCATTATAATGTGTATAAACAATTGCTGTACCAAGTTTCATTACGTTTGGATAGTTAAATCGCGAGAAAAGTCAATTTAAAAGTCTCAACTTCGCATGGCCGCCATGATGGTTTTGTAGTCACCAGGTTTTTGAACGTCTCATAGGTGAACATCTAGTTGAGCCCTTTATCACAGTACACAATTTCAGGGCGATATCGGTAATAGTTTCGGAGATATTGAATGCTAGTGAAATATTTCGCACAGCCGCCATGTTGGAATGGTGAGACGGAACAAAATTTGAAGGGCACGGTCGAGGTCACCGGGAATAGCGCTATGAACTTACCAAGTTTCATTGAAATCGCTCCAGTCGTTTAGATTTTATTAGGGGGACACACCCACACACCTCACACACACACACACACACGCACACACACACGGAAAAAAGGTGATCTCAGAAGCCTGTTTATTCAAAATTGAAAATAGGCTAATAAGAAGACTTGTGTCTGAGGGTTTTTCGATGTGGTGTATATTATGAGGTGAGAGGGGTGACAAGTGGGGGTTGAAGGATTCCTAACGGAGCGTGTATCTCTTAAACGACATGGGCGAGGAGTTTGAAACTCAGCGGAAAAACATCAGCTTGAAAGATAAGTAAAAAGATATTCGATAGTTTTTTCCATAAATTCAATTTAAGGGGCCCATGAGGAGGGGTGAAATTCTGGGGACGGGGGACGAGAAAGAAAGTGTCCTAACTGATAAACTGACTCACTCCCTCTTCAAACTCAGGGAGAGAAAACTGCTTAAGAATAAGTAAATAATGTTCGACAGTTTATTTTTCATAAATCAAATTTAAGGGGTTCATGATGAGGGGTCAAATTCTGAAAAAAAAAAAAAAAAAAAATTGAAAGAAAATGTCTTGACTCACTCACTCACTCATCATCGTCCAGCCAAAATTATTGAAGTTAGGACCATGACATTTTTGGGATATGTTCGTTGTATGTCAAAACCGTACACTAAGGGATGATTTTCGGATATTCAGGTTCTAAAGGTGCCTTAAGGGGGCTAAACCTGCATTTTATTGAATAACAAAACCTCACGAGTGGTTTCATTTGTGGATGTGATACTCGGCATATAAACTAATCATTAACAAGTAGTTCCGTGAAGAACTATACAGCCTATTTTCATATATCTTACTTATGATAATTGCCACTATCAACATACAAAATTTCAGTTTGATTGCTGTATAGATTCGTAGATATTGAGAACCGACTAAATACTTCGGATGGTCGCCATGTTGGACTTTATTTATGTAGGTCCTAGATTTATGTACTGTTACATGAAGATTATTGTGTACGTGTAGCATTCAAACTTCAATCGCATGATTAGGACACAAGAATTAAAAACTAGATTTTAAAATTTCACACAGTGGCCATCTTGTGGTTATGGAAACAATTGAAATAAATTAGATGCCAGTGGATTAAGTTCATATAAGGATTTACTGTACCAAGTTTCACTGCACTCGGATGGTTAAATTGCGACAAACGTCCATGTGAATATTTATATTTCGCGTCGCCGCCATGTTGGATTTATTATCACCAGGTTATTGAAAGTCCTAGGTGAACTTAAGTTCATAGCCCCTATTAACATTAAAAAATTCAGTTTGATTCCTGTAATAGATTCGTAGATATTGAGATCCATCTAAATATTTCGGATGGTCGCCATGTTGGATTATTATATGTATAGGCCATAGAGTCATGTACCATTAAAGGAAAATTATTGCGTGGGTTCATTATTCAAACTTCCACTTCGATCGCTTAATTACGACACAAGAAATAAAAACTTAATTTTAAAATTCGCACAGCCGCCATCTTGAGGTTATGTAAACAATTGAAATAAATAAGATACCATTGCATTACAATGTGTATAAACATTTCCTGTACCAAGTTTCAATGCGTTCGGAACATTGAATCCCGAGAAAGGTCTATTTAAATTTTCAAATTCGCTTGGCCGCCATGTTCGTTTTGTAGTTAACCGGTTTTTGAAAATCTTATAGGTGAACTTCCAGCAGGGCCCTTTATCTCCGTACAAAATTTCAGGGTGATACCGCTAATAGTATCAGAGATATAGTATGCCGGTGAAATATTTCGAAGAGCCGCCATCTTGTGGTTATGTAAACAATTGAACGAAGTTAGATGTCGGTGCATTACAAAGTGTATAAACATATACTGTACCACATTTTATTGCTTTTGGTTGGTTAAATCGCGAGAAACGACTATGTGTATGTCGCAACTTCACTTGGCCGCCATGTTGGTTTTGTAGTTACCAGTTTTTCAAGAGTCACATAGGTGAACTTCCAGTAGTTCCATTTATCACCGTAAAAAATTTCAGGGGGATATCGGTAATAGTTTCGGAGATATTGAATGCTGGTGCAATATTTCGCACAGCCGCCATGTTGGATTGGTGAGACGTAACAAAATTTGAAGGCCACGGTCAGGGTCGCCTGGAATAGTGCTATGAACTTACCGAGTTTCATTGAAATCGCTCAAGCCGTTTAGAATTTATTAGGGGGAAACTCACACTCACCTCTCACACACACACACACACACACACACACACACACACACACACGCACACACCACGGTCAAAAGGTGATCACATAAGCATTTTTTTTTTCAAAATTGAAAATAGGCTAATAAGAAGGCTCGTGTCAGAGGGTTTTTCGATGTGGTGTATATTATGAGGTGAGAGGGGTGAAAAGTGGGGGTTGAAGGATTCTTAACGGAGCGCATATCTCTTAAACGACATGGGCGAGGAGTTTGAAACTCAGCGGAAAAAAATCAGCTTAAAAGATAAGTAAATAGATGTTCGATCGTTTTTTCCATAAATTCAATTTAAGGGGCCCATGAGGAGGGGTGAAATTCTTGGGGGGGGGGGGGACGGAATAGAAAGTGTCCTAACTGATTGACTGACTCACTCCCTCTTCAAACTCAGGGAGAGAAAACTGCTTAAAAATAAGTAAATATTGTTCGACAGTTTATTTTTCATAAATCAAATTTAAGGGGTTCATGGTGAGGGGTCAAATTCTGAAAAAAATAAAATTGAAAGAAAATGTCTTGACTCACTCACTCACCCATCATCGTCCAACCAAAATTTTTGAAGTTAGAAACATGACATTTTTGGGATATGTTCGTTGTATGTCAAAACCGTACACTAAGGGATGATTTTCGGATATTCAGGTTCTAAAGGTGCCTTAAGGGGGTTAAACCTGCATTTTATTGAATAACAAAACCTCACGAGTGGTTTCATTTGTGGATGTGATACTCGGCATATAAACTAATCATTAACAAGTAGTTCCGTGAAGAACTATACAGCCTATTTTCATATATCCTACTTATGATAATTGCCACTATCAACATACAAAATTTCAGTTTGATTGCTGTATAGATTCGTAGATATTGAGAACCGACTAAATACTTCGGTTGGTCGCCATGTTGGACTTTATTTATGTAGGTCCTAGATTTATGTACTGTTACATGAAGATTATTGTGTACGTGTAGCATTCAAACTTCAATCGCATGATTAGGACACAAGAATTAAAAACTAGATTTTAAAATTTCACACAGCGGCCATCTTGTGGTTATGGAAACAATTGAAATAAATTAGATGCCAGTGGATTAAGTTCATATAAGGATTTACTGTACCAAGTTTCACAGCACTCGGATGGTTAAATTGCGATAAACGTCCATGTGAATATTTATGTTTCGCGTCGCCGCCATGTTGGATTTATGATCACCAGGTTACTGAAAGTCCTAGGTGAACTTAAGTTCATAGCCCCTATGAACATTAAAAAATTCAGTTTGATTCCTGTAATAGATTCGTAGATATTGAGATCCATCTAAATATTTCGGATGGTCGCCATGTTGGATTATTATATGTATAGGCCATAGAGTCATGTACCATTAAAGGAAAATTATTGCGTGGGTTCATTATACAAACTTCCACTTCGATCGCTTAATTACGACACAAGAAATAAAAACTTAATTTAGAAATTCGCACAGCCGCCATCTTGAGGTTATGTAAACAATTGAAATAAATTAGATACCAGTGCATTACAATGTGTATATACATTTCCTGTACCAAGTTTCAATGCGTTCGGAACATTGAATCGCGAGAAAGGTCTATTTAAATTTTCAAATTCGCTCGGCCGCCATCTTCGTTTTGTAGTTAACCGGTTTTTGAAAATCTTATAGGTGAACTTCCAGAAGTGCCCTTTATCTCCGTACAAAATTTCAGGGTGATACCGCTAATAGTATCAGAGATATAGTATGCCGGTGAAATATTTCGAAGAGCCGCCATCTTGTGGTTATGTAAACAATTGAACGAAGATAGATGTCGGTGCATTACAAAGTGTATACACATATACTGTACCAAATTTTATTGCTTTTGGTTGGTTAAATCGCGAGAAACGTCTATGTATATGTCGCAACTTCGCTTGGCCGCCATGTTGGTTTTGTAGTTACCAGTTTTTCAAGAGTCACATAGGTGAACTTCCAGTAGTTCCCTTTATCACCGTAAAAAATTTCAGAGTGATATCGGTAATAGTTTCGGAGATATTGAATGTTGGTGAAATACTTCGCACAGCCGCCATGTTGGATTGGTGAGACGTAACAAAATTTGAAGGGCACGGTCGAGGTCGCCGGGAATAGCGCTATGAACTTACCGAGTTTCATTGAAATCGCTCCAGCCGTTTAGAAATTATAAGGGGGACACACACACACACCTCACACACACACGGACAAAAGGTGATCTCATAAGCCTATTTTTTTCAAAATTGAATATAGGCTAACAAGTAGTTCCGTGAAGGACTATACAGCCTATTTTCATATATCCTGCTCATGTTAATTGCCTCTATCAACATACAAAATTTCAGTTTAATTGCTGTAACAGATTCGTAGATATAGAGAACCGTCTAAATATTTCAGATGGTCGCCAGGTAGGATTTTTATTTTTGTACTATTACATTAAGATTATTGTGTTCGTGTGGTATTCAAACTTCAATCGCATGATTAGAACACAAGAAGTAAAAACGAGATTTTATAATTACGCACAGCAGCCATCTTGTGATTATGCAAACAATTGAAATAAATTAGATGCAAGTGGATCAACATTTGTATAAGCATTTAACGTGCAACGTTTCATGGCACTCGGATAGTTAATTCGCGAGAAACGTCCATTTAAATATTTATACTTCGCGTCGCCGCCATGTTGGATTTGTGCTCACCAGGTTACTGAAAGTCCTATAGGTGAACATATGTTCATAGTCGCTATGAACATAAAAAATCAGTTTGGTTGCTGTAAAAGGTTCATAGATATTGAGAACCGTCTAAATATTTCGGAAGCTCGCCATTTAGGATTGTTATATATATAGGCCATAGAGTTATGTACCATTCAAGGACAATTATTGCCTAGGTTCATTATTCAAACTTTCACTTCGATCGCATGATTACGACACAAGAAATAAAAACTTAATTTTAAAATTTCGCACAGCCGCCATCTTGAGGTTATATAAACAATTGAATTAAGTTAGATGGCAGTGCATTACAAACTGCAAAATCATTTACTGTACCACATTTCACGGCGCTCAGAGAGTTAAATCACGAGAAAAGTCTATTAAAATATTTCAAATTCGCTTGGTCGCCATGTTCGTTTTGTACTTTACAGGTTTATGAAATATACATAGGTAAACTTGTATCAGTACCCTTTATCACCGTCCAAAATTGCAGGGTGATATCTGTAATAATTTCGGAGATATAGAATGTCAGTGAAATAATTCGCACAGCCGCCATATTGAGGTTATGTAAACAATTGAACTAAATTAGACTTCATTGCATTACAATGCGTATAAACAATTACTGTACCTAGTTTCATTTCGTTTGGATAGTTAAATCGCGAGAAAAGTCTATTTAAAAGTTTCAACTTCGCTTGGCCGCCATGATGGTTTTGTAGTCACCAGGTTTTATAAAGTCTCATAGATGAACTTCTAGTTGTGCCCTTTATCACAGTACACAATTTCAGGGCGATATCGGTAATAGTTACGGAGATATTGAATGTTAGTGAAATATTTCGCACAGCCGCCATGTTGGATTGGTGAGACGTAACAAAATTTGAAGGGCACGGTCGAGGTCGCCGGGAATAGCGCTATTAACTTACCATGTTTCATAGAAATCGCTCCAGCCGTTTAGATTTTATTAGGGGGACACACACACACACACCTCACACACACACACACGCAAACGCACACACACACGGACAAAAGGTGATCTCATAAGCCTATTTTTTCAAAATTGAAAAGAGGATAATAAGAAGACTCGTGTCTGAGGGTTTTTCGATGTGGTGTATATTATGAGGTGAGAGGGGTGAAAAGTGGGGGTTGAAGGATTCCTAACGGAGCGTGTATCTCTTAAACGACATGGGCGAGGAGTTTGAAACTCAGCGGAAAAAAATCAGCTTAAAAGATAAGTAAATAGATGTTCGATCGGTTTTTTTTTTCATAAATTCAATTTAAGGGGCCCATGAGGAGGGGTGAAATTCTGGGGGGGGGGACCGGGAAAGAAATTGTCCTAACTGATTGACTGACTCACTCCCTCTTCAAACTCAGGGAGAGAAAACTGCTTAAAAATAAGTAAATAATGTTCGACAGTTTATTTTTCATAAATCAAATTTAAGGGGTTCATGGTGAGGGGTCAAATTCTGAAAAAAAAAAAAAAAATTGAAAGAAAATGCTTGACTCACTCACTCACTCATCATCGTCCAGCCAAATTTATTGAAGTTAGAAAAATGACATTTTTGGGATATGTTCGTTGTATGTCATAACCGTACACTAAGGGATGATTTTCGGATATTCAGGTTCTAAGGGTGCCTTAAGGGGGTTAAACCTGCATTTTATTGAATAACAAAACCTCACGAGTGGTTTCATTTGTGGATGTGATACTCGGCATATAAAATAATCATTAACAAGTAGTTCCGTGAAGAACTATACAGCCTATTTTCATATATCCTACTTATGATAATTGCCACTATCAACATACAAAATTTCAGATTGATTGCTGTAATAGATTCGTAGATATTGAGAACCGACTAAATATTTCGGATGGTTGCAATGTTGGATTTTATATATGTAGGTCCTAGAGTTATGTTCTGTTACATGAAGATTATTGTGTACGTGTAGCATTCAAACTTCAATCGCATGATTAGGACACAAGAAGTAAAAACTAGATTTTAAAATTTCACACAGCGGCCATCTTGTGGTTATGGAAACAATTGAAATAAATTAGTTGCCAGTGGATTAACTTCATATAAGGATTTACTGTACCAAGTTTCACAGCACACGGATGGTTAACGTGCGATAAACGTCCATGTGAATATTTATAATTCGCGTCGCCACCATGTTGGATTTGTGATCACCAGGTTATTGAAAGTCCTATAGGTGACCTTAAGTTCATAGCCCCTATGAACATTAAAAAATTCAGATTGATTCCTATAATAGATTCGCAGATATTGAGATCCATCTAAATATTTCGGATGGGCGCCATGTTGGATTATTATATGTATAGGCCATAGAGTCATGTACTATTAAAGGAAAATTATTGCGTAGGTTCATTATTCAAACTTCCACTTCGATCGCTTATTTACGACACAAGAAATAAAAACCTAATTTTAAAATTCGCACAGCCGCCATCTTGAGGTTATGTAAACAATTGAAATAAATTAGATGATGATGATGATGATAATTGTTGTTTTAAGGTGCCTAAAAATAAATTAGATACCAGTGCATTACAATGTGTATAAACATTTCCTGTACCAAGTTTCAATGCGTTCGGAACATTGAATCGTGAGAAAGGTCTATTTAAATTTTCAAATTCGCTTGGCCGCCATGTTCGTTTTGTAGTTAACCGGTTTTTGAAAATCTTATAGGTGAACGTCCAGCAGTGCCCTTTTTCTCCGTACAAAATTTCAGGGTGATACCGCTAACAGTATCAGAGATATAGTATGCCGGTGAAATATTTCGAAGAGCCGCCATCTTGTGGTTATGTAAACAATTGAACGAAGTTAGATGTCGGTGCATTACAAAGTGTATAAACATATACTGTACCAAATTTTATTTCTTTTGGTTGGTTAAATCGCGAGAAACGTCTATGTATATGTCGCAAGTTCGCTTGGCCGCCATGTTGGTTTTGTAGTTACCAGTTTTTCAAGAGTCACATCGGTGAACTTCCCGTAGTTCCCTTTATCACCGTAAAAAATTTCAGAGTGATATCGGTAATAGTTTCGGAGATATTGAATGCTGGTGCAATATTTCGCACAGCCGCCATGTTGGATTGGTGAGACGTAACAAAATTTGAAGGCCACGGTCGGGGTCGCCTGGAATAGTGCTATGAACCTACCGCGTTTCATTGAAATCGCTCCAGCCGTTTAGAAATTATTAGGGGGAAACACACACCTCTCTCTCACACACACACACACACACACACACACGGACAAAAGGTGATCTCATAAGCCTATTTTTTTCAAAATTGAATATAGGCTAACAAGTATTTCCGTGATGAACTATATAGCCTATTTTCATATATCATGCTCATGTTAATTGCCTCTATCAACATACAAAATTTCAGTTTAATTGCTGTAACAGATTCGTAGATATAGAGAACCGTCTAAATATTTCAGATGGTCGCCAGGTTGGATTTTTAATTTTGTACTATTACATTAAGATTATTGTGTTCGTGTGGTATTCAAACTTCAATCGCATGTTTAGAACACAAGAAAAAAAACGAGATTTTATAATTACGCACAGCAGCCATCTTGTGATTATGCAAACAATTGAAATAAATTAGATGCAAGTGGATCAACATTTGTATAAGCATTTAACGTGCAACGTTTCATGGCACTTGGATAGTTAATTCGCGAGAAACGTCTATTTAAATATTTATACTTCGCGTCGACGCCATGTTGGATTTGTGCTCACCAGGTTACTGAAAGTCCTATAGGTGAACATATGATCATAGTCTCTATGAACATAAAAAATCAGTTTGGTTGCTGTAAAAGGTTCATAGATATTGAGAACCGTTTAAATATTTCGGAAGCTCGCCATTTAGGATTGTTATATATATAGGCCATAGAGTTATGTACCATTCAAGGACAATTATTGCCTAGGTTCATTATTCAAACTTTCACTTCGATCGCATGATTACGACACAAGAAATAAAAACATAATTTTAAAATTTCGCACAGCCGCCATCTTGAGGTTATATAAACAATTGAATTAAGTTAGATGGCAGTGCATTACAAACTGCAAAATCATTTACTGTACCACATTTCACAGCGCTCAGAGAGTTAAATCACGAGAAAAGTCTATTAAAATATTTCAAATTCGCTTGGTCGCCATGTTCGTTTTGTACTTTACAGGTTTATGAAATATACATAGGTAAACTTGTATCAGTACCCTTTATCACCATCCAAAATTGCAGGGTGATATCTGTAATAATATCGGAGATATAGAATGTCAGTGAAATATTTCGTACAGCCGCCATATTGAGGTTATGTAAACAATTGAACTAAATTAGACTTCAATGCATTACAATGTGTATAAACAATTACTGTACCAAGTTTCATTTCGTTTGGATAGTTTAATCGCGAGAAAAGTCTATTTAAAAGTTTCAACTTCGCTTGGCCGCCATGATGGTTTTGTAGTCACCAGGTTTTTGAAAGTCTCCTAGATGAACTTCTAGTTGTGCCCTTTATCAGAGTACACAATTTCAGGGTGATATCGGTAATAGTTTCGGAGATATTGAATGTTAGTGAAATATTTCGCACAGCTGCCATGTTGGATTGATGAGACGTAACAAAATTTGAAGGGCACGGTCGAGGTCGCCGTGAATAGCGCTATGAACTTACCAAGTTTCATTGAAATCGCTCCAGCCGTTTAGATTTTATTAGGGACACACACACACACACCTCACACACACACACACACACACACACAACACACACGGACAAAAGGTGATCTCATAAGCCTATTTTTTTCAAAATTGAAAATAGGATAATAAGAAGACTCGTGTCTGAGGGTTTATCGATGTGGTGTATATTATGAGGTGAGAGGGGTGAAAAGTGGGGGTTGAAGGATTCCTAACGGAGCGTGTATCCCTTAAACGACATGGGCGAGGAGTTTGAAACTCAGCGGAAAACAAGATGTTCAGTAAAGAACATATAGCCTACTTTCTCCTAAATGTATGAGTATAGTTATAACTCGTTGTTATTATCAAAGAGTATAATAGAACTATTCTTTGTTGAAGACCTTAGAAACGATTTACCTCTACCAAACGCCACAACCTAGATAAAAACTGCTACCATCATTGAAGAAAGAAATATAAGAAGTATATCAAGAATGTTATGGATCTGGAGACATAATCGACCGGACTGGCAGCGTGGCTCAGCGGTAACGTTCTCGCTTGCTGGCCCTAGGTTGCAGGTTCGTATCCTGGCGCAATCAGCTGGCATTTGAGGGTGCACAAATGCGAGGGAGCCGTGTCAGTACATTTACTGGCACGTTAAAGATCCCCTTCGGGCCAAAATTCCGGCACCCCGGTGTCTCTAAAATCAGCAGTAGTTAAAAGGGATGTAAAACCAATAACATTATTATTATTATTATTATTATTATTACGACCTGCCGTGGGCAACATCCAACTTTGAGTTGAGGCATGTCTTTACACGTCTGGTTGTGCATGGCTTTCACAACCCTAATTGAATTAACAAATCTTTCCATGACCCTACAGAGACGTGTGTATACAAACTATGTGGATATTTTCGATAATGTAATCCTAACAGAGCGAGTGCATTCTAGCGGCCAGAAGAAGAAACTTTTCAATAAAATCTGGAAGTTACCTTTTTGGCAGCTAGATGTCTCGAGTAAATCTGCTGGCGAATTATGTTTTAATTAAATATATATTTTACACCATAATGTGCACAATATAACGCTTAATACCATTTTCAAGTAACGCAAAATAGGCTGTTACAAACCCTTTAAAATAAAAAGTTAAAATGTATCGTAGTATCATCTTGTCATTCTTCAAATTCGATGCGCATATAATGATAATGGTATAGTAATCAATGGATCCCCACGTAGACTAGTCGTGACATCTATTGGTGAAATATCGAACAATATAATCCTAACAGAGCGAGTGCATTCTAGCGGCCAGAAGAAGAAACTTTTCAATAAAATCTGGAAGTTACCTTTTTGGCAGCTAGATGTCCCGAGTAAATCTGCTGGCGAATTATGTTTTAATTAAATATATATTTTACACCATAATGTGCACAATATAACGCTTAATTTTAAAACATCTGAGTCATTACAAAACAATAAACATATAACATTTCAAGCAAAAAACCTAGCTCTGATCGGGTTTGAACCATAGGCATTTGAGCGATAGGCTAACGCTCTACCACTGAGCTAATTGTGTCAACGAATATCGTTCTATTTAAAATGACTTACATAGAACTTGTTAGCAAATAATGATTTATACTAAAAGATTTCATCACTGGAGTATATTATTTATATATATAGCATTTCATACAAAGTTTATTTATTTTTTATCAGTACACTATATTGCATGCAATACTCAAATTAGTGAAATATAAGTCCGGCACAAGATATCCGCTGCCATCTTGTCTTATTACTGAATCAGTTCAGCTTTTTAAAATCACGTCTGCACTATAGTATTACAAAATAAACTTTTAATTTGGAACGTGCCTCTTCCTTTAGAACAGTTAAAACGATTCTCGGCTCGATAATCGGAACTGGTGGGTCCCATGATATGGATTATAAAGTTTGCATAATTCGCACGGCCGCCATCCTGAAATGGTATGGCGGACGACCTTGTAATTTGGTCACAAGACGCATCCTATACGAAGGTATGTTGTTACCAAATTTGGTAGAGATCGGATGATTTGGTTAGTCGTTATTTGATTTTACATTTTGAACGTTTGAGTGGCCGCCATTCAGTTTTAGTAAAGATGGCGGCGATATAAAACATGACACTGAGGTGTCCTTTGCTAGTGCTACCTTTGTACCAAATTTCGTTCAATTTGCATTCACCGTGTTCGAATTGATAGGGGGGACAGACATTCAGAGTACACACACTCACACACACACAGACACACACACACACACACAGAGACTCACACACACACATACACACACACACACACAGACTCACACACACACATACACACACACAGACCGACACACTTTTTTTTTCGCCCTGTGTTGATCTCATAAGTCTACTTTCATTTTTTGCAAAAATCGAAAGTAGGCTAAAAATCAGCTTAAAAGATAAGTAAATAGATGTTCGATCGTTTTTTTCCATAAATTCAATTTTAGGGGCCCATGAGGAGGGGTGAAATACTGGGACGGGGGACGGGAAAGAAAGTGTCCTAACTGATTGACTGACTCACTCCCTCTTCAAACTCAGAGGGAGAAAACTGCTTAAAAATAAGTTAATAATGTTCGACAGTTTATTTTTCATAAAACAAATTTAAGGGGTTCATGGTGAGGGGTCAAATTCTGAAAAAATAAAATTGAAAGAAAATGTCTTGACTCACTCACTCACTCATCATCGTCCAGCCAAAATTATTGAAGTTAGAAACATGACATTTTTGGGATATGTTCGTTGTATGTCAAAACCGTACACTAAGGGATGATTTTCGGATATTCAGGTTCTAAGGGTGCCTTAAGGGGGTTAAACCTGCATTTTATTGAATAACAAAACCTCACGAGTGGTTTCATTTGTGGATGTGATACTCGGCATATAAACTAATCATTAACAAGTAGTTCCGTGAAGAACTATACAGCCTATTTTCATATATCCTACTTATGATAATTGCCACTATCAACATACAAAATTTCAGTTTGATTGCTGTATAGATTCGTAGATATTGAGAACCGACTAAATACTTCGGATGGTCGCCATGTTGGACTTTATTTATGTAGGTCCTAGATTTATGTACTGTTACATGAATATTATTTTGTACGTGTAGCATACAAACTTCAATCGCATGATTAGGACACAAGAAGTAAAAACTAGATTTTAAAATTTCACACAGCGGCCATCTTGTGGTTATGGAAACAATTGAAATAAATTTGATGCCAGTGGATTAACTTCATATAAGGATTTACTGTACCAAGTTTCACAGCACTCGGATGGTTAAATTGCGATAAACGTCCATGTGAATATTTATATTTCGCGTCGCCGCCATGTTGGATTTGTGATCACCAGTTTACTGAAAGTCCTAGGTGAACTTAAGTTCATAGCCCCTATGAACATTAAAAAAATTCAGTTTGATTCCTGTAATAGATTCGTAGATATTGAGATCCATCTAAATATTTCGGATGGTCGCCATGTTGGATTATTATATGTATAGGCCATAGAGTCATGTACCATTAAAGGAAAATTATTGCGTGGGTTCATTATTCAAACTTCCACTTCGATCGCTTAATTACGACACAAGAAATAAAAACGTAATTTTAAAATTCGCACAGCCGCCATCTTGAGGTTATGTAAACAATTGAAATAAATTAGATACCAGTGCATTACAATGTGTATAAACATTTCCTGTACCAAGTTTCAATGCGTTCGGAACATTGAATCGCGAGAAAGGTCTATTTAAATGTTCAAATTCGCATGGCCGCCATGTTCGTTTTGTAGTTAACCGGTTTTTGAAAATCTTATAGGTGAACTTCCAGCAGTGCCCTTTATCTCCGTACAAAATTTCAGGGTGATACCGCTAATAGGATCAGAGATATAGTATGCCAGTGAAATATTTCGAAGAGCCGCCATCTTGTGGTTATGTAAACAATTGAACGAAGTTAGATGTCGGTGCATTACAAAGTGTATAAACATATACTGTACCAAATTTTATTGCTTTTGGTTGGTTAAATCGCGAGAAACGTCTATGTATAAATGTCGCAACTTCGCTTGGCCGCCATGTTGGTTTTGTAGTTACCAGTTTTTCAAGAGTCACATAGGTGAACTTCCAGTAGTTCCTTTTATCACCGTAAAAAATTTCAGGGGGATATCGGTAATAGTTTCGGAGATATTGAATGCTGGTGAAATACTTCGCACAGCCGCCATGTTGAATTGGTGAGACGTAACAAAGTTTGAAGGCCACGGTCGGGGTCGCCTGGAATAGTGCTATGGACTTACCGAGTTTCATTGAAATCGCTCCTGCCGTTTAGAATTTATTAGGGACACACACACACACACACACACACACACACACACACACACACACACACCTCACACACACACACACACACACACACACACACGGACAAAAGGTGATCTCATAAGCCTATTTTTTTTTTAAATTGAATATAGGCTAACAAGTAGTTCCGTGAAGAACTATACAGCCTATTTTCATATATCTTGCTCATGTTAATTGCCTCTATCAACATACAAAATTTCAGTTTAATTGCTGTAACAGATTCGTAGATATAGAGAACCGTCTAAATATTTCAGCTGGTCGCCAGGTAGGATTTTTATTTTTGTACTATTACATTAAGATTATTGTGTTCGTGTGGTATTCAAACTTCAATCGCATGATTAGAACACAAGAAGTAAAAACGAGATTTTATAATTACGCACAGCAGCCATCTTGTGATTATGCAAACAATTGAAATAAATTAGATGCAAGTGGATCAACATTTGTATAAGAATTTAACGTGCAACGTTTCATGGCACTCGGATAGTTAATTCGCGAGAAACGTCCATTTAAATATTTATACTTCGCGTCGCCGCCATGTTGGATTTGTGCTCACCAGGTTACTGAAAGTCCTATAGGTATACATATGTTCATAGTCTCTATGAACATAAAAAATCAGTTTGGTTGCTGTAAAAGGTTCATAGATATTGAGAACCGTCTAAATATTTCGGAAGCTCGCCGTTTAGGATTGTTATATATATAGGCCATAGAGTTATGTACCATTCAAGGACAATTATTGCCTAGGTTCATTATTCAAACTTTCACTTCGATCGCATGATTACGACGCAAGAAATAAAAACTTAATTTTAAAATTTCGCACAGCCGCCATCTTGAGGTTATATAAACAATTGAATTAAGTTAGATGGCAGTGCATTACAAACTGCAAAATCATTTACTGTACCACATTTCACGGCGCTCAGAGAGTTAAATCACGAGAAAAGTCTATTAAAATATTTCAAATTCGCTTGGTCGCCATGTTCGTTTTGTACTTTACAGGTTTATGAAATATACATAGGTAAACTTGTATCAGTACCGTTTATCACCATCCAAAATTGCAGGGTGATATCTGTAATAATTTCGGAGATATAGAATGTCAGTGAAATATTTCGCACAGCCGCCATATTGAGGTTATGTAAACAATTGAACTAAATTAGACTTCAATGCATTACAATGTGTATAAACTATTACTGTACCAAGTTTCATTTCGTTTGGATAGTGTAATCGCGAGAAAAGTCTATTTAAAAGTTTCAAATTCGCTTGGCCGCCATGATGGTTTTGTAGTCACCAGGTTTTTGAAAGTCTCCTAGATGAACTTCTAGTTGTGCCCTTTATCAGAGTACACAATTTCAGGGTGATATCAGTAATAGTTTCGGAGATATTGAATGTTAGTGAAATATTTCGCACAGCTGCCATGTTGGATTGATGAGACATAACAAAATTTGAAGGGCACGGTCGAGGTCGCCGGGAATAGCGCTATGAACTTACCAAGTTTCATTGAAATCGCTCCAGCCGTTTAGATTTTATTAGGGGGACACACACACACACCTCACACACACACACACACACACACAACACACACGGACAAAAGGTGATCTCATAAGCCTATTTTTTTCAAAATTGAAAATAGGATAATAAGAAGACTCGTGTCTGAGGGTTTTTCGATGTGGTGTATATTATGAGGTGAGAGGGGTGAAAAGTGGGGGTTGAAGGATTCCTAACGGAGCGTGTATCTCTTAAACGACATGGGCGAGGAGTTTGAAACTCAGCGGAAAAAATCAGCTTAAAAGATAAGTAAATAGATGTTCGATCGTTTTTTCCATAAATTCAATTTTAGGGGCCCATGAGGAGGGGTGAAATTCTGGGACGGGGGACGGGAAAGAAAGTGTCCTAACTGATTGACTGACTCACTCCCTCTTCAAACTCAGGGAGAGAAAACTGCTTAAAAATAAGTTAATAATGTTCGACAGTTTATTTTTCATAAATCAAATTTAAGGTGTTCATGGTGAGGGGTCAAATTCTGAAAAAAATAAAATTGAAAGAAAGTTTCTTGACTCTCTCACTCACTCATCATCGTCCAGCCAAAATTATTGAAGTTAGAAACATGACATTTTTGGGATATGTTCGTTGTATGTCAAAACCGTACACTAAGGGATGATTTTCGGATATTCAGGTTCTAAGGGTGCCTTAAGGGGGTTAAACCTGCATTTTATTGAATAACAAAACCTCACGAGTGGTTTCATTTGTGGATGTGATACTCGGCATATAAACTAATCATTAACAAGTAGTTCCGTGAAGAACTATACAGCCTATTTTCATATATCCTACTTATGATAATTGCCACTATCAACATACAAAATTTCAGATTGATTGCTGTATAGATTCGTAGATATTGAGAACCGACTAAATACTTCGGATGGTCGCCATGTTGGACTTTATTTATGTAGGTCCTAGATTTATGTACTGTTAGATGAAGATTATTGTGTACGTGTAGCATTCAAACTTCAATCGCATGATTAGGACACAAGAAGTAAAAACTAGATTTTAAAATTTCACACAGCGGCCATCTTGTGGTTATGGAAACAATTGAAATAAATTAGTTGCCAGTGGATTAACTTCATATAAGGATTTACTGTACCAAGTTTCACAGTACACGGATGGTTAAATTGCGATAAACGTCCATGTGAATATTTATAATTCGCGTCACCGCCATGTTGGATTTGTGATCACCAGGTTATTGAAAGTCCTATAGGTGACCTTAAGTTCATAGCCCCTATGAACATTAAAAAATTCAGTTTGATTCCTATAATAGATTCGCAGATATTGAGATCCATCTAAATATTTCGGATGGGCACCATGTTGGATTATTATATGTATAGGCCATAGAGTCATGTACTATTAAAGGAAAATTATTGCGTAGGTTCATTATTCAATCTTCCACTTCGATCGCTTATTTACGACACAAGAAATAAAAACCTAATTTTAAAATTCGCACAGCCGCCATCTTGAGGTTATGTAAACAATTGAAATAAATTAGATACCAGTGCATTACAATGTGTATAAACATTTCCTGTACCAAGTTCCAATGCGTTCGGAACATTGAATCGCGAGAAAGGTCTATTTAAATTTTCAAATTCGCTTGGCCGCCATGTTCGTTTTGTAGTTAACCGGTTTTTGAAAATCTTATAGGTGAACTTCCAGCAGTGCCCTTTATCTCCGTACAAAATTTCAGGGTGATACCGCTAATAGTATCAGAGATATAGTATGCCGGTGAAATATTTCGAAGAGCCGCCATCTTGTGGTTATGTAAACAATTGAACGAAGTTAGATGTCGGTGCATTACAAAGTGTATAAACATATACTGTACCAAATTTTATTGCTTTTGGTTGGCTAAATCGCGAGAAACGTCTATGTATATGTCGCAACTTCGCTTGGCCGCCATGTTGGTTTTGTAGTTACCAGTTTTTCAAGAGTCACATAGGTGAACTTCCAGTAGTTTCTTTTATTACCGTAAAAAAATTCAGGGTGATATCGGTAGTAGTTTCGGAGATATTGAATGCTGGTGAAATACTTCACACAGCCGCCATGTTGGATTGGTGAGACGTAACAAAATTTGAAGGCCACGGTCGGGGTCGCCTGAAACAGTGCTATGAACGTACCGAGTTTCATTGAAATTGCTCCAGCCGTATAGAATTTATTAGGGGACACACACACACACACCTCACACACACACACACACACACACACACACGGACAAAAGGTGATCTCATAAGCCTATTTTTTCAAAATTGAAAATAGGCTAAAAATAAGCAGACATGTGTCTAAGGGTTTTTCGATATGGTGTATATTATAAGGTGAAAGGGGTGAAAAGTGTGGGTTGAAGGATTCCTATCGGAGCGTGTATCTCTTAAACGACATACGCGAGAACTTTGCAACTCAGCGGAAAACACAGCTTAAAAATAAGTAAATCGGTGTTCGACCGTTTATTCATAAATTCAATTTAAGGGGCCAATGGGGTGGGGTGAAATTCTAGAAAAAAAAGGAAAGAAAGTGTCCTGACTGACTGACTAACTCACTCATCAAACTCAGGGGAAAAAACAGCTTAAAGATAAGTTAATAGGTGTACGAGCGTTTCTTCATAAATCCAATTTAAGGGGCTCAAGGGGAGGGCGTAAAATTCTGGTAAATATAATTGAAAGAAAATGACCTGACTGACTCACTCATCATCGCCCAGCGAAAACTATTGAAGTAGGAAACATTAAATTTTGGGAATATTTTCGCTCTATGTCGCAAAAGTCAACTAATGAAGGATTTGTGTTTATTCGGGTTCTTAAGAGGTGTTAAGGGGGTAAACGTGCATTTCATTGATTAACAATAACTCATGAGTTGTTTCTTTGGGGATGTGATATTCGGCATCTAAACTAAACATTAAAAATAAGCAGTCATATGTCTAAGGGTTTATCGGTGTGGTGTATATTATGAGGTGAAAGGGGTGAAAATTGGGGGTTGAAGGATTATTAACGGAGCGTGTATCACTTAAACGACATAGGCGAGAAGTTTGAAATTCAGCGAAAAAAATCAGCTTAAAATATAAGTAAATAGGTGTTCGACCGTTTTTTCATAAATCCAATTAAAGGGGCCCTTGGAGAGTCATGAAAATCTGGAAAAGAAAAAAAAAACAGGAAAGAAAGTGTTCTGACTGATTAACTCACTCACTCATCAAACTCAGTGGGGAAGAACAGCTTAAAAGTAAGTAAATAGGTGTTCGACCGTTTTTTTTAAATCCAATTTAAGGGGTTCATGAGAGGGGTGAAATATTTATTCTAGCCAGTGCATTGAGATACAACAGAAGATATGGTGGTGGAATTCTCATGTCCATGATGCCATCAGGATGAAGAAGTTAGCGTATGAGAACTGGCTCCAATCGGGACTGGATCTTGATCGTCAGCAATATAGAAGATTGAAGTCGGTGGCAAAACAGGAAGTGGCAAAGGCTAAAGCAGACCATTACAAGAGCATGTTCGAAGAGCTCAACACAGCAGAAGGAGCAAATAATATCTACAGACTAGCGAAGAATCGCCATCGTTCCACTCAAGATGTTGGACATGTTATGATCATTAAGAATGAAAATCAACAACCTCTACGGAAACCTAATGAGATCCTTAACCGATGGAAAGAGCACTTCGAAAATATTAGCAACGAAGAATTTCCGCATCCGCCACTACCAGCTGTGGATCCTGTACTTGGTCCAGTACCAGCCATCACGGTTGCCGAAATGGAGACCGCTATGAAAAAAATGAAAAATGGAAAGGCAACTGGACCGGATGATCTCCCTTCGGACGTGTGGAAGATGCTTGGATCACAAGCAGCTCAGTTTCTAGCAGATCTCTTCAACAAGATCATCAATGAAAACGAATCTCCTCTTACTTGGCTCTGCAGTGTATCAATACTAATTTGGAAAAGTAAAGGAGATGTGCACAACTGCTCAAATTATCGACCGATTCGCCTGCTTTGCCACACTATGAAGATATTTGAGCGTATCGTGGATACACGCCTTCGTGACATAATCAAGATTGCCTCAAACCAGTGTGGTTTTATGAAAGGTACAGGGACAATCGATGCTATTCACGCCGCTCGTCTTTTGATGGAAAGGCACCTAGAAAAGCGGAAACCACTCCATATAGCCTTCTTGGATCTTGAAAAGGCCTTCGACAGGGTACCTCGTGATCTAATATGGTATGCACTACGACAGCATGGGGTACCAGAAGCATATGTTCAATGGGTTCAGCTTCTTTATCGGAATGTCACCAGCTATGTCCGATGTGCTTCAGGAAACTCCGCAATTTTTCCCATCAGAGTTGGTGTTCATCAGGGGTCAGCTTTGTCCCCGCTCCTGTTCATCATCTGTCTTGAAACTATCGCAGCCGAACTACTGCAACCACATCTCTGGACCTTGCTCTATGCTGACGATATCATTGTAGCCTGCAAGTCTCGCCAAGAATTGGAACAACATGTTCAATGTTGGAAAACCCATGGCCTACGACTTAATATTGGGAAGACAGAGTATATGGAGTGTGGAGTACCAAGTGAAGGATCTATTTCCATTAATGGCACTGAACTCCGAAAATCATCTGTATTCAAATACTTGGGTACGCTAATCTGTTCAGATGGCCGAACACTCCCAGATGTCCGAAACAGAGTCAACGCTACATGGCTGAAATGGCGCCAAGTTACAGGAGTCCTTTTTGACTGGAATGTGCCACTATATCTGAAGTCGAAAATTTACATCATCGTTCGACCAGTAGCACTGTACGGTACTGAATGCTGGCCAGTAACGAAAAGACATGAACAACAAGTAGTTCTGTGAAGAACTATACAGCCTATTTTCATATATCCTACTTATGTTAACTGCCACTATGAACATACAAAATTTCAGTTTGATTGCTGTAATAAATTCGTAGATATTTAGAATCGACTAAATACTTCGGATGGTCGCCTTGTTGGATTTTATATATGTAGGTCCTAGAGTTACGTACTGTTACATGAAGATTATTGTGTACGTGTAGCATTCAAATTTCAATCGCATGATTAGGACACAAAAAGTAACAAGTAGATTTTAAAATTTAGCACAGCTGCCATCTTGTGGTTATGGAAACAATTGAAATAAATTAGATGCCAGTGGATTAACATTCGTATAAGGATTTACTGTACCAAGTTTCACAGCATTAGGATGGTTAAATTGCGAGAAACGTCCATGTGAATATTTATACTTCGCGTCGCCGCCATGTTAGATTTGTGATCACCAGGTTATTTAAAGTCCTATAGGTGAACTTATGTTCATAGCCCCTATGAACATAAATAAATTCAGTTAGATTGCTATAATAGATTCGTAGATATTCAGAGCCATCTAAATATTTCGGATGGTCGCCATGTAGCATTGTTAACTGTATAGGCCATAGAGTCATGTACCATTAAAGGAAAATTATTGCGTAGGTTCATTATTCAAACTTTCACATCGATCGCATGATTACGCCACAAGAAATAAAAACTTAATTTTAAAATTCGCACGGCCGCCTTTTTGAAGTTATGTAAACAATTGAACTAAATTGGATACCAGTGCATAACAATGTGTATAAACATTTCCTGTACCAGATTTCATTGCGTTTGGAACATTAAATCGCGAGAATGGTCTATTAATTTTTTTAATTCGCTTGGCCGCCATGTTCGTTTTGTAGTTAACCGGTTTCTGAAAGTCTTGTAGATGAACTTCCAATAGTGCCCTTTATCTCCGTACAAAATTTCAGGGTGATACCGCTAATAGTTTCAGAGATATAGAATGCCGGTGAAATATTTCGCACATCCGCCATCTTGTGGTTATGTAAACAATTGAACGAAGTTTGATTTTGGTGCATTGCAATGTGTATAAACATACACTGCACCAAGTTTTATTGCGTTTGGTTGGTTAAATCGCGAGAAACGTCTATTTAAAAGTCGCAAATTCGCGTGGCTACCATGTTGGTTTTGTAGTTACCAGTTTTTAAATAGTCACATAGGTGAACTTCTAGTAGTTCCCTTTATCACCGTAAAAAAAATCCAGGGTGATATCGGGAATAGTTTGGGAGATATTGAATGCTGGTGAAATACTTTGCACAGCCGCGATGTTGGATTGGTGAGACGCAACAAAATTTGAAGGGCACGGTCGGGGTCGCCCGGATTAGTGCTATGAGTTTTATTGAAATCGCTCCAGCCGTATAGAAGTTATTAGGGGACACACACACACACACCTCACACACACACACACACACACGCACACACAGACACACGGACAAAAGGTGATCTCATAAGCCTAGTTTTTCAAAATTGAAAATAGTCTAACAACTATATGTCATGGAGATGAAGATGATTCGCTGGACACAGGGGCTTACTAGACTGGACCGCATCAGGAATGACAATGTTCGAGTTACATTTGGTGTGGCTCCCATCCATGAAAAAATGCGGGAGAGCCGTCTGCGTTGGTATGACCATGTACTGCGTAGCAATCACTCTTCAGTCGCGAGAACTGCACTTGACATCAGTCCAGAAGGCCGACGACCACGAGGGCGACCGAGAAAGCGCTGGATGGATACTATGCGGGAGGACATGCAACTAATGAATGCCACAACTAGAGACGCTCAAGATCGAGCAGTATGGAAGAAAAAGTGCAGAAAAGCAGACCCTGCAATAAAGCGGGATTAATGCTTGGAAGATGATGATGATGAGAGGGGTGAAATTCTGAAAAATAAATGAAAGAAAATGTCCTGACTTACTCACTCATCATCGCCCAGCCGAAATTACTGAAGTTAGAAACATGAAATTTTGGGGTTATGTTCGTTGTATGTCAGAAACGTCCACTAAGGAAGGATTTTTGGATATTCAGCTTCTAAAGGGGTATTAAGGGGGTAGACCTGCATTTAATTGAATAACAATATCTCCCGATTGGTTTCCTTGGGGGGATGCGATACTCGGCATATTAACTCATCATTAAGAATAAGAAGACACATGTCTGAGGGTTTTTCGATGTATTGTTTATTATGAGGTGTATGTGTGAAAAGTGGGGGTTGAAGGATTCCTAACGGAGCAAGTATCTCTTAAAAGACAGAGGCATAAATATGAAACTCGGGGGAAAAATCAGCTTGAAAAATAAGTAAATTGGTGGTCGACCGTTTTTTCATGAATCCAATTTAAGGGGCCCAGGGGGAGGGGTGAAATTCTGGAGAAAGAAGTCCACTAAGGAAGGATTTTTGGATATCCACTCATCATCCCCCAGCCAAACATATTACAGTTAGAAACTTGAAATTTTGGGGACATGTTCGTTGTATGTCGAAAACGTCCACAATGGATGGATTTTTGGATATTCATGTTCTGAAGGGGTGTTAAGGGGGTTAAACTTGCATTTCATTGATTAACAATATCTCACGAGTTGTTTCATTTGGGGATGTGATATTCGGCATATAAATTAATCAGTAAAGATAAGCAGACATATGTCAAAGGGTTTATCGATATGATGTATATTATGAGATGAAAGGGGTGAAAATTGCGGGTTGAAGAATTCATAACGGAGCGTGTATCTCATAAACGACATAAGCGAGAAGTTTGAAATTCAGCGGAAAAAATCCGCTTAAAAATAAGTAAATAGGTGTTCGACCGTTTTTTTTTCATAAATCCCATTTGAGGGGTTCATGGGGACGGGTGAAATTCTCAGAAATAAATGAAAGAAAATGTCCTGACTGACTCACACACTCATCATCACCCAGCCAAAATTATTGAAGTTAGAAACACGAAATTTTGGGGATATGTTTGTTGTATGTCGAAAACGTCTACTAAGGAAATATTTTTGGATATTCAGGTTCTAAAGGGGTGTTAAGGGGATAAACGTCAATTTTATTGAATAACAATATCTCACGAGTGGTTTCATTTGGGGATGTGATACTTGGCATATAAACTAATCATTAAAACAAGAAGTTCCGTGAAGAACTGTACAGCCTACTTTTCATGCCAATGATTATTCTACTTATCTAGAATAATGACAAAATTAAGTTGGTAATATCGAAATATCAAATTAGTTCAAAATATACCTCGTATAATGTAGCCTAATAGAGCACTACAGTTGGCAGCCCTGGTGACTGAATATATTCTTAGTTCCATCTCTTAAGGTACAGAATACAATATTAGGTTGAAGTCCAATGGACGTTACATGCAGTTAGCCACTGGATCTACCAGCACGCGTAAAAGCATGTTGCCAACAATACCATGCGTGTGCTGGTCAGAAATAATCTGAAATATTATGATATCTTGTTGTGCCAATTTTGGATGAAATCCATTTGTTAGTATAGAAGTTACATGTATTTTAAAATTGGACATATCAGCAGGCATAGAATCATGTTGGCAGCACTGCCTTGTATTAATTACTCCAAATTAATCTAGAATGTCAGGTGCTATACGTGTGCAAAGTATAGTGCTGTTGGCTTGCATACTTTCTGATATATTGATATTAGGGTAAAAAATATGGACAGCATTTATTAACAGTTGGCAGCCCTGTATGATCTTAACAATACTTTCAGTCATATCTGTTATGGTACACATAGCACATACGAAATTTGGTTGAAATCCAACTGATAGTATAGAAGTTACATGTATTTAAAAATTGGTACTATCAGCAGGCTTATAATCATGTTGGTAGAACTGACGTATATAAGTTACTCCAAATTAATCTAAAATGTCAGAATATACGTGGGCATAGTTTAAAGCTGTTGGCTTGCATACTTTCTGATATATTGGTACTTGGATAAAAAAATAGAGAGAGCAATTATTAACAGTTGGCAGCCCTGGTGGCTCTTAAGAATACGCTCAATCATATCTGCTTATGTACAGATATTACATACAAAATTTGGTTGAAATCCAATTGATAGTGTAGAAGTTATATGCATTTAAACATTGGACCTATCAGAAGGCTTAACATTATTTTGGCAACACTGTCGTAGTTGGCCTCCTGGAAATTAAACTGAAATAGTATTATCTGCATGTGTACCAATTTTGGAATAGCTCCCATGCATACCTTGCGAGATATCCAACATGGAGCTCAAATTTCTTGTGCGTTTTTTCAGCAGTTGGTAGCACTGACATCAATTTCAAATATGGACGTGAGATATTCCGGTGCACATCTTTACTCATACTAAATTTGGTTTTGATTGCTGCAGCCGTTTATGAGTTGATAGGGGGGGACACACACACAGCCAGCCAGCCAGACAGACAGACAGAAGGACAGACAGACAGACAGACAGACATTTTCCCGGATCGATCTCATAAGTCTACGTCTTCCTCATTTTTGCAAAATGTGATAAGTAGGCTAATATGCTGACACATGTCTAATGGTTTTTCGATGTGGTGTATATTATGAGGTGAGAGGGGTGGAAAGTGGGGATTGAAGGATTCCTAACGGAGTGTGCATCTCTTAAACGACATAGGCGAGGAGTTTGAAACTCAGAGGAAAACAATCAGCTTAATAAAAATATAACAAATAATTAAATAAATAGGTGTTCGACCGTTTTTTCATAAATCCAATTTAAGGGGCCCATCGGGAAAGGTAAAATTCTGAAAGCAGAACGTCCACTAAGGAAGGATTTTTGGATACTCACTCTCATCGACCAACCAAAACCGTTAATGTTAGAAGAATGATATTTTGGGGATATGTTTGTTGTGTGTCGAAAACGTCTACTGAGGAGGGATTTTTGAATATTCAGGTTCTAAAGCGGTGTTAACGGGGTTAAACCTGCATTTCATTGAATAACAATATGACACGACTTTGACGCGAGCGACGCCGCGGGTACCTGCTAGTAGATACATATAAAGCTCGCTGCAGTATCCGTTCATCGTACGGATTTATAAGAATGGATTTAAAGTGCTAGGTAGCCCGCAAGTATACGTGACTCAGCTCAGAGTCCGTGGTCGTCTATTACAACAGACGGAAACGTGGAATATAAATATAGTGCGATGATGCTGATGATAACGCAAAATGAAATGCAAATGATAAGTGATAGACAATATTTAAAAAAAGTCCTCTCGGCACGCCGGAAGGCGGAGGTAGATTTCACCGGACAAACTTGGGGATAGGCGAAAATAGGCAGAATATGCAGGTTTTCGTAGAAGGATCAGACCTCATTTATTGCGTGAAAGTATTTTATAATTGGAGATTAATTAACTTTGTTTTTCGTCATTTTATGCATATTTTAAACATGTTATTGTCTTATGATGACGGTAACCTTCTTGTCATTTGGAGTCCATTTTTATACTTGTGGTCACACTGTCTTTATGCAAGGTTTCGACACTGATGTGTAACTATGTAACGGTCTGTTACTTCTTCACGCAAAATTATATCTCCCGCAGAGATGTTGGTTGGTTCCTCAGTTTAGGGGCTGCGACAACGCGGTCATGTAACCCCGTGTACTTTGGGTGAGTGTAGAATCTGTCCGATAAACGGTGTGAATTGTGATGGCTGTATTAGTCTGTAATTCAAGTAAGGAATGCAGACGCTCAATTTCAAGCAGTAGTTCCTAATGTTGCTACCAGATACTACCGTCAACGACACCTAGCTGTGAATTTGGCTACTAGATGCCACCGCAATCAGCAACTCGCAACGAACGTTGGAACCTCCCCTCCAAAGGAAAGCATACTGAGGTATTTTTAACGCTCTTAGAAAATCCGACGACTTTGGCCGGCTTTGAACCCGCGACATTGGGCATGCTACCAGTTACGTCACCGAAGCCGCTTCTCACTTAGTCAGATGGAAATCTGAATCTGATCTCGCGCAAGTGCGTTGTCATGGCAACGTCTGATGGCTCATCCCTCATCAATTTAGTAGTGTTGCCATGGCAACCACTGATAGCTCTTGGCATTTTCTTATAATTCCGAAATCATTTTTCTCATCCCTTGGCGTAATGGTGGATCATATCAAAAATTCTTTCAGACAAAAGTTTTAGGTAATTACTAGGGGAATATTGTCCATTTTGTACGGTTTTGATATTGTGCCTATTAAGAGAGATATGATTAATGTTTCCCGAAAAAAACACTTTTTCCCACCCCTTTGGTCAATGGTTGGTGCTATAAAAAGGAATCTTCAAACATAAATTTTTGAGCTTTATCCAGTATGAACTTTGAACGGATTCGATATTTCACATATTAAGAGAGTTATAGCAATATTTCATTTTTTCGAAAAAAGTCCCCCATTTTCATCCCCTTCGACCGATTTAGCCCAGTAACGAACTCGACCGAGATTTTATGGGTATACATATTCGGTAAAAATTTCAAAGTGATTGGTGCAAAATTACGGCAGTTATCGTGTCCACAAGAAACTGATATACATATATATATATAAACATACATAAATTATATATAATCTTTTGAACTGACGGTCGTTTTGGGGTCTGGAGGATGTGAAACGCGAAGATATGTCGAAATTTTCCGGAAATCGAAACATGGTACCCATTGCAATAGTTAGCTTTCTAATGCAATCTACCTAAAATACTACCATCAACGACACCTATCTGTGAACTTGGCTACTAGATGCCACCAGAACCATCAACTCGCAACGAACGTTGGAACTTCTCTTCCGAAGGAAAGCAAACTCAGTTTTTTTTAGCGCTCTTAGTAAATCCGACGTCTCCAGCCGGGTTTGAACCCGCGATCTTGGGCATAGAAGTTCAGCATGCTACCAGTTCCGATACCGAAGTCGCTTCCCACAGACAGATGGAAAACTGAATGTTATCTCGTGTAGTGGCGTTGTCATAGCAACTGCTGATGGCTCATCCCTTAACAATTAAAAGTAAAGTTGTCATGGCAACCTCTCTTGGCACTTGGCAGTTTCTTATAATTTAAATCATTTTGCTCACCCCGTGGCGTAATGGTGGGTCATATCAAAAATTGTTTCAGACACAAGTTTTAGGTAATTATTGGAGGAATATTGTCCATTTTGTACGGTTTTGATATTGTGCCTATTAACAGAGATATGATTAATGATTCCCGAAAAAAACACTTTTTCCCACCCCTTTGGTCAATGGTTGGTGCTATCAAAAAACTTTTCAAACATAAATTTTAGGGCCTTGTCCGACACATAGTATGAACTTTGAATGGATTCAATATTTCATATATTAAGAGAGTTATAGCGATATTTCACTTTTTCGAAAAAAGCCTCCCATTTTCACCCCCTTTGACCGATTTTGCCCATTAACGAACTCGACCGAGATTTTAAGGGTATACATATTATGTAAAACATTCAAAGTTATTGGTGCAAAATTACGACAGTTATCGTGTCCACAAGAAACTGATATATATATATATATATATATATATATATATATATATATATAACTTTTGAACTGACGGTGGTTTTGGGGTCTGGGGGATGTGAAACGCGAAGATATGTCGACATTTTCCGGAAGTCGAAACATGGGACCCATTGCAATAGTTAGCTTTCTAATGAAATCTACCTAACAGAGAAAAATGAAAATGAACAAAGTTCGTTGACAGTGATATGAAAACGGCAGAATAAATAAACTACAGCCCACAGTAGTTCTCAACGGATGTTCGCCCTTCTACTGACACTGATTCGTATTTTTGGTTATTGTTAACAAAGGATACTTTATGTTCGACCCTGCGTATGTCAGAAAACTATAGGCTACTATAATGAGGCTCATTATAACACTATTTTAGCCTACTTTTCATATTTTGCAAAAATGAGGAAAAAGTAGGCTTATGAGATCGATCCGGGAAAATGTCTGTCTGTCCTGTCTGTCTGTCTGTCCTTCTGTCTGTCTGGCTGTGTGTGTGCCCCCCCCCCTATCAACTCCTAAACGGCTGCAGCAATCGAAACCAAATTTAGTATAAATAAAGATGTATACCGGAATATCTCAAGCCCATATTTGAAAATGATGTCAGTGCTACCAACTGCTGAAAAAACACACTAGAAATTTGAGCTCCATGTTGGATATCTTGGACGGTATGCATGGGAGCTATTTCAAAATTGGCACACATATAGATAATACTATTTCAGTTTAATTTCCAGGAGGCCATATATGACAGTGTTGCCAAAATAATTTTAAGCCTTCTGATATTTCCAACTTTTAAATGCATATAGCTTCTACACTATCAATTGGATTTCAACCAAATTTCGTATGTTATATGTGTACATAAACAGATATTACTGAGCGTATTCTTAGGAGCCACCATGGCTGCCAAGTGTTAATAATTGCTCTCTCTATTTTTTAAAAATCCAAATACCAATATATCAGAAAGTATGCAAACCGACAGCTTTAAACTATGCACACGTATAGTACCTGACATTTTAGATTAATTTGGATTAACTTACATACGTCAGTTCTACCAAAATGATTCTAAGCCTGCTGATAGGACCAATTTTTAAAATACATGTAACTTCTATACTATCAGTTGGATTTCAACCAAATTTCGTATGTGCTATGTGTAACATTACCGATAAGACTATAAGTATTCTTAAGAGCAACCAGGGCTGCCAACTGTTAATAAATGCTTTCTTTTTTACCCCAATATTAGGCCTAATATATCAGAAAGTATGAAAGCCAACAGTTTTAAAATTTGCACTCGTATAGTAGGCCTACCTGACATTCTAGATTATTTTGGAGAAACTAATATACGACAGTGCTGCCAACATGACTTTAAGCCTGCTGATAGGTCAAATTTTAAAATACATGTAACTTCTATACTAACAAATGGATTTCTTCCAAAATTGGCACAACAAGAGATCATAATATTTCAGATTATTTCTGACCAACACATGCATGACAATGTTGCCAACATGTTTTTACGCGCGCTGATAGATCCAATGTCTAACTGCATGTAACGTCCATGCAATCCATTGTTCTTCAATCAAATTTTGTATTCTGTACCTTAAGAGATGGAACTAAGAATATATTCAGTCACCAGGGCTGCCAACTGTAGTGCTCTATTGGGCTACATTATACCAGGTATATTTCGAACTAATTAGACATTTCGATATTACCAACTTAATTTCGTCATTATTCTAGATAAGTTCATATACTGTAGATTAATCATTGGCATGGATCTTAATTTTAAGAAAATTAGGCTCTTTAATTCGTCACGGAACTTCTTGTTCATTATGAAACAGTTTCTCCCACCAATCAGAGCTCAAGAAACAGTTGTTTGACCAATTAGGTAAGGATATCATCGCACCTGCACTGAGTTCCAAGGCCTTCTAATTTACATTTCACTGCATGGCCTAGTGTCATAGTAGGGTAATCGAGGAGGCCATGGCCAAATACAGGGCATTCTCTGCGTCTCATGCGCTCTGTCCAGTACATAAAACTGGCGAAATCTCGACAGATATTTATGAATATGTACGTTCGAACATAACATATTTATAATAATTATCGTCGAACATAAACAGTCGTATGCAACTCGCATATAATGGTAATTAAGACACTCGTATGGAAATTATAAAAATCGCATACGCTCGTTTTATAAACATACTCGTGTCTTAATTATTCCCATTATAGGCTCGTTGCATAATGTACTATTGTAGACTATACTTAGGCAACAAGTAACTTTTATAGATTTCTATACATCATTCCGAAAGTAAGCGTCACTCAACCTAAACCTTGAGAACTGGCGTGAAAAAATATAACACGACAAAAAATATAACACGAGCACTGGCACCGGGTCACTTTGACCCATAGTGTCGTAGTCGTATGAAGTTTAATGAAGTATTTTTACACCTGGTGTCTTCCTATGAACTATTCCCAATATAAAATGAGGTTTATTTACATTTTTGAAATTCAACATGCAGAAAAATGACAGTAGTTTTAGTAACAGCGTCATTGGCCTTCATAGTGGTGGCAATGCAGTCATCTTAATTATTTTGAACAAAGGAGCTGATGACCAAGGTGTTCCTTGACCCTAAACATGGCTGAACAGGAACGTGAGCGATGTGATGGTGCTGCACCAAAATAGATGGAGGTGCCCCCTTATTTGTTACAGATTTTCCCGACTAACGTAAGCCGAAAATTATTGTCACGTGAAGACTGGCGCCATGGGTAATTCTGACCCGACCGTAAATAATGTAGAATTAACTTGAGTGTTCAAAAAGCCATGGACATATTTCTTTTTCAGGGTGAAGTTCAAGGCTAGGAAGGAAGGTACAGTAAGAGACAGGAAATCAGGGCTGACCAAAACGAAAGTTTAGAGCATTATTTAAGCCTCGGGTCAAAAATACCCTTATCTCGTGTCTACTAACCATTTAATTGATTAGACTACTAGTGGGCCTGTGCGAGCTTTCGCAACGTGAGTGTAGGTTTATGGGGTAGTAGGGATCCGCGCTCTAGCGGCAGGCTCGCCTAGCAGTACGTCGCGCTTCCACCAGATGGCTGCCGCCACTGCGCTGCCCTGCGCTCTAGCGGCAGGCTCGCCAGGTTACGGTGCTCCCATTGTAAATGTAAGCTTGCCATGATGGGTGAGTGGTTAACGTGTCGGATTACCAACCTCAAGCTTGCAGGTTCGCCCCTGGCCGTGGCAAGTGATTTTTGAAAGGCGACAAAAATCGCGACATGGATGTCATACGTTGTTGTCATGTTAAAGAACCCATTTGAATTCAGTAGGCATTGTTCAATGGCAAAATTAATCTCGGGATTTTCCGCCAACACAAAGTTCTTTAATTCTCTACTACAAAGCGCTGTAGTGTCAAGGAGCTTCGATATCTAACCTCATTGACTTTCATAGCGTTCAAAGGAACGACGAAATTCAACATGCAAGCTACCCTCTGGGTGTCAATTAACAAACCTTGCACCAGGCACCCAAGGCCATACGATATTATTATTATTGTAAATTTACATTTTTAAGGTATTTATTTAATTGTGAGGCATTTAAAGAGGAAGAGAGTGCGTTTCGGGCACACATGGGGTTATGCGGAACCTGTAGGTACCCCATATGTGTAGGTTGGTGTTAACAGGACCTTATTTTCGTTACAAAACCGGAATGGGACCTAAGCAGAATAATATATGGAGGATTCGGCTAGCATATTCGGTTAATCGATAAATCGATTGAACGGTCGGTCGATTAATAGTTTTCGATTAATTACAAATTACGCGATTAATCGAGTAAGCTAACATCGGTTATTACCAGCTATAGGTCTACTTGAGACACATCCCTGTATCTCTGTTGGTGCCTCGCTTCTGCCTTGTACTGGGAACTTCATCGAGCGACTGTTTATTAATAATAGACCGCTAACGAGAAAAGTTGACTGTTCTTCAGCAGGAAGCAGCCTTGTTTGAATAACTTATCTCTGATAACTGAGTCCATTAAGTACGTGGCTTTCAACAAGAAGTTGGAAGCACTGTGACATTAATACCTAGCTCTCCGATAGAATTACAAAACCACGAAACATTTCCTGGTTTAGGCTGCGGTACTAGAATGACATTCACCGCGCCGTACGATGTTATTTAGTCACGGAAAATGAAGGAAGGACGCTTGTAGTTTTGTGTGGATCTTAACACCACGTTCATAAGCCTTCTTAAGATTGGATTATTGCAACTGCTGATTCTAATGTTAATAGTGCAATTTGTGCGAATACCAGGGTTGGGGAGTTACGTGTTATTTGTAACACTGTTAGAAGTAGGTTGGTTGGTTGGTTCTTAAGTTTAGGGGCTGCGACAACGCGGTCATGTAACCCCGTGTACTTTGGGTGTGTGTAGAATCTGTCTGATAACCGGTGTTAATTGTGATGACTGTATTAACGTGTGTATCTGTTTTAATTCAAGTAAGGACTGCAGACGATCAATTTTCAAGTAGTTCCTTCTTTTACCGCCAAACGCCACCGTCAACGACTATTAGTTCAGAACTTAGCTACCAGACGTCACCGCAGTCGGCTCTTGGCAACGAACGTAAGAATCTAAGAGCATTGTTTACATTCTTAACTTATACAATTTAGCTTCACACAGGTGTAATTAGTGGAAGGTTCTTTAACATGCCATAAATCTATGACATGGGACCGCCGGCTTTACTTCCCCTTCGAAGGAAGGCATACTGAGGGATTTTTAACGCTCTTAAAAATCCGACGACTTCGGCCGAATTTGAACCCGCGATCTGTTAGAAGTAGCCTTTATTATTTTGCGGTAACCAGGAGTAATGACATTATTATTTAGATTAAGCAACTGAAGTTGTATCACCCCCAGGGGCTCACAACTAGTGGGACGTGGGTTGGCGACCACGGGACCCCAGCTGAATCCGGCATTGCTTCCACTTACTTTTGTCGGGCTCCTTTCCGTCTTCTTTCCTGTCGGCCTCTCTTGGTCAGCTCTTGTTCTTTTTCGACCCTGACGGTATTAGGGTATCCGAGGCCTAGGGAGTCTTGCACTTTCGTGCCTTAATTGGCCCCTTTCTCATCTTTCCTAATACCGTCATTCTTCGAGGGTTCAGCCTTCTTTTTCTTTTCAAGATATCTCCTGCCTTCTGCACAAGGCCTTCAAGGAGGCAGGGAGTGTGTAGCCCCACCACTAATGGTGCACCCTGGATCGGGCTACATCCTCAAGGGCTCACGGCTGGTGAGTTCGAGATTTGGCGAACCCATGGGATTCCTGAGCTGGGCCAAGTTTTCCCCCTTTTATCCATTGCCTTTGAGGCTGACCCTCTCCTCTTTACCTTTCTTCTGCCTTTCTTGGCTCTCTTTCCTTCCAAGTCCCTCAATTCTCATTATTCGAGGTTTGAGGGCATTTCATTTCCTCCTGTCTTTTATTTACATTATTCTCCTTTTTGTTTCTCACTTCCTCTTCTAGCTTGAAAGAGAGTAGTTAGTTTTAGTTTTAGATTTCATTTGATCATCTTTCATTTTCACTATCACCCAAACCAAGATGTTAGGTCCCTTTAAACAACAATCATCATCAGCATCATCTTCTTCATCTTGTAGTCTAGTTGTATCACTCCTTTTTTTTAATGTAACGACAATTCTTGCTACTTTTAAGAAGATACGATGCATGAAACGGTCATAGAGTGAACACATACTTACTTGACAGAAGAGTGATAAATTGGAACCGGATATTTAGGTTCTTAAAATTGTCATTATAGGTTTCTCAAAAACATAAAATAGTTTTTTTTAGATTTGTAATAGGTAGAATAGGTCTTTAAATAGGTTTTTATGTATAAAGTTTACAGAAATTTGACATAAACTGCGCAAAGCTTAAAATTAACAGCTAATTATTAGTAGAAAATCTGATTGTAATGAGAGTGTAAATATTTGACATAATGGTTAGTCATCAAATTATCACCGAAAACATCACACTTTTTTGGCAATATTTGCTCTCCTTAAATATGTTAATTATCCAAATTCAATAAAACTAAGGATGTCAAAGGTGATACACTCTAGCCCGTTAATTTTAATTTGTATATTTAGAATTTAAGGAAGTTGGAAACAATGAGAGATATATCCCCACTTTCCTGACAAAGAAAACCAAATAATAAGATACAGTATAAGCTGAAAAGTGCCGAAGGTATTTGAATTTTCTGGCAGGTAGGATTATCAATTAGAGCTAGGAATAAACACTGTCTTGTGGTTTACTTTTAAAAACTATCGACCAAAAATTCAAATATACTTCAATAAATGGAACAAAAGAACAATTAGGTATTTTCGGTACTCGCATATCATTTACGATTTTCTAGGTACTATAGAATTCATGAATATGGCTCTTTTGACTGTGGTTCAGAACAACACCAACAGAGGTAGCTACGCTCTCTAAAGCGCAGCACTAGACCATGGTGGACTCAGCAGACGTGGGTCCGAGCCCCACCGTAAGCCGTCCTTGAAATGGTTTTCCGTAATTTCCCATTTCAACTCCAGGCAAATGCCGGGTTGTTACCTTGTGACAGGCCACGGCCACTTCCTTCTACATCCTCGCCCAGTTTCATCTTCATTCATTTTATCTCTCATTAACTCCTCTCCTCCGGCCGTCAAAACCATCTGCCACATAGAATTTCATCGCATCTTATCCCCGACCACGTTGGAAACGGGAATAATAAGGAGTAGACATACATTAAAGTATCTTTGTATTTAGAACTTAGGAAGAAAATAAGCTTTAAACCAACTCTGGTGGCGTCTACTCCCGATCGAATTGTAATTGGCAGAAGATAATCTTGGCAGGTCACTCTTAAAAGGCTATTAACGTAAGGTAAACTATAGAACTTTCAATGACCAGGTGAGCACAAATCCAACAAGGTAGCGACGCGAAATATAAATATTTAAATGGACGTTTCTCGCGACTTAACCAACCAAGCGCAGTGAAACTTGGTACGGTAAATGCATATACAAATTAGTTATCCACTGACACCTAGTGTATTTCAATTGTTTTCATAACTTCAAGATGGTGGCTGTGTGAAATTTTAAAATCTCGTTTTTGTTCTTTGTGTCCTAATCATCCGATTGAATAAACCTACGCAATAATCTTCATCTAATAGTGCATAACTCCATGGCCTACATATATAAATATCCAAACTGGCGACCATCCAAAATATTTAGATGGTTCTCAATATCCACGAATGTATTACAGTAATCAAACTGAAATTTTGTTTTTTGATAGAGGCAATTAATATAAGTAGGATATATGAAAATAGGCTATTTAGTTCTTCACGGAACTACTTGTTTCTTTTTTCATTTCCTTTGGGATGTACCATCTAACTCAGGTGATTTCAATCCATTGGCCACGAATCTTTGAATAGTTCAAGATTCTTCTTCCTCTTCCTCTTCGGATGCCTATCCATTAATGGATGTTGGCGACCACATCATGCATCTTCTGCTTATGAACTGCGATGAGAAATAATTTATCGATCAGTAACAAAATACTTCAAATTCCTTTGCTCTAATTTCACGCAAAAACTAGAATAATGTGATCAAAATTAAACGTGTGACATTCTGCATTAGCAAGGCTACTATTTTAGTGGAGGTAATAAAGAAATCATTTTAGTCAATTTATTAAAAGAAAATATAATTAAAATTATTCATTAAACGTTTGAAATAATTTCATCACCATGCAAGCAATTTTTAGCCTATTTTCATTTAAGAACAAGATGTTCAGTAAAGAACATATAGCCTACTTTCTCCTAAATGCATGGGTATTGTTATAACTCTTTGTCCTTTTCAAGGAGTATGATTGAATGTTGGTTGTAGTAGCTTGTTGAAATACAACGTGCTATAGGGATATTAAACATGAATATGAGGTGCCTTTTGCTAGTGCTACCTCTGAACCAAATTTCGTTCAATTCGGTTTCACCGTGTTTGAATTGATAGGGGAATCGATTTTCACACATACTTGGCCACCATCTGCAAACTATTGGGCTGATGTTCTTGCAGTTTGGTCAGAATATGTTTCCCACATAAAGATATGGTGTTGCAAAATTTGGTAGAGACTAGATTATTAGGTTGGTCGTAATTACATTTTAGCTTTTAACATTTGGGTGGCCGCGATTACGTTTCCGTCAAGATAGCGGTGATATAAAACATGACACTGAGGTGACCTTTGCTAGTGCTACCTCTGTACCAAATTTCGTTCATTCGGTTCCACTGTGTTCGAATTAATAGGGGGAATCAATTTTGACATAAAGATGGCCGCCATCCGCAAACTATTAGGCTAATGACCTATTAGATTGGTCAAAGGATGCTCCCTCCATAAAGGTATCTTGTTGCAAAGATTGGTAGAGATCGGATGGTTATGTAAGTCGTAATTTGATTTAAGCTTTAAACATTTGTGTGGCCGCCATTACGTTTCTGTCAATAAGGCGGCGATATTAATCATGACACTGAGATGCCCTTTGCTAGTGCTATCTCTGTACCAAATTTCGTTCCATTCGGTTTCACCGTGTTCGAATTAATAGGGGAATCGATTCTGACACAAAGATGGCCGCCATCCGCAAACTATTAGGCGAATGACCTATTAGATTGGTCAAAGGATGCTCCCTCCATAAAGGTATGTAGTTGCAAAATTTGGTAGAGATCGGATGATTAGGTTAATCGTAATTTGATTTAAGCCTTGAATATTCGTGTGGCCGCCATTACGTTTCAGTCAAGATGGTGGCTATATAAACCATGACACTGAGGTGCCCTTTGCTAGTGCTAATTCTGTACCAAATTTCGTTCCATTTGGTTACCCCGTGTTCGAATTAATGGGGGGAATCAATTTTTACATAAAGATGGCCGCCATCCGCAAACTATTAGGCGAATGACCTATTAGTTTGGGCAAAAGATGCTCCCTCCATAAAGGTAAGTAGTTGCAAAATTTGGTAGAGATCGGAAGATTAGGTTAATCGTAATTTGATTTAAGCCTTGAATATTCGTGTGGCCGCCATTACGTTTCAGTCAAAATGGTGGCGATATAAAACATGACACTGAATTGCCCTTTGCTAGTACTACCTCTGTACCAAATTTCGTTCCATTCGGTTTCACCGTGTTTGAATTAATAGGGGGAATCGATTTTCACACAAATATGGCCGCCATCCGCAAACTATTATGCTGATGACCTATTAGTTTGGTCAAAGGATGCTATCCCCGTAAAGGTATGTTGTTGCAAAATTTGGAAGAGATCGGATGGTTATGTTAGTCGTAATTTGATTTATGCTTTGAATATTTGTGTGGCCGCGATTACGTTTCCGTCAAGACAGCGGTGATATAAAACATGACACTGAGGTGCCCTTTGCTAGTGCTACCTCTGTACCAAATTTCGTTCCATTCGGTTTCACCGTGTTCGAATTGATAAGGGGAATCGATTTTCACACAAAGATGGCCGCCATCCGCAAAATATTAGGCTGATGACCTATTAGTTTGGTCAAAGGATGCTCCCTCTATAAAGGTATGTTGTTGCTAAATTTGCTAGAGATCGGATGATTAGGCTAATCGTAATTTGATTTATGCTTTGAACATTTGTGTGGCCGCCATTACGTTTCCATCAAGATGGCGGCGATATAATACATGACACTGAGGTGCCCTTTGCTAGTGCTACCTCTGTACCAAATTTCGTTCATTCGGTTCTACCGTGTTCGAATTACTAGGGGGAATCAATTTTGACATAAAGATGGCCGCCATCCGCAAACTATTAGGCTAATGGCCAATTAGATTGGGCAGTGGATGCTCTCTCCATAAAGGTATGTTGTTGCAAAGTTTGGTAGAGATCGGATGGTTATGTTAGTCGTAATTTGATTTAAGCTTTAAACATTTGTGTGGCCGCCATTACGTTTCTTTCAATATAGCGGCGATATAAATCATGGCACTGAGATGCCCTTTGCTAGTGCTATCTCTGTACCAAATTTAGTTCCATTCGGTTTCACCGTGTTTGAATTAATAGGGGGAATCGATTTTGACACAAAGATGGCCGCCATCCGCAAACTATTAGGCGAATGACCTATTAGATGGGTCAAAGGATGCTCCCTTCATAAAGGTATGTAGTTGCAAAATTTGGTAGAGATCGGATGATTAGGTTAATCGTAATTTGATTTAAGCTTTGAACATTCGTGTGGCCGCCATTACGTTTCAGTCAAGATGGCGGCGATATAAAACACGACACTGAGGTGCCCTTTGCTAGTGCTACCTCTGTACCAAATTTCGTTCATTCGGTTCCACCGTGTTCGAATTAATAAGGGGAATCAATTTTGACATAAAGATGGCCGCCATCCGCAAACTATTAGGCTAATAACATATTAGATTGGTCAAAGGATGCTCCCTCCATAAAGGAATGTTGTTGCAAAGTTTGGTAGAGATCGGATGGTTATGTTAGTCGTAATTTGATTTAAGCTTTAAACATTTGTGTGGCCGCCATTACGTTTCTTTCAATATGGCGGCGATATAAATCAGGACACTGAGATGCCCTTTACTAGTGCTACCTCTGTACCAAATTTCGTTCCATTCTGTTTCACCGTGTTTGAAATAATAGGGGGAATCGATTCTGACACAAAGATGGCCGCCATCCGCAAACTATTAGGCGAATGCCCTATTAGATTGGTCAAAGGATGCTCCCCCCCCCCCATAGAGGTATGTTGTTGCAAAATTTGGTAGAGATCGGATGAATAGGTAAGTCGTAATTTGATTTAAGCTTTGAACATTTGAGTGGCCGCCATTACGTTTCCGTCAAGATGGCGGCGATATAAAACATGAGACTGAGGTGCCTTTTGTTAGTACTACCTCTGTACCAAATTTCGTTCCATTCGGTTGCACCGTGTTCGAATTAATAGGGGGAATCGATTTTCACACAAAGATGGCCGCCATCCGCAAACTATTACGCTGATGACCTACTAGTTTGGTCAAAGGATGCTCCCCCCATAAATGTATGTTGTTGCAAAATTTGGTAGAGATCGGATGATTAGGTTAGTCGTAATTTGATTTAAGCTTTGAACATTTGTGTGGCCGCCATTACGTTTCCGTCAAGATGGCGGCGATATAAAACATGACACTGAGGTGTCCTTTGCTAGTGCTACCATTGTACCAAATTTCGTTCAATTCGCATTCACCGTGTTTGAATTGATAGGGGGGGGACAGACATTCAGAGTACACACACTCACACACACACAGACACACACACACACAGACTCACACACACACATACACACACACACACACAGACTCACACACACACATACACACACACAGACAGACACACTTTTTTTGCCCTGTGTTGATCTCATAAGTCTACTTTCATTTTTTGCAAAAATCGAAAGTAGGCTAAACAAGATGTTCAGTAAAGAACATATAGCCTACTTTCTCCTAAATGTATGAGTATAGTTATAACTCTTTGTTATTATCAAAGAGTATAATAGAACTATTCTTTGTTGAAGACCTTAGAAACGATTTACCTCTACCAAACGCCACAACCTAGATAAAAACTGCTACCATCATTGAAGAAAGAAAGATAAGAAGTATATCAAGAATGTTATGGATCTGGAGACATAATCGACCGGACTGGCTGCGTGGCTCAGCGGTAACGTTCTCGCTTGCTGGGCCCTAGGTTGCAGGTTCGTATCCTGGCGCAGTCAGCTGGCATTTGAGGGTGCACAAATGCGAGGGAGCCGTGTCAGTACATTTACTGGCACGTTAAAGATCCCCTTCGGGCCAAAATTCCGGCACCCTGGTGTCTCTAAAAGCAGCAGTAGTTAAAAAGGATGTAAAACCAATAACATTATTATTATTATTATTATTATTATTATTATTATTATTATTACATATACGACCTGCCGTGGGCAACATCCAACTTTGAGTTGAGGCATGTCTTTACACGTCTGGTTGTTCATGGCTTTCACAACCCTAATTGAATTAACAAATCTTTCCATGACCCTACAGAGACGTGTGTATACAAACTATGTGGATATTTTCGATTGCTATTTGCCTGAAATGAAAGTTGAATTCAGTTACTATGTGAAATCGTTTTGTTCTTTACTTCAAATAACATTTTCAAGTAACGCAAAATAGGCTGTTACAAACCCTTTAAAATAAAAAGTAAAAATGTATCGTAGTATCATCTTGTCATTCTTCAAATTCGATGCGCATAGAATGCCAATGGAATAGTAATCAATGGAGCCCCTCGTAGACTAGTCGTAACATCTAGTGGTGAAATATCGAACAATATAATCCTAACAGAGCGAGTGCATTCTAGCGGCCAGAAGAAGAAACTTTTCAATAAAATCTGGAAGTTAATAAGTTACCTTTTTGGCAGCTAGATGTCTCGAGTAAATCTGCTGGCGAATTATGTTTTAATTAAATATATATTTTACACCATAATATGCAAAATATAACGCTTAATTTTAAAACATCTGAGTCATTACAAAACAATAAACATATAACATTTCAAGCAAAAAACCTAGCTTTGATCGGGTTTGAACCATAGGTATTTGAATGATAGACTATCGCTCTACCACTGAGCTAATTGTGCCTACGAATGTCGTTCTATATAAAATGACTTACATAGAACTTGTTAGCAAATAATGATTTATACTAAACGATTTCATCACTGGAGTATATTATTTATATATAAAGCATTTCATACAAAGTTTATTTATTTTGTATCAGTACGCTATATTTGCATGCAATACTCAAATTAGTGAAATATAAGTCAGGCACAAGATATCCGCTGCCATCTTGTCTTAAAATCTGAATCAGCTCAGCTTTTTAAAATCACGTCTGCACTATAGTATTACAAAATAAACTTTTAATTTCGAACGTGCCTCTTCCTTTAGAACAGTTAAAACGATTCTCGGCTCGATAATCGGAACTGGTGGGTCCCATGATATGGATTATAAAGTTTGCATAATTCGCACGGCCGCCATCCTGAAATGGTATGGCGGACGACCTTGTAATTTGGTCACAAGACGCATCCTATACGAAGGTATGTTGTTACCAAATTTGGTAGAGATCGGATGATTTGGTTAGTCGTTATTTGATTTTACGTTTTGAACGTTTGAGTGGCCGCCATTCAGTTTTAGTAAAGATGGCGGCGATATAAAACATGACACTGAGGTGTCCTTTGCTAGTTCTACCTTTGTACCAAATTTCGTTCAATTCGCATTCACCGTGTTCGAATTGATAGGGGGGGACAGACATTCAGAGTACACACACTCACACACACACAGACACACACACACACACACACACAGACTCACACACACACATACACACACACACACAGACTCACACACACACATACACACACACAGACAGACACACTTTTTTCGACCTGTGTTGATCTCATAAGTCTACTTTCATTTTTTGCAAAAATCGAAAGTAGGCTAAAAATAGGCTTATGAGATCACCAGGAAGAAACTTGGAGGGGTCCTCACACCACCAGAGGACCTGGACGAATGGGAGTGTGACGCGATGATGCAGACAATCAAGCATCAATAACACAAGAATTTCAGAAGAAGAGAAATTCTCATAGCCTCTCCACTCCAACTCCAAACATCAACCTGCCCGGGGTGTCCCCTGCTAAGCCGAGCAATCCAGTGGAAGGTTGGGTAACCAACCCCAGCGGGAAACTGGGTCGGTGAACAGATGGTTGTTTGGGGGGCTGAGAATTTTATTTCTCAGCTGAATAGTAAGCCCGAAAAGTTGGAAACGGGTTGGCGTCAGGAAGGGCATCCGGCCATAAAACTAAATAGCCAAAACCGTACAAATATGACAAGTTCTACAAGCTTAGCCTCGGAAACTGCTAGGGCGTTCCCCGGAAGCGACGCGCAAGGATTCCGCCTGTCCCTTGTGAGAAATGAGCGAAGGCTACCGGGCCATGGGCGGGCGTGGCTAAAGAAGCAAGTCCAAATGAGAATTGGTACCCTGAAGGTTGGATCTATGACTGGTAATGGTAGAGAGGTTGTGGACCTAATGATAAGGAGAAGGATTGGAATCATGTGTATTCAAGAAACTAGGTGGAAGGGTAATAAAGCAAGAGAGCTTGGCTGTGGCTTTAAGTTGCTATACAGTGGAGCAAACAGTGCAGGTAGAAATGGTGTTGGAATTATCCTTTCAAATGACTTTGCCACCTGCCTGGTCAGTGTAAACAGAAGAAATGACAGAAAAATGAGTGTGAAGCTGTGCCTTGGGGAGGAGTTCACAATTGTAGCTGCTTATGCTCCACAAGTTGGTTGTGAAGAGCAAGAAAAGGATGACTTCTGGAGAGACCTGGAAGAAGAACTTTCCAGCATACCAGCAAATGAAAAAGTATTTTTGGGTGGAGATCTGAAAGGACACGTTGGAACCAGTATCGAAGAAGAAGGAATGAGAAGAGTACATGAAGGTTAGGGATTTGATGCGAGAAATGAAGAAGGCGAGAGAGTGATAAATTTTGCCTTGGCTTCAGATCTGGCAATTTGTAACACCTTCTTCCAGAAAAGCGGGAGGCATCTATTGACATACAAAAGTGGAGGACGGGAAAGCCGAATAGATTTCCTCTTGTGCAGAAGAATACATCTGAAGGAGGTAAAGAACTGCAAAGTCATACTAGGGGAAGACGTGACTCCACAGCACAGAGTGCTGGTGCTGGACTATGAATGCACAGGCATGAAGAAAAGAGCAGTACGGAAAATGACTCCAAGAATCAAATGGTGGAGATTAAAAGATCCAATTTTGGGAAGTGAATTCAAGGACAAGGTGCTCCAAGAAACACATTTAGTGGAGGGAGTTCAGAAATGGTGGACAGTAAATGCTGAGGCTATCAGGAAAGTTGGTGTGGAAGTTCTGGGTAAGACGTCTGGGAAAGGCGCTCCACTTGATAAAGAAACATGGTGGTGGAATGATGAGGTCCAGGATACGATCAAGGCGAAAAAACAAGCCAAGAAGGCCTGGGAAGAATCTGGAATGACCAAAGACAGAGAACACTACAGACAAGCAAACAAAGCTGCGAAAAGAGCAGTTGGAAGAGCAAAGGCAATGGCATGGAATGAAGTCTACGAAAATCTAGAGACCAAAGAAGGCGAGGCAAAGCTCTTCAGAATTGCTAGGGCACGGGACAGAGCATCAAAAGATCTTACCCACATCAAGCAAATAAAGAATGAACAAGGAATGGTAATTCGAGATGAGAACCAAATTAAGAAGAGATGGGAGGAGTACTTTGAAAAGCTGCTTAATGAGGAGAATAAAAGGCTTGTGTTTGAAGATGGTATTCAAAATTATAATTTAACAACTAACATTTGCAGGGTAGAAATTGTAACTGCTATGAAGAAAATGAAAAGTGGAAAAGCAACGGGCCCCGATGAAATCCCCGTAGAGGCCTGGAAATGCCTGGGAGAAGAGGGAATAGATATGTCGCTGAGCCTATTCTAACAAATATTTCAAGAGGAAATAATGCCCAACGAATGGCGGAAGAGTACCATAATTCCCATCTATAAAGAAAAGGGGGACATTCAGGATTGTGCAAATTACAGAGGAATAAAACTCATGTCGCACACTATGAAGATCTGGGAAAAAGTCATTGAAGGTAGGCTTAGGCAAGAGACAACAATAGCAGAACAGTTTGGATTTATGCCAGGGAAAGGAACCACAGATGCCATTTTTAGCCTATTTTCAATTTTGAAAAAATAGGCTTATGAGATCACCTTTTGTCCGTGTGTGTGTGCGTGTGTGTGTGTGTGTGTGTGTGTGTGTCCCTAATAAAATCTAAACGGCAGGAGCGATTTCAATGAAACTCGGAATGTTCATAGCTCTATTCCCGGCGACCTCGACCGTGCCCTTCAAATTTTGTTACGACTCACCAATCCAACATGGCGACTGTGCGAAATATTTCACCAGCATTCAATATCTCGGAAACTATTACCGATATTACTCTGAGATTTTCTATGGTGATAGAGGGAACTACTATAAGTTCACTTATGTGACTTTTGAAAACCTGGTAACTACAAAACCAACATGGAGGCCAAGCGAATTTGCGACTTTTAAATAGACGTTTCTCGTGATTTGACCAACCTAACGCAATGAAACTTGGTACAGTATATATTTATATACATTGTAATGCACCGACATCTAACTTCGTTCAATTGTTTACATAATCACAAGATGGTGGATGTGCGAAATATTTCACCGGCATTCTATATCTTTGAAACTATTAGCGGTATCTCCCTAAAATTTTGTACGGAGATAAAGGGCACTACTGGAGGTCCATCTATAAGACTTTCAAAATCCGCTTAACTACAAAACGAATATGGCGGCCAAGCGAATTTTAAAATTTTAAATAGACCTTTCTCGCGATTTAATGTTCCAAGCGCACTGAAACCTGGTACAGGAAATATTTATACACATTGTAATCCACTGGTATCTAATTTAGTTCAATTGTTTACATAACCTCAAGATGGCGGCAGTGCGAATTTTAAAATTAAGTTTTTATTTCTTGTGATGTAGTCATGCGATCGAAGTGAAAGTTTGAATAATGAACCTACGCAATAATTTTCCTTTAATGGTACATGACTCTATGGCCTATACATTTAACAATCCAACATGGCGACCATCCGAAATATTTAGACGATACTGAATATCTACGAATCTATTTTAGCAATCAAACTGCATTTTTTAATGTTCATAGGGGCTATGAACTTAAGTTCACCTACAAGACTTTAAATAACCTGGTGATCACAAATCCAACATGGCGGTGACGCGAATTATAAATATTCACATGGACGTTTCTCGCAATTTAACCATCGGAGTGCAGTGAAACTTGGTACAGTAAATCCTTATACGAATGTTAATCCACTGGCATGTAATTTATTTCAATTGTTTCCATAACCTCAAGATGGCAGCTGTGAAAAATTTTAAAATCTCCTTGTTTTTTCTTGTGTCCTAATTATGCGATTGAAGTTTGAATACTACACGTTCACAATAATCTGCATGTAACAGTACATAACTCTAGGACCTACGTATATAAAATCCAACATGGCGACCATCCGAAATATTTAGTCGGTTCTTAATATCTACGAATCTATTACAGCAATCAGACAGAAATTGTGTATGTTGATAGTGGCAATTAACATAAGTAGGATATATGAAAATAGGCTGTATAGTTCTTCACGGAACTACTTGTTTTCTCTGAGACAGCTCATGGAAAAACACAGGGAAAAGAAGAAAGAATTGCATACGGTGTTCATAGATCTAGAGAAGGCTTATGATCGTGTCCCCCGTCAAGCAGTATGGAGATGCATGAGATTCAAGGGAGTACTAGAGAAGTATGTGCGCATTATCCAGGACATGTACCATGGGGCAAAGACGCAAGTTAGAAGCAGTGTAGGGCTAACGGGAACCATACCAGTTGAAGTTGGTCTCCATCAAGGATCTGCACTGAGTCCCTATATCTTTGATCTGATAATGGATGTTATCTCTGAAAGCCTTAGAGAACCTGCTCCTTGGTGCATGCTATTTGCAGATGACATTGTACTATGTTGCACTAATCAAGAACAACTCGAACTTAAACTAGAACACTGGAGAAAAGCATTAGAGGACAGGGGTCTTAAAATCAGCCGGAATAAGACTGAATACATGTGCCTCGGTGGAAATGGAAATGACTGTGTGAAGATGGACGGAAATCAGCTCCAAGCAAGTAATAGTTTCAAGTACCTTGGATCAACGGTATCTGACGATGGCAATCTAGACCTGGAAATTACTCACCGAATTCAGGCTGCCTGGTTAAACTGGAAAAGGTTGTCTGGTGTCCTCTGTGACAGGAGACTAAATGTCCAAGTAAAGGGGAGAGCCTATAAAAGTTTTGTGAGACCTGCCATGCTATATGGAGCAGAAACTTGGCCAATAGTACAGTCGCAAAATAAACGGCTGGATGTAGCCGAAATGAAAATGCTGAGATGGATGTGTGGTGTTACTAGGAAAGACCACATCAAGAACAGCTTCATACGAGGAAGTGTCAAGGTAACCCAAGCATCAAGGAAAGTTCAAGAAAGGCGGTTGCTCTGGTATGGTCACATTAAGCGCAGGGATGAGACCTATGTGGGAAGAAGAGTGCTGGATCTTGAGCTGGAGGGCAGGAGGGAGAGAGGCAGACCTAGAAGAAGATGGATGGACTGCGTGCGGGAAGACTTCGCAGAAAAGCAGTTAACCGAAAACACCATTTGGGACCGAGGGAAATGGAAAAGACTTGCCAAAAACGTCGACCCCGCATGAGCGGGAAAAGATGATGATGAAGAAGAAGAAGAAGAAGAAGAAGGCTTATGAGATCACCTTTTGTCCGTGTGTCTGTCTGTCTACGCGTGTGTGTGATTCGTGTGTGTGTGTCCCTAATAACATCTAAACGCCTCGAGCGATTTCAATGAAACTTGGTAAGTTCATAGCACTATTCCGGACGACCCCGACCGTGCTCTTCAAATTTTGTTACGTCTCACCAATACAACATGGCGGCTGTGCGAAAATATTTCACCTGCATTCAGTATCTCCGAAACTAATACAGATCTCATCCTGGAAATTTGTAAGGTGATAAAGGGAACTACTAGAAGTTGACCTATGTGACGTTTGAAAAACTGGTATCTTTAAAACAAACATGGCGGCCAAATGAAGTTGCGACTTTTAAATAGATGTTTCTCGCCATTTAACCAACCAAACGCAATGAAACTTGGTACAGTATATGTTTATACACATTGTAATTCACCGACATCTAATTTCGTTCAATCATGCACATAACCTCAAGATGGCGGCTGTGCGAAATATTTCACCGGCATTCCATATCTCTGAAACTATTACCGGTATCACCCTGAAATGTTGTAGGGAGATAAAGAGTACTGCTGAAAGTTCATCTATGAGACTTTCAAAAACCGGTTAACTACAAAACGAACATGGCGGCCAAGTGAAGTTGAAAGTTTTAAATAGACTTTTCTCGCGATTTAATCATCCAAACGCAATGAAACTTGGTACAGCAAATGTTCATACACTTTGTAATGCACTGGTATTTAATTTAGTCCAATTGTTTACATAATCTCAAGATGGCGGCTGTGCTAATTTTAAAATTACGTTTTCATTTCTTGTGTCATAATCAGGCGATCGAAGTGAAAGTTTGAATAAAGAACCTACGCAATAATTTTCCTTTACTGGCACATGACTCTACGGCCTATACATATAACAATTGAACATGGCGACCATCCGAAATATTTAGACGGATCTCAATATCTACTAATATATTACAGCAATCAAACTGAATTTTATATGTTCATAGGGGCTGTGAACGTAAGTTCACCTATAGGACTTTCAATAACCTGGTGATCACAAATCCAACATGGCGGCGACGCGAATTATAAATATTCACATGGACATTTCTCGCAATTTAACCATCCAAGTGCAGTGTCACTTGATACAGTAAATCCTTATACACATGTTAATCCACTAGCATCTAATGTATTATTTTCAATTGTTTCCATAACCACAAGATGGCAACTGTGCGAAATTTTAAATTTTCTTTTTACTTCTTGTATCCTAATCATGCGATTGAAGTTTGAATACTACAGGTACACAATAATCTTCATGTAACAGTACATAACTCTAAGACCTACATATATAAAAATCCAACATGCCGTCCATCCACAATATTTAGTCGCTTCTCAATATCTACGAATCTATTAGAGCAATCAAACTGAAATTTTGTATGTTGATAATGGCAATTAACATAAATAGTTTGTAATGAAATGTTGGAAATCTCGCATTCAGTATAATAATTTGCACACCTCTGTAACTACCGCGTCTTTTAGAGACGCCAGGATGCCGGAATTTTACCCCGAGTAGGATCATTAACAATCTAATGAATCTACTGACGCGGCTACCTCGCATTTGCGAACCCTAAAATACCAACTGACCGTGCAAGGATTCGATTTTGCAACCTTGGACACAGCAGGCAAGAAAATTACCGCTGCGCCACGCAACCAATCATGGATTTATTTATTTATTTAGCGTATGGCTTTACAGATACAATATGTAATTCTCCAGAGAATAAATAGTATACACAATGGCATATCCTTGCCAACATCTCTTTTGAATTTTTCCTTTTTCAACAACAGACAAAGAACGAGGGCTGTTTTTTAAGTAAGGGCCGTTTTTTAAGCCCATAGTACGTACTCCGCAACAAGCGTGCGCGCTACCTCCCGGCATCCTTTGCGAACTAGCAGGTGTCTGTTGCAGCTGTGTAGCTAACCTGTACGTTGAACTGTGTATCTTTACAAAGTTCATGATTATTGATTCGCCCGCCGCGTGTCAGGTACGATCTGTGATACGTTTCTTGAATGCAAGAAGCATGTCGGCTGCAGACATTCATCGTCAGCTTTGTGAGGTGTATGGTGATAATGCAATGACGGAAGGTAAAGTGCGAAAATGGGTACGCGAGTTCAAAAGTGGCCGTGAAAATGTTCATGATGAACGCTCAGGTCTGTGATCACAGATGACTTGGTGACTGCAATTGACACGAGAATTCACGAGGACCGAAGATTCATGACAACCACTCTATCAATGGATTTTCTTCAAGTGTGAATTCTTGGTTGTCAGAGCAGGCGGCTAACTTTTATGTAGAGGGATTTCAGAACTTAGTTTTAAGGTATGACAAGTGCCTAAATAAACAAGGCAACTATGTAGAAAAATAGAAGAAGGTATGTAAAACCTAAAAATAAATGTGGTTTTAAAATAAAATGTTAGACATTTCATGAGCCCAAGAAGGACTGCGTCTGCAAGAATTGCAATAATCCATGGCCGAAATACCACTTAGTGGAATGTGTAAGCAGGTCTCAATCTCTAATCGCCGAAATGACAGAGTGGTGAAAAACGTGATTGTACACATTGTGTTTAATAAAATCAAATCAAATAAAATAAAATGTTCGGTTAATTTTAAGAAAAGGGCCCTTACTTAAAAAACAGCCCTCGTATTCCAAGTTATGTTATTAATTTGATTTTTCACATTTTAAAGCAACAAAACAAACATATATTGCTTAGATTTATATTTAAAGATCATTAATTCACTCACACAAGGGCACTCCAATAAGTATAACCTCCAACTTGAAGTTTTGGCATTTTGCTGCTTTAAAAAGCCAAACAGAAGCAGCTATTTAAATTGATAAAGTTCTTACGGCATTGTTACTGGCGGTTCTTTGGTTACATTCCATGTTCATAATTGTATCTTGACCGGGAGAGAGATATGTCCGGTCGCCTGTTCGCTGTTGATTGCTTAGCACCACCCAGAGTCAGTGTAGGGTACTTTCAGGTGAACAATGGACCCCCGCCAATCATGGAATATTAACATGACGCGGATACATCCATGTCCATGCGTAGATCCGAGTGACAGGGGGGCGTAGTTCTAAAATATGAAGGACTGTTGGAACGGAACGTGGTTTTGCACTCAACCGTGTCACGCCATGGCCAGCATTGTGACTAATGAAACGGAGAGTTCAAGTGTTGAGATGTCCGATGAAATATTAAGATCGCCCACCAGGTAGCAGCAGCTGATACTGCATTATGTAGGCTAGGATCGAACTGCTACCCACGCCGGGAACATGCTCCTATTAGCACTTCCCTCATTCGATCACTAGCCTATAGTTAGAGTAGTTATTTTGACTATCGTTTCTGTGCTGGTGTATCTATGCCTATAAAAGTCAGTCAGTTATTATTGTTTTAAGGGGCGGAACAGCGAGGTCATTTACCTCTAAAATGGAAATACCAAGTTCTTACCTTTATAAAATGACATAAAAATGACCATGATAGCCCAATTCCTTATTGACGTATTAATTATAATAAACTATTTATTACCTTAGGTCAATATTTGGTACATTGAAACCGCACATTGTGACCTTCTTGAGCGTGGTATTGATAAGTAACTGTGCATTAACATACAAATTAATACAAATTTTGTCATAATAGAGGATACTAGAGATATTTTTGTTCCAAAAGCTTACAGAGTAAAATTTCAAAAACCAGATCTGTTACAAAAATTTTGATCAATACAATTTTATGCTTTCTTTTTCTGCGCGAATGGGTCTCCTTGGACAACTTGATGTTTGCCCAATAACTCTTCAAGCGCAACGATTAAGCGAGTCTTCGTTGCTGTGACCAGACGTGTCTGGTAGGTCTTCTCTCTTCTGCCTTAAAACCCCGTGTATTAGTAATTTTCCTAATTTCCTCTCGATCCTTGAGATTGGGAAGACCTAATTCAGCCAAGTCCTCTTCCGCCTGTTTGTACTAATTGGACCTTGTTGCCTTTTTCTGCAAAAACGTATAGATTTTATTTGTTAACCTAGTTGGGTCCATTCTGTCCAAATGTTCCATGAATTGGATCCTCATACGGATAGTGTCTGTGATTTTAGTAATTTTTAAATAGATGCCAGCATGAGGTTATGGAAGGTGAATTCCATCTTTGATTCTTGGCCCCAAAATTTTTCGTATGATTTTGCGTTCCTTAATCTCCAATTGATTTCTCAGTGTTTTATGTTGTAGATTAATTGTCTCGACTGCCAAAATAAGCGATTCCACCAACCAACTGAAGAATGTGTGTGGGATCTATGTAGCGAATGCTGCTCACGATATCATGAAAGAACAAGAAGTTCCGTGAAGAACTATACAGCCTACTTTTCATGCCAATGATTATTCTACAGAATATGAACCTATCTAGAATAATGACGAAATTAAGTTGCTAATATCGAAATTTCCAATTAGTTCGAAATACTGTATACCTGGCATAATGTATCCTAATAGAGCACTACAGTTGGCAGTCCTGATGACTGAATATATTCTTAGTTCCGTCTCTTACGGTACTAAATACAAAATTTGGTTGAAGTCCACTGGATAGCATGGACGTTACATGCAGTTAAACATTGGATCTAACAGCGCGCGTAAAATCATGTTGGCAACAATGTAATGCATGTATTGGTCAGAAATAATCTGAAATAATATGATCTATTGTTGTGCCAATTTTGAATGAAATCCATTAGTTAGTATAGAAGTTACATGCATTTTAAAATTGGACCTATCAGCAGGCTTAGAATCATGTTGGCAGCACTGACGTACATTAGTTACTCCAAATTCGTCTAGAATGCCAGGTACTATACGTGTGCATAGTTTAGAGCTATTGGCTTTCATACTTTCTGATATATTGATATTAGGGTAACAAAAATAGGGACAGCACATATTAACAGTTGGCAGCCCTGGTTGCTCCTTAGAATACGCATAGTCATATCTGTTATGGTACACATAGCACATACGAAACTTGGTTGAAATCCAAATGATAGTATGGAAGTTACATGTATTTAAAGTTGGACCTGTCAGCAGGCTTAGAATCATGTTGGTAGCACTGACGTATATAAGTTACTCCAAATTAATATAGAATGTCAGGTACTATACGTGTGCATAGTTTAAAGCTGTCGGCTTGCATACTTTCTGATATATTGGTATTTGGATAAAATAAATTAGGAGCATTTATTAACAGTTGGCAGCCCTGGTAGGTCTTAAGAATACGCTCAGTCATATCTGGTTATGTACACATACAACATACGAAATTTGGTTGAATTCCGCTTGATAGTGTAGAAGTTATATGCATTTAAAAATTGGACCTATCAGGAGGCTTATAATCATTTTGGCAACACTGCCATGTTTGGCCTCCTGGAAATTAAACTGAAATATTGTGATCTGTACGTGTGCCAATTTTGAAATAGCTCCCATTCATACTTTCCAAGATATCCAACATGGAGCTCAAATTTCAATTGCGATTTTTTAGCAGTTGGTAGCACTGACATCATTTTCAAATATGGCCGTGAGATATTCAGGTATAGATCTTTACTCCTACCAAATTTTGTTTCGATTGCTGCAGCCGTTTAGGAGTTGATAGGGGGGGACACACACACAGCCAGCCAGACAGACAGAAGGACAGACAGACAGACAGACATACAGACAGACAGACAGACAGACACACATTTGCCCGATCTCATAAGTCTACTTTTTCCTCATTTTTGCAAAATGTGAAAAGTAGGCTAAAAATTGCCGACAAAGACATATATCAATAACCCAATTGGGATTGGAATAATAATGTACAGTACGTTACTCACTTTTGTATTTTGCACATTGTGCGCTGTTTCAATAATAATAATAATAATAATAATAATTATAATAATAATAATAATAATACAATAAATAAAATATAATTAGAGAACATCAGGCGCAACCAAAATACTATCAGCGTCGGGCCATACTAATCCGTTCAAATATATAAGCCTACAAATTAATGTACATTAGTCGACTAGAAATAGTGGACCACTAGAATTTGACATCTCATTTAAGTCTTGTATTAGCCTACTTTCGATTTTTGCAAAAAATGAAAGTAGACTTATGAGATCAACACAGGGCCAAAAATTGTGTGTCTGTGTGTGTGTATGTGTGTGTGTGAGTCTGTGTGTGTGTGTGTGAGTGTGTGTACTTGAATGTCTGTCCCCCCCTATCAATTCGAACACGGTTAAACCGAATTGAACGAAATTTGGTACAGAGGTAGCACTGGCAAAGGGCACCTCAGAGTCATGTTTTATATTGCCGCCATCTTTACCAAAAGGTAGTGGCGGCCAATCGAATGGTCAAAACTTAATAATGCATAACGACCAAACTAATAATCGGATCTTGACCAAATTTGGTAACAACCTACCTTCATATGGGACGCGTCTTGTGCCCAAACTACGAGGTCATCAAACGTACCATTTCAGGATGGCGCCCGTGTGAATTATGTAAAATTTATAATCCATAACATGTGACCCACCAGTTCCGATTATCGAACCAAGAATCGTTTAATCTGTTCTAAGCGACGTGGTTCGTTCGAAATTAAAAGTTTATATTGTAATATTATAATCGACAAGTGACTTTAAAAATCTGAATCGTCTCGGCTATTTGACAAGATGGCAGCTGATCTCTCGTTCTGACCTATATTTTAATAATTTCAGTATGTTGCATGCAATATAACCTACTGATAAAAATTATATGACCTTAATATGAAATGAACTCGGTTTGAAATATACTCCAGTGAAGAAATCTTCAGTCCAAGTGATTATTTGCTAATACAGTACGTTATATTGTATGTATTTGATCGATAACGCGTTAATTATGAGTGTACGATTGGCTGTGTGGTTAGAGTTCCCGTCTCTCATGTGGCTGGCCGGGGTTCAAATCCTATCAAAGTAAAACTTTTTTGCTTGTTTTTTTTATATTTATTGTTTCTTGAGTAGTGAGACGTTATAAAATAAAGCGTTATATGGTGCTTTTTGCAATGGAAATTATATATAAAAAAAACCGACATTCTCCACCGGAGTGACATCTACCAGCCTTCAGTTGTACTATGCAGAAACTATAGATTCGAGCAGCGCTCTATACCGGCCAGTTAGTGAACCCAGTCTTAACGACTGCTAGCCGTGTGAATTATGCAAAATTTATAATCCATTACATGGGACCCACCAGTTTCGATTATCGAATCAAGAATCGTTTAATCTGTTCTAAGCGACGTGGTTCGTTCGAAATTAAAAGTTTATATTGTAATATTATAATCTAGAAGTGACTTTAAAAATCTGAATCGTCTCGGCTATTTGACAAGATGGCAGCTGATCTCTCGTTCTGACCTATATTTTACTAATTTCAGTATGTTGCATGCAATATAACCTACTGATAAAAATTATATGAACTTAATATGAAATGAACTCGGTTTGAAACATACTCCAGTGAAGAAATCTTCAGTCCAAGTGATTATATGCTAATACAGTACGTTATATGTATTTGATCGATAACGCGTTAATTATGAGTGTACAATTGGCTGTGTGGTTAGAGCTCCCGTCTCTCATGTGGCTGGCCTGGGTTCAAATCCTATCAAAGTAAAACTTTTTTGCTTGTTTTTTTTTATTTATTGTTTCTTGAGTACTGAGACGTTATAAAATAAAGCGTTATATGGTGCTTTTTGCAATGGAAATTATATATTAAAAAAAAACGACATTCTCCACCGGAGTGACATCTACCAGCCTTCAGTTGTACTATGCAGAAACTATAGATTCGAGCAGCGCTCTATACCGGCCAGTTAGTGAACCCAGTCTTAACGACTGCTAGGAGTAATAATACAGTAACATTCGTTTATTCCTTGTGCACAGAGGCGTTGTTGATAACCTCAAAACTTGCAATATGGATGATTTGGAGATGGATTATTTTGTTATACCGTGTATTTAAGATTAGCCTATAAATTAACGGGTAGCGAAGTTACTTCACTTAGTCCTATATCATTCGTACACGACACAGAACAACAACGTGACGTCAGTTTCTGATCTGCTCTGATTGGCTATTACATTGCTGTAGTCGGGTAGTTGGCAGTCAAGGATAAAATTCGCGACTGCCAACTGCCAGTTACCAACTGCAACTTCATGTTTTGTATGGTGCCTATAGTATACACGGAGTCGATCGCGACTGCCGACCGAGGACTACCAACTACGGACTGCCGACTGCGCATTGTAGATGGGCCTTATTAGAGCAACGAAGTTTCAATTATTGTAAGTAGTCGGTGTTTGGAGTGTTTGCTGATGAAATTGCAAATGCTGGGGTAAATTATAAACTATGGTTTGAACGCCACTGTTCAAATCCTGTGTGCCAATTTGCACTTCAAATGGGAAGAAATTAGGAGATGATAAGGACAGAGAGTTATAACTATACCCATACATTTAGGAGAAAGTAGGCTATATGTTCTTTCCCGAACATCATGTTTTTAACATGAAGAAACGAAAATATCCAATTCAAATCATAAAATGCTCAGTTTTTACTAAAATTATTAAATGAATTACATAATGATGAGTTTTGAAAAACTGCAAATTTAATACATCCATACTGATAAAAGAATCTCACTGTAACTGACATATGAGCAATAATGCACATTACATTCATAGTTTGTTCCACTTTTGACGCACTATTTCATGATGTTACTTAATTGAATTTTTCAACTAATCATTTCATTACGGTATCAATGTCCAAGTATTTCACACATCCCATAATTGTATAATTATCTAGCAAATATACATTAACCATTTTGAACAGCGGACGGAGTTAACCAACAAACAGATTCGAGAAGGACTTTGTCCTGAAGCAAACTTTCCCATGTGCAAAATTTATTGAAGTGACTGATATCTCAGGTGGATGTGGTGCAATGTTATAGTTTCATTTACAATTGGAATATCAATGTCCAAGTATTTCACACATCCTATAATTATTTATTAATTCTTTTTTGTGACATTTCATTTATTTAAATGCTTGCCACGGTGGGTGATTGGTTAACGTGTCGGTCTACTAACCTCAAGCTTGCAGGCTCGCTCCTGGCCATGGTAAGTGATTTTTGAAAAGTGGCAAAAATTTACGACACGCATGTCATACGATGTTGGCATGTCAAAGAACCCTTTTGAATTCAGTAGGCCGTGTTCATAATGGCAAAATTAATCTCGAGAGTTTCCGCCAACACAAAGTTCCTCATTTCTCTACTAGAAAGCACTATAGTGTTCATGGAGCTTAGATATCTAACCTCCTTGACTTTCATAGTGCTTCAAGGTACGACGAAATTCGACATGCAAGCTACCCTCTAGGTGTCAAATAACAAAGCATGCACACGGCACCCGAGGCCATAAGAATAGAAATAGAAAACAAATATTAATGAATTTTTGTAAGGATATCCATTTTTATTTTGGTTTTTGTTAAGATATTTTCTAAGATTTTTTCACGCTGACGAAGTTATCTTTGATATAACGAAACATGTACGTGTTAATTTAATTATTAAATTACTTTCTAGTGTTTGAAAAGGCGGCTTTTATAATGTGAGATCAGTAATACACAACTGTTTGGTAAAAGAAAATAGGAATGATTGAAATACCTAATACGCAATCGGGCTTAATCTCGTAGATGATCTGGTTAATGAAAGAGAAGAAAATGGCACTGAAATACGGTCGACCTCACCCTTTCGGAAATGGCTGGAAGAGCGGAATCTATTGCGACGCACGTACCGTTTATCAAAAACAGAAGCCTAGGAGGGAAAAAGTATTCCCACTTAATCCCACAGATTATGTGCGTCCGACGGAAGGTTAAGTCTTCTTCCTCTTAGAAGTTCTGACTTTGAACCCGTTGATGGTAGTGTTATTCTCCCGTTGACTAGTGCAGCAAGTGCCAAAGACAATTTCCGCCCTCCCCTTAGTCTAGTTTGCTTATTTTGTGAAGTCCGCCACTTTGGGCATTGGTTAGCATTCTTGGCTGTCACTGCGGAGGCCCGGGTTCTATTCCCGGCTGTGCCAAGAAATACAATTCTGGTCTGAGGGCTGGAAAGGGGTACACTCAACTTCGTGAGGCAAAACTGAGAAGAGGCGGGTTCGATTGCTACCTCAGGCATCCTGGAAGTGGTTTTCCGTGGTTTCCCACGAGATGGTAGCAAACTTAAGGCAACGGCCAATTCCTAACCAAATCCTACCTCAATTACAAATAGACACACCTCCAGGGGCTCACATCTAGTGGGACGTGGGTTGGCGACCTCGGGACCCCAGGTGATTCCGGCATTGCTTCCACTTACTTGTGTCGGGCTCCTCTCAGTCTTCTTTCCTGTTGACTTCACTTGGTCAACTCTTATTCTCTTCCGACCCCGACGGTATTAGGGTATCCGAGGCCTAGGGAGTCTCTTCCTTTCCCGCCTAAATTGGCCCTTGACTCATCTTTTCTGATACCCTCCTTCTGCGAGGGGTCAGCCTTCTTTTTCTTTTCATGTTATCTCCTGCCTTCTGCTCAAGGCCCTCAAGGAGGCAGGGTGTATGTAGCCCCACAATTTGTGGTGCACCCTGGATATTGCTACACCCTCAGGGGCTCACGGCTGGTGAGTTCGGGAGTTAGCGACCCCGAGGGATTCCTGAGCTGGGTCCGGTTTTCCCCCTCTTATCCATTACCTCTAGGGCGGACCCTCTCCTCTTTCACTTTCCTATCTGCCTTTCATGGCTCTCCTTCCTTCCATGTCCCTCAATCCGCATTCTTCGAGGGTTGAGGGCATTTATTTTCCTCCTGTCCTTTATTTGCCTTATTCTCCTTTTGTTTTCCATTTCTTCTTCTAGTATATAAGTTAGTAGTTAGTTTTAGTTTACATTTCATTTTCATCTTCACGTTCAGCCAGACCATTAGGGGCCGTTAACCTAGATGTTCGGCCCCTTAAAACAACAATTATCATCATCATCACAAATAGACACACCAGTACAGTACGGTAACTCAAGTTATAAACGAATTCTACACACACCCAAGTACGCGGGGCTACATGGCCACGATGTTGTAAAGCCTATAAAAGAACGAACAACAACATTTTCTTTGTGAAATTTGTTATCGCAGTACAAGTAGAATAATGAAAGTGTTGTGCTTCTGTTTGCCAGAACACTGCATGGTTTCTAACAAACATGCTTACTGTAATTCCAAGCCATTGTGCTTTATCGTCTCCTCAGCGCTGGACTCTTGGATCTGGCGCTCTCGGCACGTTAACAATGCTTGCAGTGCACATCTTGCTCGAGATAACAGCATTGCGGTGTTCAGATTAGAGCCAGCTATTGTTCGTACTCAGCCGATAGATTCCTCGCCGTTGCGCCCCAAAACCCTCCCAGGCAGAGTTAGACCCCGTGTCAGGTTAAACCGAGTGGAGTGTACTGTAGTAGAGCGAGCGTACCAAGCCTTCGAAACGCTCTGATCGATAGAGAAGAACAGGCTGTTAACCTAAGCTCCTTAAAGGAAAACTATCATAGACAAGAACACAGCGCACATTGGCGTTAATAATAAAGTTGGGGTCCAACATGTACAGCGACTCAAACAAAGAATGAGTTCGCTTGGTAACGGCATTGCTTATTAGCCTACCGTACTTTCGATTTTTGCAAAAAATGAAAGTAGAGTTATGCGATCTACACAGGGCCAAACAATTGTGTGTCTGTGTGTTTATATATGTGTGTGTATCTGTCCACCCCCCTATCAATTGAAACACGATTAAACGGAATGGAACGAAATGTAGTACAGAGGTAGCACTAGCAAATGGTACCTCAGTGTCATGTTTTATATTAATTAATTTTATTAATGCAGCCAATGGCCATTTACTTTTCTTTTCGGGACGGGTCAGGGAAGGGATATTGGAAGGAAATCGGCCGTGGACCTATTGAAAGGAACCGTCCCGGCATTTGCCTGGTGGTGAAAATGGGAAACCACGAAAACCATTTTCAGGACGACCGAGATGGGATTTGAACCCACGCTCTCCCGATGCCAGCAAGGCACGAGGTAGCACGTTAGTGCTCTCGGCCACCGCGGTCGGTTCATGTTTTATATTGCCGCCATATTTACCAAACCTTAATGGCGGCCACTCAAATGGTCAAGACTTAACATTAAATTACGACCAAACAAATCATCGGATCTCTACGAAATTCGGTTAAAACATACCTTCATATGAGACGCGTCTTGTGACCAAATTACAGGGTCATCAGCCGTACCATTTAAAGATGGCGGCCGTGTGAATTATGCAAGCATTATAATCAAAACTTAGGAGCCACCAATTCCGATTATCGGGCCGAGGGTGGTTTAAGCTATCCTAAAGGACGTGTCGCATTATTTATTATAATTTTATATCAAAATATTACACTTTATCAGTGACTTAAAAGAGCTGAGACGTCTCTGTCACATGACAAGATGGCAGCTGACCTCTTGTGCCTGTCCTATATTTCAGTAGTTTGAGTATGCTGCATGCGATACAGCCTACTGATAGAAATAATATAAACTTTGTATGAAATGATTTATAATGAAGAAATAGTTTGTTTCAAGACATTATTTGCTAACAATTTATATCCAAGACAGTCAATAACACTGAGATGTTATGGACATGTTTGGCTCTGTGCTAGCACGTATATCTCTCACGCAGGTGGCTGGGGTTCAAAACCTACTATAGTTACCCTTTTTGTATTTGAAATCTTTTATAAATGCTGTAGACGAGCTCTTTCCACATATACTAAATAAAATATTATTTAGCTCAAAGGAGAGGCTAATCTATACACTCGTTTATTAATAATCACAGCCCCTGCATCGCACATAAACAGAAGACGAAAGAAGAAGGAGACTAGTAGAACAAGATACACGTTAAAATCAACCACAGCCTTCTCAATGCATCTGTACGGTGCTGTCCTCTTGCGGGTTACATGGGTAATTGTTCCAAACATTCTGCTTTGTAAATCCCTGGCCTCCTGAAGTATTGCAATTTTGTAATAGTTTAACTTCTAGCCATGACCGTGCTCCAATTTCCTTTAAGCACTGTCAGCTGGATCATATTCCTCCTGGTTGCATTAAACTGCGTGCCCATTCAACACTCAGAGGCGTACAAGATATATATATATATATATATATATATTAATTCACTGCTGGGTTGCAGCACTAACCTACTGTGATCGCCGCGGATTTTTAAAGGGGAAGATACCTGATACGAATGATTATTAAGTTTGGGGGCTTAATATCGAGATTAACAGACGTGGATGCATTACAATAAGTTAGGAATTTTGTTATTCAATCATCATAAAGTATATAATATTGATTTAGACACACAATTACTGGCTAATTATCAATATAAGAGAAATCCAGAAATACATGGTGGTGGAGGTGATTGTTTTAGGGGAGAGGACAAAGAGTTATAAGTAAACCCATACATTTAGGAGAAAGTAGGCTATATGTTCTTTGCTGAACATCTTGTTTTTATTTGATCTTTCTTTTTTTCTTTCTTTTGATTCGTTCTTTCTTTCCTTCTTCTTCTCTTGATTTATTGGTTCTTAAGCGGAGAGTCAAAACTCAAACGAATGGTAATCTTGTAACATCACCATTATAAAAACGCTAAGATGTAATAAGCCGTGTATTGCATAAATAGTACAATAGTAAAATCTATGTAAATGAGAGGTATAGAAATGCAGTGTTGACTTTTGTGGTATTCAAACCCGTCCCTCACCTCCGGCTTTCTAGGCCATTCCTCTTGACATTTTAATGGTCTACCTTCCATCTGATTCGTTAGTTTCAAGTGATATGGAACCATTGCCGCATATGAAGTATCAACAAAGTGAATATTCGTCTTTACAAACTCCCTGTAATGATCTCCTCCTGGGATTACCTGCCGTGGGGACTGAACTCAGACCCATTCGATTGATTCCCATGAGCACTACGTGTGGCGGGGAAGATCGATAGAGCAGGGCTTGCTTCAAGTGCCTTTGTAAAGTTCGTAGTTGCGATGCATTCCCACATGACGTTAGATCCATTGTGAAACTTCGACTGGGAATTTAACTACATTACTGTAACTCAACGGGATGTTGAAGTTCTTGATTTAGACACAACCGGAGTTACGTCTTCCCAAGACGTCTAGAGTTCTGTTGTGTGCAGGATGACTGACATAAAAAGGGATATTAAATCTTTAAGTTCATCATCACCTTTATAATCATCATCATCATCATCATCATCATCAGTATCATCATCATTTTGAGCACATCGTAGTTTATCGTAGTTTGACTGTCATCCCAGAGATAGGGCTTGGATTCCATGCTGTACCAAAAATGACTTCTGTCTGAGGGCTTGAATTGCGTTCACACACTGAGAAGAGGTGGCTTCGATTTCCATCTCAGCCAGCTTAGAGATGTCTTGACGTGATTTCCCACATTCTATAATAATATAAATAACCCCTGGCACTACAGCCTATGAAGGGGCTAGGCCTACCAAGCGACTGCTGCCCAGCCATTTGGCCTGCAGATATTGGGGTGACACGTGGTTAGCGCATCGGGTCCCCTCAGCCGTTAATCCTGGTCTTCGTGACCTGGGCGCTGCCTCACTGTCAGACAGCTACTCAGTTGTCCTAACGAGGCTGAGTGCACTCCGTTCCAGCCTTCACGTCAGTTTCTAAAATCCCTGACGGAGCCGGAAATGGAACCCGGGGCCTCTGGGTGAGAGGCAGGTGAAAATGCGAATCACCTTCCTTTTGGAAAATTGAAATGTAAGTTCATTCGGTGTGCTTCATTTCATGATAGGATAAACGTTCACGAATTATTTTGGTCATTGGTAGGAAAGATACGATAAGTAAAATGACCATCTTTTGGATGGATGACTATATCAACATTTAAATAGGCCTGTCTGTTAGCGGACTTTAAATACTATACCTAAGCAAACATGTCAGCTCATTCGGGTTAGTAATTTCTGCGTGAAAGAAAAACAGATACATACTGACTTTCAGATTTATATATATATTAGGATGATCTTAATCTCCAGCAGTAATGTCCATAGCTGTAAAATTATTCATGACGGCTCCGTACCTTCAAGGAATGGAAAAGTACAGCCGGACTAAAGTTAAAGGAGTTCATACGGAAATGCAGGTAAAAGCTGCCCGTCAAAGTAATGGAAAGTAGAGATGAAAAAGTGCTAAGCAAAAGATGTGTTTGTTATCTTTTTTCTTTTTCTGTTTGTTGAGACCTGAGGCTCGCCTTTGAACTTTCAACTTCATGATTTATTCTCCAGTTTGGAGCTGCGTGGCTCTGCGCCCTCATTCATCTGGACTTGTGAGCCCAAAGTGGGTGGATATAAATTTAATATTTCACTCTCTTGAGAGGTAGGGTTCAAATCCCACCGCTGCCACCAGAACTTCGGCTCAGTAAAATATGCTCTGGCAGATTTACGAAGTTTCATCTCACTATTTTCTCATCTTCCTTGAACTTAGTAATCACTTCCTCGTAGACAGTTTGCATAAGGTACGCTGTGCTCTCCTATAGACAGATTTCATGCTTTCGACGTAGTGTGGCATAGGGGAAATCGGTGTTATTAATACATGCGGTAATTAGAATATTACCCATGCCTTAGGCTGCAGCATGCCGGCCTCTGACCACTGGGTTCATGGTTCAAATCCCGGTCACTCCATGTGAGATTTGTACTGACAAAACGGAGGCAGACAAATTTTTCTCCGGATACTCCGGTTTTCCCTGTCACCAATTTCATTCCAGCAACACTCGCCACTATCATTCCATTTCATCTGTCATTCATTTAATCATTGCCCCAGGGGAGTGCGACAGGCTTCGGCAACCGGCACAGTTCCTATCCTCGCCGCAAGATGGAGGCTTCATTCATTCCATTCCCTGACCCGGTCGGTCGATTGGAAGCAGGTTGTGGATTTTCAAATGAGTAGTCAAGTTGCGAAACTATTTTAATCCACTTGTAAGTAAGGATCACTTGGATTCATTTTTTTCATATTTGAAGAGGCATAGTCCATCTGTGCTGTAGGTTTTCATAGAAAGCTATTAGTCGAAGCATGCAATAGACACTCTTTGATGCAAATCACCAAAACAGATGGACTAAGTGTTTTTAAATATGAGATATGTGAATCCAAGTGGTTCTTATTTCCAAGTGGAATATATGAGTTTTACAACTGGACTACCTAAATATCATATATAGAGAAACACTGCATGCAACAACTCGAGGCTAAAAATGAACGCGAAAAAGACAAAGTTCATGATTGTGAGTAAACGAAGGTCCGTTCAAGCAAATCTCATGCTTGTCACCAAGGAAATCGAGCGTGTTGGACACTTTAAGTACTGTGGGTGCAATCTGAATAAACAATGGGAACTCAATCAAGAGATCAAGGCGAGAATTGAGCACGCGACAACAACGTTCATAAAAAAAAAAAAAAAAAGCTCCTTAGTAACCGCAGTCCTAGATATCAGGCTGCGAATGGTCAGGGGATATGCATTTCCCAAACTATTGTATGGAATGGAAGGGGGGTAAACTCCAACCCAAACCCTGTGAAAGATGATGGAAGCTATTGAGATGTGGTTGTATCGGCGGATGTTACGTATCTCGTGGACCGAAAGAATGATGAATATGGATATCCAATTAATCTCCAATGAGATCCGCCTTGTCAAACACTAAGAAGTTTAATAATTAAATTGAAACAGTACATGTTTCTGTATACAATGATACCTTCATCAGCGTAGATTAAATAAAAAGAATCTTAAAATCTGTGTTAACAAATAGGCCTACTAAGAGAAAATGGATATCCTTACAAAAGCATTAGAATGTAAATGAAAGTTCACAAAAAATTAGAAAATACATAAAAGAACAAGATTAAAAGTTAATATAAATCTACCTTGGTTGGTTGGTTCCTCAGTTTAGGGGCTACGACAACGTGGTCACGTAGCCTCGTGTACTTTGGGTGTGTGTAGAATCTGTCAGATAACCGGTGTTAATTGTGATGACTCTATTAGTGTGTGTATCTGTTTTAATTCATGTAAGCACTGCAGACATTCAATTCTTCCAAGTAGTTCCTACTTTTGCCGCCAAACGCCACCGTCAACGACCAACTAGTTCAGAACTTAGTTACCAGATGCCACCGCAGTCGGATCTTGACGACGAAAGTAGGGATCTAAGAACGTTAGTCCAATGTTTAACTTACAGGCTATATAATTTAGCTTCACACAGGTGTAGCCTAATTAGTGGAAGGTTCTTTAACATGCCATAAATCTATAACATGGGACCACCGGATTTACTTCCCCTCCGAAGGAAGACATACAGAGGGATTTTTAACGTTCTTAAAAAATCTGACGACTTCGGCCGTGTTTGAACCCGCTATCTTGGACATAGAAACTCAGTGTGCTTCCAACTACGCCACCGAAGTCAAATCTACCTTAATGGACTGTGTATCGGACGTCGCTGCGGAGAGCTATGGGTTGTTGCTTCCAGCCAGATATAATGGTACGGAATAGTGCATAAAATTTCAAAAAGATGAAGTCATCCAACCCTGGAGAGAATTCTGCCGAATCCCATTTGTCGCCTTCAGTATGTCGCTTCTAGATGGTCGAACACTGCACAAACTTCTCTCTAAATGGCAAAAAATCAACTAACCTCGAACAAGACAGAGGATTCCCACCTGTTGGATAGCTCCGCAGGAATAGCCGTCCAAACGGGCAATGCATTCCCCAATACAACTACAGTATGGAGGTGATGGGAAGATTTTACAAGAAGACTGAAGTGCTCTTTTCCATCAAGAAGCGGAAACTAGAATAGTTCAGACACGTGATACGGAGTGAATAATACAGGGTACTACGGTTGGTGATTGAGGGGAAGATCTGAGCGCAACGGGAACCTGGCCGAACGAGAATCTCATGGCTGAAGGACCTCAGGGACTGGTTTGAGATGAACACCACGACTCTTTTCCGTGTGGCAGACTCGAAGAATAGAATCACCAAGATGACCGCCAACCTCCGATAGACATTCGCTAGCTAGCTTCCGAGCGAGACAGCCGCTAATACTCCGAGCTCCTGCCACAAACAGCGAATACGCCAAGAACCGATGTCAACTGATGGTCCACCTTCCACCGAGACTCCGAAACATCGATACCATCTAACCCTATCCAGCCATTAATCATTTTTCCACTTCCTCCCTGCATTATTCAAGCAATAATACCATCCCAACCTTTACTCATTGTCGTTCACAACCAAGCTTATAGCCCACCCTCAGCCGTTCCAAGTCAAGCAAGTCCTTTCATCCCGTTTTTAGCCTACTTTCATCCCGAGTTACAGCCAAGCTATACTCTTCCCTTCTCACCCCAGCAGCCAATAATTAATAAATTATTAATTAATTATTAAACTTCACTTATACCAGCTCGTCCACTGTCGCAGCCCTGGAAACCTTGGACGAGTGGTACTTTTTTTTCTCTTGGGCGAAGCCGATCTACGTCTGCCTAGCATTTGACCTATACATACAATACATACTCTACTCATACTCTCAGCTTCATTCAGACATGAACTCTCAACGCAAACATAAATTTGTGTGTCTGTCTGTGTGTGAGTCTGTGTGTGTGAGAGAGAGAGTGTGTGTACTCTGAATGACTGTCCCCCCCCCTATCATTTTGGTACAGAGGTAGCACTAGCAAAGGGCACCTCAGTGTCATATTTTATATTGCCGCCATCTTAACGAAAACGAAATGGCGGTCACCCAAATGTTAAAAGCTTAAATCAAATTACGACCAACCTAATCATCTGATCTCGACCAATTTGTGCAACATTATACCCTTATGTATGAAGAATCTTCTGACCAAACTACAAGGTCATCAGCCCAATAATTTACGTATGGTGGCCATGTATGTGTGCAAATCAATTCCTCCTATCTATTCAAACACGGTGAAACCGAATTGAAAGAAATTTTGTACAGAGATAATCCTAGCAAAGACACCTCATATTCACGTTTAATATCCGTATAGCTCGTTGTATTTCAACAAGCTACTACAACCAACATTCAATCATACTCCTTGAAAAGGACAAAGAGCTATAACAATACCCATGCATTTAGGAGAAAGTAGGCTATATGTTCTTTACTGAACATCTTGTTTCTAATTATTTTTAAAAATATAACCCCACTCTAGGGCATTTCGATGAAAGAATTTTATAAATACAGTAAATATAATATCGTATGACCTCGGGTGCCGGGTGCAAGCTTTGTTAATTGACACCCAGAGAGCAGCTTGCATGTCGAATTTTGTTGTTCCTAAGAGCGCTATGAAATTCAAGGAGGTTAGATATCTAAGCTCCTTGCCACTATAGCGCTTTCTAGCAGAGAAAAGAGGAACAATTGTGTTGGCGGAAAATCCCGAGATTAATTTTGCCATTATGAACACGGCCTACTGAATTCAAATGGGTTATTTAACATGCCAACAACGTATGACATGAGTGTCGTGATTTTTGTCGCCTTTCAAAAATCACTTACCATGTCCTGGAGCGAACCTGGAAGCTTGGGGTTTGTAGTCCAACACTATAACCACTCACCCACCGTGGCAAGCTATAAATACAGTACACAAGAACCTCGTTAGTTCAGATTAATTGGGACAGGAAATGATTCGGAATATTGGAAAACTAAAAAAAAAAAGCATGTGATATATCTATTAACATACTGTAAGTTGTAATACCCTTTTTTAAGATGTACAATAGTACATTATGGAACGAGCCTATAATGGCAATAATTAAGACAAATTCGCTCATTTTATAATGTCCATACGAGTGTCTTAATTCCCGTTATAGGCGAGTTGCATACGACTGTTTATGTTCGACGATATTTAAAACTATTTTTTGTTCGAACATAAATATTCATAAATATCTGTCAATATTTCGCCAGTTTTATCTACTGAACAGAGCGCATGGGACGCAGAGAATACCTTGTATTTGACCATGGCCTACTCGAGTGCCCCACTACTGTATGACACCAGCCACGCAGTGAAATTTAAAATAGCAGGCCGTGGATGTCAGCGCAGGTGCGATGCTATCCTCACCTAATTGGTCACACAACTGATTCTTAAGCTCTGATTGGTGGGAGGAACGGTTTCATAATGAAAAATAGTGTCATAATGACCTTCATTACGATACAGTTTTCTGACATAATATTTACATTTCGACATCGTCGAACATAAAAAATATAAGAACACTTTTCTTACATTTACAACTCTGTTTTATGCACGAAAATAATTTGTGAGTTTTTCTGTTTAACATTTATGTAGCATTTCCGCGCAGCACGACCATGAAAACGTTTTATTAATATCAGCTCTCAAGTTCAGAGTAATTTCGGGACGGTACATTTCATAGACCGTGGCCGAATGACTTCCTATTCCTCCCTTAACTAATTTTGGCGGAAAACACATTCAAGAAGAGTCGACTCTGTAAAGGAAATACTGTACAGTAAAAATAATTGTTTATTATTTTCGATCCCGATAATACGGATATCCGTATAAATGCGGGCCGGATAAACTAGGTTCTTGTGTATCTGCGTTAGCTGTTATGATTTTATAAGCCAGGCAATGCACGGGCCAGAAGTCAGATAACGTTATCGTTCATTTTCTCAATACTGTATGTTTCAAACCCGTTTTCCTTGTAGCTCCTAAATAGTAAAAGGCGTATTACAATGATTTTTTCCTCTCACATGTTCTTAATTACGGGGACTACAAAACTAGATGGTTGTTTGTAAAAAAATATTTCCACAATAATAATAATACACTGACGAAAATGGAAATTGCAACACCCAGAAGGAGTGGTGCTACATTGCTGCAATTGAACATGCAGGACGAGTGTTCGGCTGTGATTCGGTGATTACACTTTCAGGTCCCTCTGACCGCCAGTTTGGACAACAATCAATACAGGATGTGCCCACCACGAGCTGCAATACATCGATGAATTCGGTGAGGCATGGAGTCAATAAGGTCTTGGATCGCTTCCTGAGGAATTGTGGCCCATGCTTGCTGCACTGCACGGGTCAGTTGTTCTAGAGTTGTGGGTGGCTGAGGACGGTTGGCCAGTTGACGACCCATCATGTCCCACACATGCTCAATAGGACTGCGGTCCGGGGATCTGGTGGGCCATTCTAAGGTTGTGATGTTGTGGAGAGCTTCTCTGGAGATGCGTGCAGTGTGAACCCGGGCATTGTCCTGCTGAAACATCCCATTAGCAATGTTCGCCATCATAGGGACAACCACTGGATTGAGTACCCTATCAACGTATTGTCGAGCAGTTAGTGCCCTCAACAAGCACTAATTGTGATTTCACATTAAAGCCAATAGCTCCCCAGACCATAATGCTTGGTGTTGGCCCTGTGTGCCTCTCGACAATAAGGTCTGGGTGGCCCCTCTCCCCGGTACGTCGGCGCACACGATTCCAGCGATCACTGCGGGCAAGACAGAAGCGTGATTCATCACTAAAGACGACCCTATGCCATTCGTCGACCCACATCGATCGTTTTCGACACCAGGCCAGCCTTACACGTCGCTGTTGTGAGGTCAATGGAACACCTTCTGCAGGGACACGGGATCGTAAGCCAGCTGCACGCAGGCGATTACCAATTGTTTGTTGTGTAACGTGGGGTGCCACAGCTGCTCGAATTTGCGCTGCTGTTGCATGGGGTTCCATCCGGCCCATCCGAATGATGCGGCGATCCTCTCTCACAGTTGTCTGTCGCGCTTGGCCTGTGCCAGGTCTACGAGTGTGGGAACCTTCATTTGACCACTGCTGCCATACACGTTGTACCGTAGATGCCTGTCGGCCAACACGTGCAGTGACAGTCCTTAGCGATAATCCAGCCTCACACAGCCCAATTATCCGAGCCCTCTCAAACGGCGACAGATGTTGAGAGTGTGCTCTTCTCTGTCGTCGAGGCGTGTTTGACGGGGAACACTTCCCTGCACAGACTGCAAGTCAACTACGCTACACCAGAGTCCGTATACTGGAGTTGATTCCTCCGCGACCAATCACGTGGGGAGACCTGTAGCAACAATCCAATGGGTCTGAAACTTTGATCGTTAATATACCTACATGGCATCGTTCCATACCTTGAAAATCAACACAAACGACCAATGCCTTCATGGTGTTGCAATTTCCATTTTCTTCAGTGTATGTTATTTCATCATATTATTAGGAAATAATATTAAATTTAATAATTTTTTTTTAGCGTATGGCTTTTAGTGCCGGGAGTGTCCGAGGACATGTTCGGCTCGCCAGTTTTGTAGCTGCTTCGAGACGGACACCCAATGGGTGAGCTACAAGTACCGTTGGGGAGGAATGTTTGATGGGAGGGTCGAGGAGTTGGAAGGTAGCGGCTGTGGCCTATAGTTAGGGACCAACCCCGGCATTTGCCTGGAAGGAAGATGGGAAACCACAGAAGACCATCTTCAAGGTTGCCGGCGGGGGGATTCGAACCGCCTCGCCTCCCGGATGTGAGCGACTGCCAACAGTCATGCCGCAACGACCTCGGCTAACTCACCCGGTAAATTTAATAATAGGGATCTGGGAGAGATCAGTATTGTAGCTGTTACCTTACGAAGGAACCTACAACAAACAGAGCAATAATTGGTTAATAAATGTTTGCTTTATCAACGCTGAAACCCGATACCATTTAGATTTATTGAATGTTTAACTGTGCTTAGGACAGTTTTAGAGTTGCACATGTACTCTACAAATGAGGTAGTTTACATGTAAAAAATTTCATTGGTAAGTACAGGGCACCCGATAATGTTCTCCGCATTGGGTACGTGCAGCTACGTATGGTTGAGTCATGAGTTTGGTTGGCTGCACTGCACTGTGTCCTTGAAAGCGGGACTCCCCCGTCTGAGCTGTCAGTGTGTATTGCAATAAGCGAGCGAGCCTGCATGTCTTCAGTGTGTATTACGGTCAGCGAGCGTTCAGATAGATTTGGAAAAGTGCAACAGTATACAAGCGGTAATGCTTACTACTGAAGAGAGAGTTTTCTTTTGGTGGAATACATTTTTCGCGAAGGCGATCGGTTTACAGGAAATGTAAAATTAAGATTTCAGGCGCGGTTTCCTAATTCAAAGTGTCCAAACCGTGATACCGTTCGGGATTTGAGAAGTAAATTTCGTGTGACTGGCTCAGTTAACGATGTACCGGGTACAGGCAAGCCGACGCTTTTAACGGACGAACGACTTGATGAAATCTTTGATATACTGCTGCGTAGTCCAAGTAAATCATCACGAAAATTAGCTCAACAAACAGGAATCTCTAAGTCGACAGCACATAAAGCTGTAAGAGACAAGCTTCAGTTGTTCCCTTATAAAGTTACCGTGGTCCATGAATTAAAACAAACTGATTACAGAAAAAGAGTGATGTACTGTGAATGGTTCCAGCATCTGTTATGAATGGCTGTGGTGAGTACAAAGTTTACTGTTTATTTGTTATGATGCAAGCGGCAGCCGTGCTGCCAACGTAACTGCTGTAGCTAGCTCTCGCAGACGGATGTAGGCGCTGCGGAGAACATTCCCGGACTCACCGTATTTGGTTGAATCGATTTTTTTTTTCTAAATTGTAAACGTTTGAAGGTGTTTTTTGCTGTACCGACCCACTTAATCGTTGCAGCGGGCAGATGGCACTACAGTTCACTGAGTCTGGGACATCGAAGGCCGTGCAGATGTACCTCTGAGCCAAAGGAGAAATGCCGAGAGTCGTCAAAACTCATTGCTATGGGCACTCTACCAGGAATAGAGAAGTCCCGTTTTCGAAAACCGGTGATAGTACTTACCAAATTTTCATCTGCGATCTCAAGCATTGACTTTATTGTAAATGAAATAATAAGCTAGCTCAGGTGTTCTCAACCTGGTGCTCACGAGCTCCACGGTGCTCTTTAAATGAAATGAAATTTGGTGCTCGCATCATATGAGCCAAAAATTGCTTACGAGCACTCCTGAGAGCCATTCTTCAATTCGAATTCTGTTGCTCGAACCGAAATAATCGTATTTTCGTTACAAATGAATTTTATCATTTTGTGGAATAGTAGGCCTATTAGCCTACTTTCGATTTTTGCAAAAAATTATAGTAGACTTATGAGATCTACACAGGGCCAAAAATTGTGTGTCTGTCTGTGTGTGTACTCTGAATGTCTGCCCCCTCCCCCCCCCCCCCCCTCCTATCAATTCGAACACGGTGAAACCGAATTGAACGAAATTTGGTACAGAGGTAGAACTAGCAAAGGGCACCTCGGTGTCATGTTTTATATCGCCGCCATCTTGACGGATAGGTAATGGCGATCACCTAAATGTTCAAAGCTTAAATCAAATTACGACTAACCTAATCATTCGATCTCTACCAAATTTCGTAACATTATACCTTTATGTATGAAAAATCTTTTGACCAAACTACAGGGTCATCAGCCTAATACTTTGCGGATGGCGGCCATGTATATGTGCAAATCAATTCCCCTTATCTATTAAAATACGGTGAAACCGAATTGAACAAAATTTGGTACAGAGGTAGCACTAGCAAGGGGCATCTCAGTGTTATGTTTAATATTGCCGCCATCTTGACGAAAACGTAATGGCGGCCACCCAAATTTTAAAAGCTTAAATCAAATTACGACAAACCTAATAATCTGATCTCAACTAAATTTTGTAACAATGTGCCTTTATGCGGGAAGCATATTTTGACCAAACTACAAGATCATCAGCCCAATAGTTTGCAGATGGTGGCCATGTACGTGTGCAAATCGATTCCCCATATCAATTCAAACAGGCTAAAATCAAATTGGACGAAATTTGGTACAGAGGTAGCACTAGCAAAGGGCACCTCGTATTCATATTTAATATCCGTATAGCACGTTGTATTTCAACAAGCTACTACAACCAACTTTCAATTATACTCCTTGAAATGGACAAAGATTTATAACAATACCCATGCATTTAGGAGAAAGTAGGCTATATGTTCTTTACTGAACATCTTGTTTTAATCTACAGGAAAAATAAATGGACATCTCATAGTACAGAGGTGTGCAAATTATTAGACTCGTTGGCAGTTTTCCAACATGTACTGTGTACGTGTTGTGTCTTAACACAGTGGAAATGTTTTGCAAGGCACTGACATTATTTCACATGTTTAATCAATAGACTTAATAACATGTTTTAAAGAATCTGACAGTAAACTAATTCGTTACAGTTTCCACTGAAAGAGGACCCTTGTTAATTCAGAATGCCGCACTTTTTGTTTTGATTACTCTATTCTAGTTTTCATGTGAATTTAGACCAGAGAGATTGGAAGTCTTTTATTACGAATTGTCCACTTTTAAACTATTCAAATATCCGCGGACAATGGATTGAAATCACCCGATTCAGAGGATACATTCCAAAGTGAACGAAATAAATAAACAACGGACCCAGCTCAGATGTCCCTTAGAATCTCCAATTGCGAACATTTCCAGATGCAATTCCTTACGGGAAACGTTGTAAGTCCAACTAAGTAGGATAATTTGAAAAAAAAAACCTGATCTTTAATTAAAAAGTGTGCCTGATTTAAATTATTTATTTGAGTCTAATACATATGCTGATTCCACTCGACTGTACTCACATAGATGTATCTTATCTGCATGAGACATGCCTGGTGAGAGGTGAATTCCTAACCATTTCAACACTTCGGAAGGAGGGAAAGATAGGAAAAATAAAATGAGGCGCGTGCTTGCAGTATTGTTGTTTGAGTCTTTAGTCTTTTGACTGGTTTGATGCAGCTCTCCATGCCTCCCTGTCTTGAGCTAATCGTTTCACCTCTACATAGCTACCATACCTTACATCCGAGGCAATCTGTTTAACATATTCTAACCTTGGTCTACCCCTACAGTTCTTGTCCTCAACCCTTCCTTCCATAACTAAGTTTGTTATCCCTGGGTGTCTGAGTATGAGTCCTGCCAACCTATCTCTTCTCTTCATTGACAGTCACCAGAAACATCTCTCCTCTCCCCCTCGTCTTAATACTTCTTTATTTTTTACTCTGTCTACCCATTTGATCTTCATCATTCTCATGTAACACCACATTTCAAATACTTCAATTCTCCTCTTTTCTGCTGCACCAGCAGTCCAAGTTTCACTTCCACAGAGTGCCAAGCTTCTGACAAAGGCTTTCAAAAATGATTTTCTAGCACCCTAAATTTATTGTCGGCAGAAATGCTTTCCTCTCCTGAGTCAACCTACTTTTTATATTCTCTTTGCTTCGTCCATCACTGGTTATTTTAAGTAGCAGAAGTCTTCTACTTCATTTAGCTTTTCTGATATCTTTTGGCTGCATTCCTTTTCATCTTTATAATTATTATTATTATTGATTTTCATCGTGAATCCCTTCCTCAAGACGGATTCCATACCATTTATAAACTCATCCAAATCCTCTGGTGCATTATTATTATTATTATTATTATTATTATTATTATTATTATTATTATTGCCACGGTGGGTAAGTGGATATCCTTTTGGACTACCAACCCCAAGCTTGCAGGTTCACTCCTGGCCATGGTAAGGTTTTTTAAGGCGTCAAAAATCATGACACGCATGTCATACGATCTTGGAATGTTAAAGAAACAATTTGAATTCAGTAGGTCGTCTTTATAATGACAAAATTAATCTCAGGAATTTCCGCCAACACAAAAGTTCCTCCTTTCTCTACTAGAAAGCGCTATACAGTAATGTCAGGGAACTTAGATATCTAACCTCCTTGACTTTCATAGTGCACCAAGGAACAACAAAATTCGACATGCAAGCTGCCCTCTGGGCGTCAAATAACAAAGCTTGCACCGGGCACCCGAGGCCATACGATATTATTATTATTATTATTATTGTATTCTTCTTCTTCTTCTTTCTTCGATTTGGCCAACTAGGGACCACGTCAGTTCAACTGTCTCTTCTTCCGAGCTTTAACTACCGCCCAGTGTTCCTGCATTCGTCTCCGGTGTTGTTCTTTTCTCTTTTGGGACCACACCTTCCCTGTCTTCAGCTTCGGCTTTTCCTGGAAACCTTTGTGCGTACGTAGTTTTTCCTGAAGTGGAACACGCTCCTGGATATCGTTAGGGGAAATTTCCATTTCACGTAGATCTTTCTCAACTTCTGTGAACCATGCCCCTTTGGTTTTCTTATCCTGAAAGTACGTCAATATGCGTTTTGATATCCTGCCTGGGTTCATTCGTGTCACGTGGCTATAAAAGGCAATCCTTCTTTTTCGAATCGTGTCACTGATCTTCTCCACGTGCTTGTATAATTCGTGGTTGTGACGCCTTCTGTACTCACTGTTTTCTTTGATAGGACCCAGGATTTTCCTCAAAATCTTCCTTTCTTTCGCCTCTAGTTTTTCCATTAGACCTTTCTTGTTCATTGTTAGAGTCTCTGTCGCATACAGAGCCTCTGGTCGAATAACAGTGCAGTAATGTCTAATTTTGGCGTTTAAGGATATCGATCTCTTATTGTAGATGTCTTTAGTCAGGTTGTATGCCATTTCCATTTTATTAATGCGTGACACGAAGGCTTCTTTCTCTGATAGGTTAGGCTCTATCCATTCACCGAGGTATTTAAACTTTTCTGCCTTCTGAACTTTTCCTAGTCCGACCTCCAGTTCCCTGGGCGCTGATTTTATGTTGGTCATGAATTGTGTCTTCTCAAAGGAGATTTGAAGCCCAGCCTTCAGTGCTTGATTTTTCAGTTGGTTAAGTTGTTCTTCTGCCATATCAATGGAATCTGAAAAGATCACTAGATCATCTGCAAAGGCTAGACAATCGATTGTAAGATTCATATACTTGTACCCTAGCCTTACCCCATTTTCTACCCTTGAATTTTTCACTTCCTTCCGCCATTCTCGGATGACCTTTTCTAAAACACAGTTGAAGAGTAGAGGTGAGAGTCCGTCTCCTTGCCTCACTCCTGTCCTGATTTCAAAGGCATCGGACAACTCTCCTCTGAACTTCACTTTGGAGGTGGTGTTGGTCAGGGTTTGCTGGATAATTGATTGTGTCTTGTTATCTAAGCCAAACTCTTCAAGGATTTGCAATAGGGTGGTTCGATCAATTGAGTCGTACGCTTTTCTAAAATCAACAAAGGTCACCACGAATTCCCTGTTCCTGAGTTTCAGATATGAAAGGATGGACTTCAGATTCATAATCTGCTCAGCACATGACCGTCCCTTTCTGAAACCCCCTTGGTATTCCCCCAGTTGTGGATCGATTTGTTGTTCCGCCCTATTCTGAAGAGCTTTTGAGAGGATCTTGTAAGTTATTAACAGAAGAGAGATGCCACGGTAATTGTTCACATCGGTTTTCTCCCCTTTCTTATGTAGTGGATGAATTACAGCAGAGGTCCATCCACTTGGGAGTTTTTCGCTCTCCCAGATCTCTTGAATAATTGCAACAAGCTTGTCGATTGCCTTTTCCCCTGCATGTTTCCACAGTTCAGCAATTATCAAATCTTCACCCGGTGCCTTGTTGTCCTTCGTGATTTCAGCCTTTGTAGGTGGGGACGAATCGGGGTGGATGTTTGGATTTATTTCATAAACGAAAGGAGTCACTGGAGCCTCACAGATGAGGAGGTTTTCAAAATATCTTGCTAGAATCTGACAATTATCTTTATCATTGTGAGCCAATTTCCCGTTGGAATCTTTAAACTGTAGACTTGGGGGGTTGTATTTGTTCAGACTGTGCTTGAAGGTTTTATAGAAGTTACGTGTGTTATTTTTCTGGAAGTCTTGCTCAATCTGTACCAACTGTTCCCTATTAAACGTACGTTTCACGCCACGGATGGTTTTTGATGCAGATTTTCTCGCGTTTAGGAAGTTGACCCTATTCTCTTCATTTTTGTGGCAATTCCATTTCTGCCACGCAACCTGTCTTAGCTGAACTGCTGTATCACAATCATGATCCCACCAAGGATGCTTTCTTGATTTTGTGAGTGGGACAGTCTCCTTTGCAGTTCTGACTATAGCCTCTTGTAATTGTTCCCAATTCTCTGGATTTAAAGTTTCCAACTTGTGGGTGAATTCTTGGTTGCTCCTTAGCTTGTCTCTGTCAAACTTATCAGTTTTTCTTGGAGTAATCTTTTTGTTATTTCTTGGAATTAGTCTAACTTTGATTTGCGAAAGGTAGTGGTCCGAGTCTAAGTTGCCACTTCTCAGAACCTTCACGTTCTGGATCTCTCGTTGCGCTTTCCGTGCAATGGCGACATGATCAATTTGGAATTCACCAAGGTTGGAGTTTGGAGAAATCCAGGTCTTCTGTTTTCTGGGTAGGTGTTTGAACGCCGTTGACTTTAGGACCAGATTGAATGCTCTGCATAACTCCACAAGCCTCTCTCCATTACGATTAGTTCTCCTGTGAGCTGGGTAGTTTCCAATAATCTTCTGATATTTTCGTTCTTTGCCAAGCTGGGCATTGAAATCCCCTAGGAGAATGATGGTATGTTTGTCAGGTACCTTTGAGAGGATATATTCTAGCTCCTCCCAGAATGCGTCTGTTCCTTCCGGGTCCTTCTTATTCGCCTGATTGATTGGCGCATGTACGTTCACCATTGTATAAACTCTATTTGTACACCGAAAAGAAAGAGTAGAGACTCGGCTGTTAGGGGATGTGAAGTCCACAATCGAACCCAAAATCTTCCTGTTGACAATAAATCCTGTGCCTAAGTGCGGGATGGTTTTTACTACACGTTTACCGGTCTTGCCTTTGAATATTCTATAACCTTGTGACTCGAAGGTTATTATTATTATTATTATTATTATTATTATTATTATTATTATTATATTCAATTTAATAATGCTTGGGTACTTGGTATGGCATGAGGGTGGCGCTCACGATCTCAGAATTGTTGAGAACGCCTGGCTAGCTGATTTTAGTACATTTATAAAATCCAGTTGTCTGACAGAAATAATTTCATTTGCAAAATGTGTTGAAAGCGTATTTTTAAACACAACACCCTCTTTAAAACTGGAGAAGGCCCATCTGTCTTCATGGTGATTTCATCCCTAATGTAATCCAGAATGTCTTGCAAGAGAGAAATGAAAAAAAAAAAAGCGTGAGAAAAATGACAGGTCGTCCTGAAATCTGTAAGAAAAATAGAGATGACGCTATCTTGGTATTCATGCTAAAAATATGCCCAAATGGCAGGCGGGACGCCGGATGATCGTCAACTTGCCATTAAGGTCGACCGAGGAGACACCTGCAACCATCAATCATCAACTGTCGCATCCTCCATCAGCGGGATGGGACAATGAGATCGCGGCACGTGCTGGGGGATGGCACTCCCTGTTTGCCAAATATCTCACTGTCAGAGAGATTCGTACGTCAACGAGCAGAGATTTCTATGCAGGAAATGTTAAATTCGTTTCATTTTTTATTTATTCAATGTATCCTCTAGGTTGGTGGTTCTCACGGACTCAGCGAGGGAACTCACCACTAACGCCTCTATGGGCAGTGTCCTGGAGCTTGGAACATCTGGTCGGGATGGATACAACTGGGGAGGTGTGATCAGCACTTCGCCCAGGCGGCCTCACCTGTAAAGCGAACAGGGGCCTCATGAGGGATGGGAAGGGATGGAAGATTGGGATGGATAGGCTAGGAAGAGGGAAGGAGGCGGCCGTGGCCTGTCAGTAGGTACCATCCCGTCATTTGCCCAAAGACGAAGTGGGAAACAACGGAAAACCACTTCGAGGATGGCCGAGGTGGGAATCGAACCCCCTCTACTCATTTGGACCACCCGAGGCTGAGTAGACCCCATTCCAGTCCTCATACTACTTTTCAAATTTCGTGGCAGAGCCGGGAATCGAACCCAGGACCTCCGGGGCGGCAGCTAACCATGCTGACCGCTACGCTACGGAGGCGACTCAATTCATTTAGGGCAGTATTCCTAAGCCGACAAAACGTAAGCGAGAGACGATATCTCCCGTTAAGAATGCGCTGTGCCACAGGAGTGACCTAGAAGCCCACATCAGTACCTTGTACGTACGTTTCAAAGATATTTTAACAGAAGTATCCTGTACCAGCGATTCAAAAATACAACATTTGGAGTCCATCGTTAGCCCAAAAGTTCGTAATGAAATGCTAAAAATATCCAAGTGTAATTCACCTGCTCGACCTAAAAAAAGAAATAAATAATAACATACATTTTGTCCAGTACATGGAAAAGCATTGTCTCATTGATATGTTAACGACTTCCTGACTTCTGTGCGTCTTTGAATCCTTTGAAACGCTTTGCACTTTTCTGTAACGATGCTTGCTGAGAAGAATGTCGTGTCGAGGATAAATATCTGAAGTTCATTTTTTCCTTCCCCCGACGCTTCTGTTCGCAATAATGTATCCACTTTTCAGCGTTCAATATTATATGAAATAAATACATTCTTGACGAAACAGACAATACGAAACTAAGATTTTGCATACGGGCAGGTGACCTCGTAGTTCCGCCCCTTAAAACAACAATAACTAACTAACTAACAAGATCTTGCGTTCTTTTAACAACGTATGGATGACGCTATTGATCTCGTGTAAATAAATGACGACAGTGGTTGCCATGGTTACCATGGTGTCGGGAAATTGATTAAGTTAATTACAGAAAGACTCCGCCACCCCCACCCCTTCCTCCTTCCCCTTCCCTCCAGCCCAAAACCGTATCCATGTCAAAAAGAATAAAATCACGTTCCTAATACACCTTACCCTCCCAGCGGTACGCCTCTTGGCAGGTTTCTCTTCTTTCCTATCTAATCTTTTGAAATGTAATGTTTTTAAATCGAAAAACAGGGTTGTACCCAAATGAGTGTCTTCCTAATTCTAAAAGACATTTTACACGAGAGTTAATAAATACACTTGGATGATAAGCTTCTATCGTCAAGCGATAATCTTCGGATCTTTACACCCAGGTATTAATCTTTCTTTACGAATATGTGGGTTAAGATATACAGGGTGATTCATAATTCCTATTACAAAGGCGACTTCGGTGGCGTAGTTGGTAGCATGCTGAACTTCTATGCTCAAGATAGCGGGTTCAAACCCGGCCGAAGCCGTCGGATTTTTTAAGAGCGTTAAAATCCCTCAGTATGCCTTCCTTCGGAGGGGAAGTAAAGCCGGCGGTCCCATGTCATAGATTTATGGCATGTTAAAGAACCTTCCACTAATTACACCTGTGTGAAGCTAAATTGTATAGGTTAGGAATGTAAACAACGCTCTTAGGTTTCTACGTTCGTTGCCAAGAGCCGACTTCGGTGGCGTCTAGTAGCTAAGTTCTGAACTAGGCCTAGTATTCATTGACGGTGGCGTTTGGTGGCAAAAGTAGGAACTATTTGAAAAATTTAAAGTTGCAGTCCTTACTTGAATTAAAAAGATACACACACTAATACAGCCATCACAAACAACACCGGTTATCAGACAGACAGTATATACACCCAAGTACACGGGGCTACATGACCGCGTTGTTGCAGCCCCTAAACTGAGGAACCAACCAACCAACCTATTACAAACGTCTGGGGGTTATAGAGGGGGCTAAGTAGATCACAGTTTGAATAGGAACCCTTGTCCGGACATTTATCGTTTCTGTACCATATCGGTTTGACTCGATTGCACATCTCGCATTTCACTACAGACAGGTATGCACTACAAGAGATGTTCCACGTGGCGACCCTGCATCATATCATAGTAACTTCAAACAATCTATTCCTTGCCGTAAATATATATTGATAACTCAATTTCTTCTTTCATAATTTCACAGTCACATTATATTTGCAGTACATACCGGTATATCCGCTCACATACATGTTCACGTCAGTCATATAACCTACCAATTTTCTATACACGTGTAATAACCACATCACTGTTTTAACGCCGAACTGCTTTTTATCAAGATTTATATCTTTCATTTTATAACACATTGTTACAGATTTGATTTTTTAAAATCCTTTAAGTGTTTTTAAGCTTTAGACTACAAGTATTTTAAGTAATTATTTTGATAACAACTTTTGATAAGGAAGGTTTTGATGATGATGATGATGATAATTGTTGTTTTAAGGGGCCTAACATCGAGATTATCGGCCCCTAATGATCTGGGTGATAGCGAAAATGATAATCAAATGGAAACCAGAACAAAATTATCTGAGAAGGAAAATACGTACAAACGGAACTCAGATGGAAACAACTCACAATATGGTCTTACAAAAGGGAATTTTGAACGAAAAGTTGCACAAAAAGGAATAGATTGAAAAAGACCCACACAACGTAGGCTAGATTCAAAATACGTACAAAATGCAATTGAAATTGAAAATGCTTACAAAATGTACGGTAGATTCAAAGGACTCATGTGGATTGACAATACTTACAAAAAGCAATTTAGATTGAAAATACTTGACAAAATGTAATTTAGATTCAAAATACCCACAAAATGCAATTGAGAATCAAAATATATGCAAAATGCCCGCCAAACAAAATGCAATTTAGATTCAAAATTCGTGCAAAATGCGGTTTTGGTTGAAAATATTTACAAAATGCAATTGAAATTCAAAATACTCACAAAGGTCCCTCCGAGATATTGAAAGACTTACTAAAAAGCAATTTAGATTGTCAATCTTTACAAAATGCAGTTGAGGTTGAAAACAATCGCGAGATGTAATTTAAATCGAAAAAACATACAAAAAGCAACGTAGATTAAAAATGCCTTAAAAATCGCTAGAAGGGAATTTAGATACACGGTGAACCAAGTAACAAAAACAGTGCGGGAATCTTAAAGAGAAAAGTAAATATAATGATAAGAGGAGTGGAGAGGAGAGGGGGAGAGAGGAGAAGGTCCGCCCCAAAGGTAAGGGACGAAAGGGGAAAACGGACCCAGCTCAGGAATCCCTCGGGGTCGCCAACTCCTTAACTTACCAGCCGTGAGCCCCTGAGGGTGTAGCATTATCTACGGTGCACCAGAAGTGGTGGGGCTACATACACCCTGCCTCCTTAAGGGCCTTGAACACAAGGCAGGAGGTAAAAGGAAAAGAAAAAGAAGGCAGACCCCTCACAGAAGGAGTGTATCAGGAAAGATGAGACAAGGGCCAATTAAGGCGGGAAAGTGAAAGACTCCCTAGGCCTCGGATAACCTAATACCGTCGGGGTCGGAAGAGAAAAGGAGTTGACCAACGGAGGTCGACAGGAAAGAAGATGGAGAGGAGCCCGGCACAAGTAAGTGGAAGCAATGCCGGACTCAGCTGGGGTCCCGTGGTCGCCAACCCACGCCCCACTAGATGTGAGCCCCTGGGGGGAAGGAAGGTTTTGTATGTAAGTCTTGCTTCTCTTCATATTTTATAACTAGTAGTAGTGCCCAGCTTCACCCGGTGGATTTATTTATTTTACAGAACTGGAGCGCTCAAGGATAAGGATCGGAATAAATGGAAGTAAATTTGAAAGCACCAATGCTTATTGCAGCTCGGTACACTGCACCAACACCATCGCCCTGATACAGAGGCTTACTATTGTCATGATGATAACTGTTTTTAGGGGCCTAAGAAATCTTTTTGCCCTAATTACTCCCCGTGACTGCAATTTAAAAGCAGTTCGCAATTCTGCACCAGAACATTGGTGGGGGCTACGTGAAGCAGCCCGCATTACATGGCAACAATAGACTTCGGTATTATTGAAGCCGTTCTGGAGCGCTTGTTCTCCCGACTTACTGAACAGAAATCAATCTTTAAGGTTACCTGAGAGGGGTAGCCTAATGATACATAGCCTAAACTATTCCTCTTGAATCAGGCTATGATATACAAAAAGAATTTTTCGAATCCGACTGGTAGTTCCAGAGATTAGCGCATTTAAAGACACAAACACACAAACTCTTCATCTTTATTTTATTAGTATAGATATAACGCTGAAGAAGGTCACAATGTGGTCGAAAGATTAAAATACGACTATTTATTGACGTAGGGTTTCAACTTACTGAATATTTAGTTTTTAAAGTGAATTAGGTTTCTCGCTGAGGATGGAAGCTTTGATATTCCGAAACATGTACGTCGTTTAATATTTCATTAAACAACTTCTCTCTCTCTCGTCTGGCTGCGTGGCTCAGGGGTAACGTTCTCGCTTACTGAGCCCAAGGTTGCAGGTTCGAAACCTGGCGTAGTCGGCTAGCATTTGAGGGTGCGCAAATGCGAGAGAGCCGTGTCAGTACATTTACTGGCACGTTAAAGATCCCCTTCGGGGCAAAATTCCGGCACCCCGGCGTCTCTAAAAGCCAGTGTAGTTAAAAGGGACGTAAAACCAATAACATTATTATTATTATTATTATTATTATTGTTGTTATTATTATTATTATTATTATTAAACAACTTCTCTTAGTATTGATCAGGCGGATTTCCTATTTATAAATTCTATTACATCTATGTCTGGTGACTTCGGTGGCGTAGTTGGTAGCATGCTGAGCTTCTATGCCCAAGGTCGCAGGTTCAAACCCGGCCAGAGTTGTCGGAATTTTAAGAGCTTTAAAAATCCCTCAGTGTGCCTTCCTTCGGAGGGGAAGTAAAGCCGGCGGTCCCATGCCATAGATTTATGGCATGAAAAAAAACTTCCAGTATCTACACTTGTGTGAAGCCAAAATTTATAGGCTATAATTGATAACGCTCTATTAGTTCCAACCTTCGTTGCCAGGTGCTGACTGGGATGCCATCTAGTAGCAAAGTCCGCATGCTAGGTGTCGTGGACGGTAAGCATTTGGTAGCAAAAGTAGGAACTACTTGAAATTATTGTCTGCAGTCCTTGCTTGAATTAAAACAGATACCACACTGTAATACAGCCATCACAATTTTATTAACTCCGGTTATCAGGCTGATTCTACACACGCTCAAAGTACACGAGGCTACATGACCGCGTTGTCGAATCTCATAAACTAAGGAACCAACCAACCATCTATGTCTAATGGGTGATAGTATTTACAATATGTACTGTACACTTATTTAGTTGTAGTAGTAGTTAAAATAATGCAACTAGTCAGACACTGAGAGTGCTGATTGACCTCCAACTTTGCTTGCTTAGTTGAAAATACGAGGGGCGTGTTTTAAGTAATACCCGTTGCGATATTACGCCGTTGCAGCACTGCGGTCAGCATTCCGTGCAGGTGCGCTGAGTGCCTGCATCTATTGGCAAGGTTTAGACGCCATTACGGCAACAGTCGCCCATGTGTGGGTGTGTGTACAAGCTTTTGAAATGGCATCGCCGATCTCGTGTCCCGCCGACTCGTAGAAAAACGAGAATACTCCCCTGTAAGATATGCCGCCATTTGGCCACCACTGTCAGGCAAATTGCGTGCTTACTCAGAAGAACTCCGTATGTTTAGGAGTTATACGCAATTTGCCTGACAGTGCTGGCCAAATGGCAGCATATCTTACAGGGGAGTTTTCTCTTTTTTTCTACGAGTCGGCGGGACCCGAGATCGGCGATGCCATTTCAAAAGCTTGTACACACACCCACACATGGGCGACTGTTGCCGTAATGGTGTCTCAGCCTTGCCAATAGTTGCAGGTAGGATACACAGCGCACCTGCACGGAATGCCGACCGCAGTGCTGCAACGGCGTAATATCAAAACGGGTATTACTTAAAACACGCCCTTGTACTTTCACCCATACTTTTAGACATAGATATAATAGCCTAAGAGTAATGGATCTGAAGTTGTTTGCTTGACGATCGAAACTGGTCATCCAAGTGTATTTATTAATCTCATGTACATTTTTTTCAGAATTAGGAATGACCGATCACAATTGGGGAAAATTGTGTTTACCGACGCAATACATCAAATTTCGATTACTAAGGTAACACTGAAAATGGCTTCATACACAATAATGTATTTATTAATCTGTGAATGTAGTTCTTTTTCATGATTAGGGAACACCCATTACAATTTGGAACAATCGTGTTGGCCGACTGAAAAGCATTACAATTCGATTACTAATGCAACACTGAACAAGTAGTTCCGTGGGTAACTACAGTAAATAGCCTCTTTTATCATTTCAATTGATCTTGTCGACTTCATCGTTATGCTTTGGTCTACCGTTATGCGTTACGGTTACGGCGTGTATGACGTCATCATGTTGTTCAGTGCATATGCACCGAATCTGAGTTTACTCCTGGGGCCTGGCGTTATGCGATACGGAGACGGCGAGTGCGTGACGTCATGCAGCAGCTCCCAGTTCCCCGCGCGGGAAGCCTAAGTTAATGGGTAAATGAGTCTGTTGAAAGAGTCCTGGGGCTTCGAGCGAAGCGGGAAGCCCTTCTGAGCCTTTCTAACATGTGTAGCATTTGTAGCATGCGTCATTTGAAATGATATAAAGTCTAGTCTCTCAGACTGGCTGTATCTTTTCATATGTCGAACTAATGTAAATTGCCTCTATTGTACCCGATTGTCACCATGTGGACCATGTGTTCGTATCCCAACTAGCTCACGGTCTTTCGAGGTATGGGACGTTCATGCCCACAATACGACCACATGTTCAGGATTTGAGTCTACCAGGTAACTACTCTACAGGAAATACACAACATTCCTATGAATAAAACATTTACTGGTCTAAAATCATGGCTGTACAACAAATACAAAACAAAGGACAAATTACAATTAATTCCCACAACTAAATAGGGTTATTCTGTGAGCTTTCTCCTTAAAAATAGCGCTACAATGCACTCAAACCTACTTCTAATATCCTGTCAATAATAGTTCAGATTACAAGGTTTTCATAGTGTCCGTCATGTGACACAATTTTATTTAATGGAAGTATCTTAACACAAAAACCACATGTCACAAACATGAATTTCTAAGACATTATTCCGTCTTCTACGACATTTACTTTAATTATCATTACTTCAATGTTTCCTACATTTATTAGCAAATATTTTTTTTTTTGTGTCGTGCGAATCATTTTCCTTCTTTCCATCCCTATGAACGCTCTAGGAAAATGAGTCATGCTTCTTAATCATAAAATAAACATAAACATGGATAGAATATTTATAGTTTCACCATATAACGATTATCTGGGTCTTGTCGGACTTATTATAGATACAACTGTGTCATGTTCTGGGAAAAACACATACCCGTTTTTCCTAAATTAGCATAAACTGGCAAAATGCACTTTAAAGAAGATGCCTACATTACTTTGGTTCAGCTTTCCCCCTCAGAGGATAACTTCGCCAAATATCATCAGATTTCTATGGTTCAACCACATATGTGAGTTGCCATACACCATTTAATTCCATTTGCATCACTAAAATACTCATATTTTAATTGCATTATTGAATACCGAGACCTCTCAGTGTCCTATTATGACTGTAATTGACAAGGGATCGGTCGAGCGACCTCTCTCCCCTCAGCAGGTCATAAAATTAGTTCCAGACAGCTCTCCAAGATGGCTGCCACGGAAATGGTCTATATTTCCTGTCTCTCTCTACCGTCAAGGTCATCCTTGTTTACAATTTATATAACAAGAAAGATCCGCTAGGCATAGTCCTAAGTAATTGAGTCATTTAATTAATTAACACCTAACTTTACAGTGTATTTGGGCTCAAATGGCTCCTATTAAACATTCATGGCAGGGGTGGAATTCTAATGATAGCATTGCCGTTCTAAGGTGATTACTGTGGCTTATAAGACGCGCATCATAATGAAACCCCATGGTTATCATCAGCAGCTGTCATTTACAATATATATATGGAACCACGTTCCTCGTCGACGAATATGATTCTACCTCTCGGGCAGACCATAAGTAAAAATGCTCACCGCGCCTCGCTGGGCGTCCATAGTGGCTATAATTCAATGCAAGCGTTGGCAATAGACAGACTCTATCCAAATCGCTGCGTAATACATACAGTATGCACAAAGGCGATACTTCTCGAAGATTAAGCCCATTTTCACCTCACGCGCAAGCTATACTAGTCTTTCCCGTGCTTATCTTACGTAAATCACTGGATTCTACGTTAATCTGCACGCTATATGCGGCTAAACAATATTTCACATATATGACTCCATTATCAAGGTACCTGCGTTCTTCATGTTATATTATTTAAGCCAAAGCTTTACATAGCTCCTAACACAAATGTATAAATATACTGGCTTACTTTAATTTCACATATTCATTCAAAATTTCACTGACACTGAGAAAAGCTCTCGTATTCGCGATATTCCACACTACATTCTTTACTGTTTACCAAATGACAGTATCTTAAATTAGACATGACACTATTTGAACATTACCTAGGCTAATTTTGCCCTTACTTTATGATTGCCGACCCCAGTTATTATTATTATTATTATTTTAACGTTTAGATCCAACACTATTTTTGACCCACATGGTCCTAAGCAAATCACCTTCCAAGTCATACTTTATTCAAGACGAGTGGTGAAAACTCGTTCAGTAAGTGACTATTACTTCTTTAATTTCAAAGTGATTAATCGTTACATGGTGAACTATGCCATTATAATGTTATTATTTGCATGTTTACTCACGTTTCCTTCTGGCTGGAAAGTACCAGTATCTCCGCCTGAGCTCTACCATGACGATTGACTTAATCCATCATGATATCCAATACACAACACTGAGATTCACACTTTTTACACATGATGCACATATTACCACAAGTGGCCTTTACCACTGATAAACACTGAATATTAAACATTAAACACATTAACACTTTAAATTATTTCACAATTTATACACTTCATCTATCATTTCACATGTTGATCCTTAATCTGGATTTCACCTACGCTTGACCTCAGAGATGCGATGACTTATGATAACCGCTGATCTCCGTGAAATCTAGTAGCGTTTTTATAGATGTTCGATCCTAGTTCCCTGCACTCCCGTTTACCTCACTGTCCTGGATAGGTGGCAATAACTTCCACTCTCCCATCACTGGAGTGTTCCTAATGCTGATGTCATATAATTGACAATACCTTCCGGTATACGAACTGTTCCAAACATTATCAGTTCCTATTCGCTGTAGCGAATTTATATCTGTGTCAGATAATAAAGCAATATCTGCACTTTGTTACCTTATACACTTCATTATCACTGATGAAGCTTACAATTTGCCTCCATTGTCTTCAACGGCGGTACGCTGATATTTTAATAATTGGCGTGCTTACTGCAGAGCGCTTGTAGACAAAGAACTAACTTCCAACTCGAGCGACCGTCTGACGTCTTCAACTGCTTTCCACTGAACCATAACAGACGTGTAACTGACTTCGACTGACCATAACTGACCCTCGGCGTAGGGTGCTCTTCCCTTATATTGGTTTCTTGCACAAAATAGTTCACGGGACACGTGAGAGCGACTCCCTTCTTGAAATACTCCGTCTTCAGCCGAAATAACAACTGCATCTTGTTTATCTAGGCGTGGAGGTTTTAAAAACACTCGCGTGCCGGCGATCGCTTTGGCCAATTAATTACAATTAATTGCCTTAGTTCAGCGCGTGGGACGCTACGGTGGGGATTTCCCGCTGGTTGGTTAAAGTATTCATGCTCTCGAGCGTGAGTTAGGTTGCAATGCGGTCATTTTGAGAAATAGGCGTAATTTTAGGTGAAAAACCACTTCTAAATTACTCCTCCGTGAATACATTCATCTATGTGTATGTTCCATTGCATTACAATGCTCCATTTCTCTGTAATTAATTTATTTCTTGTGGGCTTGGTCCCGCCAAAGCTTCGCCCGTTGTCGACCGGTGAACTCCCGGGTCATTAATTTTGAGCTGTCTGACCGCCCTAGACAGAAATAGTTCCGTAGGCGCCAAGGCTACTCCGCCTACTTTTAAAAGTCATTTGTCAGACTTCAATACTAGCCTCTCTCGACTCCGTATGCACTGAAAACGTACATTTCCTTGCATTTTGCTTACAATTTCTCCTTTCAATTGCTATGATTTGCACCTAAATAATCGTGAAATCACGCTAGACTATTATGTGTCAGTAGACCTCTCATTGCTCTGTGGGTTCCATATAATGGCTCCCCCTTAGAGACCACTGGTTCGACCTTAGGCATAACCATTTGCCTGGTCTTCTCTGATAAGGCCCTGAGTTCGATACCAGACTGCCGTGACCAGTTGGGCACATCTTTCTCCTGCTAAGTTCGAAAAATTCATTTCCTAAGTGAATTTTTCGGGCCTATCAGCTGGTATCAACTCCTTGCGGTGTTTGCTTTAAGCGGTCATTGCTCTTGGCAATGGGCTTTCACGTTTTCCCACTCCACTCTTGTCTGCTGTCTCGTAGACTTTCGTTTTCCTGTCTCAATTGTTCATTCATCTCCTCTAACTCTACAGCGGCTCCCTTTAACTGGTCGTAAAACTCCTGCAGTCGACAGCTGCACTCTCCCCTCGTGTCCGCTGGGCTGGCGCGCTGTTTCCTTTTCTTCGACCCTTCTCGAGTCTGCAAGCTTTTCTCCGGAACCTTTCCGTGCATACGTAATGATTCCTCGTTCACTTGGGTGTGTGTAGCTTGCTCTTCTCTCGCTTCATAGTCTTCTGGTGGACTATATAACTTCAGATTTGCGGCATTTACCACAACTTCTCTACCTGTTGCCTCATCTTTAATCCGATATGCGTTATTCTGCAGATCCCTTATAATCAGGTAGGGTCCGAGATAAGCGTGCTGAAATTTCTTATATTTCCTGCTCTCTGGATCTGAACTGGCGGGTTTTTTTCAATAAGACGTATTCTCCCACGAGTAGCGGTCTATGATAACGTTTCCTCCTGTTTCTCCGCTGTCGTTTATCTGCTTGTTTCTTGAGATACTCGAACGTCCTCTGGATTCTCAACTCACGTCCAAGTTGTGCATCGACGGGTGTCTGGATGACATTATTCCATGGCCTCTCGGGTCTTCTGTCGAGATGTAAGCTCACTGGCACCTCTCCTGTAGCTTCGTGCACAGTATTGTTGATACAATATTCAATAATCTCAAGCACGTCAATCCATTTCCAATTCTCAGTAGAGCAGTATATCTTCATGTATTTTTGCACCTCCCTCATAACTCTCTCAGCTGAGTTCGACTCCGGGTGCCTAACCGTGGACAAAATCTGTCTTATGCCCAGATTTTCCAACTCCCTGCGAAATTCTACGCTGGTAAAACAGCTTCCGTGATCCGATAAGATATTTTCTGGCTGTCCTAATATAGGAATGATTCTTTCCTTCAGCCTCTTAAGTACTTGTTTTGTACTGGTTTTCTGAATTGGACACAGGACTACCATTTTGGAAAACACGTCTAGTGCAACTAGGATGTGTTTATTTCCTCTTCTAGCTCTAGGCAGGGGCCCAAAGTTGTCCAGCGCCAGAAGCTGACATGGCTTCTCTGGTAAGAGTGGTATAGGTTTCTGCCTCATTAAGTACGAGTTAGGCTTTACTCGTTGGCACATATCACATGTCCTGATAGTATTTCTGACTGTTTCTCTAAGTTTAGGCCAAATAAACGCCTCTTTAAGCAGGGCAACAGTCTTATCTACACCTGAATGTCCAAAAGCTCGGTGTGCTAGCCAAACTAGCCTTCTCTGCAATGCTGGTGGTACAACAATTCTAGGTTTTGTGTGGTCAGAGTCGCTCCATTTATGTAGCATCTGGTTAAACCATAGATATTCCGTTGAAAGTGCTTCAGCTTCCATATACATCGGGGTTCCTCTATCCAGCTTTCCCTCGAAGTAATTTATCATCAACCGTATCCAGGGATCTTCACGTTGAAAAACGGTGATGTTCCTCAGATCATCTAAGGTCTTCTGATCTCTATCTTCCATTTCAATAGCTAGAGTTTCTTCTTCCTCTGCTGTAGGGTATCTGCTTAGCAAATCAGGTATGATATTGTCCTTCCCCGGGCAATATTCTATTTCCACTTGAAATTGTTGTGTGTATAGGGACCACCTTGTCAGTCTTTGACTCGACAAGTCAGTTTTCAGCAGGAACGTTAGGGCTTTATGGTCTGTTCTCAATATAATTCTAAAACCATAAATCAGCTTGTGCCAATACTGTAATGCATACAGTATCGCAAGTAATTCGATCTCCGTGACCGTATAATTCTTTTCATTAGGCCTCAACCTTCTACTGATGAATGCGATATAAGTTCTCTCCTCTGGCCTGTCCTTATTTTCCTGATACAACATAGCTCCAATGCCTACGAAGGATGCGTCAGTCTGGATGATAAATTTCTGAGTGTAGTCAGGATATCCCAATTTCACATAATCTAACAACATCTGTTTAGATTTCACGAAGGCTTCTTCGCATTGCTCCGTCCATCGCCATCTTCCTCCCTTTTTAAGTAAGTCTTGGAGTGGTGCTACAGTCTCGGTGTACTTCGGACAATGGTTCGAAAAGAATCCAATAACGCCTAGATATTGCCTGACGTTCTTCACCTTCGTTGGTCTCGGGAAACGTTTTATGACTTCCAGTTTTCCCGGATTAGGCCTAACTCCTTGTGCATCGATTACATGACCTAGAAATTTAACTTCTCTCTGAGCAAAGTTAGACTTCTTTATATTGACCTTGAAGTTAGCCTGACTTAGGTCATATAACAACTTGCGTAGATCTCTGACATGTTCTTCAACTGTTTCAGAGGTCAGTAGTATATCATCTACGTAGCATATGGTTGTAGCTTTTACTTCTTCGGATAGGTTCCTATCTAGCGCTCGTATCAACGCTGAACCTGCTGTTTTTAATCCAAATGGAAGACGGACGTAGGAGTACGTGTGCTGGTCAAATAAAAATCCGGTTAACAGACTTGTTTTCTCTTCCAGAGCAAGATGGTGAAAACTTGCCGTGAGATCAAGATTTGAGAATACAGTCTTTCCTTTGAACCTTCTGAGTACCTCCTTAATGGGTGGAACTGTATCAAATTCCGGTATAACCTTGGAATTCAAATTTCGTAGGTCCAGGCATATCCTCACACTTCCATCCTGTTTCGGTACAACTACCAGTGGGCTGACATAAGGTGTGGCTGTCTTTACAATGACGCCTGCTTCTAGCATTTCCTGTATCGCTTCTTTGACCTTTAAATAATGTTTCTCAGCTACAGGATACGGCTTCTGTTTGAATGGCGTCCAATCGCTGACTTGAAACGCATACTGGAAATTCTTGATCCGGCCAGGTCTCGAATCGAAGACTCCTTTATACTCGAATAGCAGTTCCCTTAGCATTTTCTTATATTCTGGACCAAATTTAGCTTCCTCAATCTTCTCTTCCAGGCATTCTTCAAATTTTGGTTCGAGATCTTTTTCAATGTCTGCGGCCAGTGTTGCCAACTCTTCCTCAATATCTTCTATTGTCGACACTGCCTCCCCAGTCATATCTCCGTATGTATGCCATACGTATTCTTCTTGTCTCGCTTCATTATGCCTTAATGAGAGTTCTAAGTCTTCCTTTCCCTCACTTGCGCGAAACATTACAATGTCTTGCGAGAGATCTATAATAACTTTATACTCTCTTATGAAATCCATCCCAACAATAAGGTTATATGGCAGCTTATTTACAAGTAGGAAGCTCTGTGAGAATGTAGAGTTCCCTATCTGCAGATCTAAAAATACTTGGTATCTGCATATCATAACTTTGTCTGGTATGACACCTTTTATTTTCACGCTTGAAATGGGTATTTTCAATGCGTGGATTTTACTCTGGATTTCATTGTATAATGCCTGGGTTATCAAACTCACTGTTGATCCAGTATCGATGAGGCTTCTTACTTTCGTTCCCGCAATGTTTACAATAATAATAGGTAGTTCCCTTCTTACATTGACCGTTCTTTCATCGAGGTCTTCGATAAGCTCCTCAGGTTTGGCAATCCAGTTAATAACATTTACTGTACTCCATCCTGAACCTATCTCTCTCTGGTCATTTAAAATTGGTGTTTTTTTTTTTTCAATTGCTCCATTCTTTGTGGAGTTCTTCTGCCTGTCTTCATGCTGTTGAAGTTCCAGACTTTTGGCACCATCATCATTTTGATATATGTCGGGTGACCTTCTATTTCGAATCGCTTCATCCCAGTGGACTCGCGATTGTCTTGGATCATCTCCGCGCTCTTCCATGTATCTTAAAGATGCATGATAGCGTTCTTCCGCCTCTTCATCGAACCCACGACTCTGCTCTTGGGATCTCCATCCTTGGTTATTCCCATTTCGGCCGTAATTTCTTCTGTTATCCAGCTGCTGGTCTCTGGTACCACGCTGATTCCAGTTTTTCCTTCCTCGGTTACCACGGTTCGAACCTCCTCGATACGCTGGCCTCCAATTTTGGTTTTCGCGTCCTTCGCGCTGCCAGTCGGATTTTTCTGTTTCGGTGCTTGTAGACTTGGATTTCGTCTGCACCTTCGTTGGCTCGATCGGCGTATTCGTCATATTAACCTGTTCCACATGTCGGCTTTGTCTTGCGTGCTGCACTGTGGTTAAATCAAGTTGTCTCAGCACCTCCTCCATATCGATTGCAGTTTTGGCGTTTGCTGAGATTAGCAGGCGCTGCACTTCATACGGCAGCTGCTTAGCTATTGCTATGCATAAGTCTGACTCTCTGAGTCCTTCGTTGAGCTCGCGAAAACGGCATAATTGGTTCACAAAAAACTCTCCGTACTTGGTCGGGTTACTAGTACTGTAACGCATGGAATACAAGTCCAGTCTGAGATTTTGTTGTACTCTCGCGTTCCAATACCTGCTTAAAAATGCTTGGCGAAATTCCTCAACGGTGTCGAACGTGTACCTAAAACTTCTAAACCATAGAGCACACTCTCCTTCGGTGAGTTTTTCAATCGCTCTCAACCTGCGCTCTGGCGGTACTTTCGCATCATTCAAGTACTCGGAAACTTCTTTAAGCCAGTACTTGGGTGTCATATTAGAATTACTCCCAGAGTATTTCTTTGGTTTTTCATCACTAGCCCTTATAACTGTGACTATTTGGTTCTGTACAGCATTTTCATGCGGTGTTGACATAGCCATTGGCATACCAGGTGTGGCATACGGGCTGTCACTTGGCATTGCTGCATTCTTTGGAGTGGGCTGTATTTCTATCTCTGCCCATTTATTCCTCCTATTCTCGTCTATACTTCCTTCGCTAGACCTAGGATTCCGCAACATGGATTCTTCCTGCGCTATCATTCTCGTTTCTAACTGGCTGTGCCTGTTTTCAGTCCTTTCCAAACGAGCTAATACCTCTCGTTCTATTTTCTCGAGGCGATCTCGGTTTCTTTCTGCCATAGAAAATACCTTTTCTTTATTATCCTTAAGGTTTTCCTTCAGGTGGATAATTTCCCCTGCTAGACTTTCTCTTACTTCGGCAAGAGTCTTATCACTGGCTTCAGTCTTTAAGCCTTCTCGAAGCTCTAACTCTTCGCGTAAGCCTGTAACTTCCCGTTGAATGTGACCTTGTATATGAGAGATTTCAGTCCTCATTTTCGTGATTTCTCCTTGGTCTTCGTCCTGTCTTTTATGGAGAACTGCTAAGTCATTCTGAGTGTTTTCCAACTCTTTCTGCACTTTTCCAACTTGTATCTTCATATTAGACATTATTTCCTTATTATCTCGATCAGACGTCTTTATTTCCTGCATTTCCTTGCATTGGTCAAGGATATTCTGGTCCTGCTTTTTTAAAGCTTCGTCCACAGCCTTGGCATAACCTGCCATTCGCGTATTCCATTTTAGTTCATTATCCTCGAACCTATGATCCACGGTCTGAGTAAACGTGTTAAATTGCTCTAACTGACGTTTCGTGTTAGCTTCATTCTGACTTTGAATGTCTTTAAGCTCCCGGGACATACTGTTTAAATTATCGTTAATTTCACGCTGTGACTCTCTGCACATTTGCAAATTGCTTTCTAATTTTAATTCAATAGACTCAAAGCGTTTTTCGTTATCATTTTGCATTTCTGAGATCACGCTAACAATATTCTTAGTTACCTGTCTCTGGACAGACTCTTTAACGTCGTCCATTTTCTTATTAACCTCTACTAGGTTTAATTCTAACTGCGTGTTTACATTAGTTTGACTAGCCTCTAGTCTAGTATTTATTTCGGCTTGATTAGCCTCTAGTCTAGTATTTACTTCGGCTTGATTAGCCTCTAGTCTAGTATTGACTGTAGCCAACATCTGGCTTACCTCAGTTTGACTAGCCTCTAGCCTATCCGCTATTTCGGTTTGATTGGCATCCAATCTACCCGCTATTTCATCTTTAAATGCTTTGGATTCTTCCTTACTTTTAGCATTTATAACATCGAAATGTTCCCTTAACTCGGCGATACACCTGAGTACTTCTTCCGTTCCGGCCATCCTGTACTACTTAATTTGAGATTCAGGTAGGCCCTAGCTGAAGACACTGGCGCGTTCTATTGGAAAGAGAGGATTCCGATCCCGCGACAACAACAACAACATATTATAAAATGTCAAAACTAACTATGGAATGGGTATAGACCCTCGTACCCGTCTGACAACATTTGTCTGACGTCTGAACATCATCTAGAAAGACTCACAATCGCTCAAACCAAGTTTGAGGAAAAAAAATATTTCTATGGTTTTCCCCATGAAAACCATGCTATTATTATGGGGTTTTTCTGAATCCCATAAGCCAACCACGTACGGGCGCCATGTTAAATATTAAGATAATGCATACATGCCATGTTAATTTTTAATATCATATCACACGTGGGTGCCATGTTAATCTTTAGGGTCATGGTGGCCCACTCATGGGTGACATGTTAAATTAGGGTAGTCAACATGCTTATTTATGCCATGCTCATGATGCTTAAGTGGAGGTTACCTGTATTTTAAACTGGCCCCACATATCAGCGTCATGTTATTTTATATGTGTTATCTATGGCTATGGTTTATGAAAGTTACAATTATATAAGCATGTCTTATGGAGGATTAACAATTATTTTTAATGTGGTGGCTTATTAACAAATGGGATGCGGTCTTCCTATTCTGTCCTAATTTCTATGTTATTATTTGCTTCTACCATTAATACCTTGACCGACTTAAGTAATTACCTGTGACTCAACCCAAGTACAGAGACAACACCCCCATGTACCCGATTGTCACCATGTGGACCATGTGTTCGTATCCCAACTAGCTCACGGTCTTTCGAGGTATGGGACGTTCATGCCCACAATACGACCACATGTTCAGGATTTGAGTCTACCAGGTAACTACTCTACAGGAAATACACAACATTCCTATGAATAAAACATTTACTGGTCTAAAATCATGGCTGTACAACAAATACAAAACAAAGGACAAATTACAATTAATTCCCACAACTAAATAGGGTTATTCTGTGAGCTTTCTCCTTAAAAATAGCGCTACAATGCACTCAAACCTACTTCTAATATCCTGTCAATAATAGTTCAGATTACAAGGTTTTCATAGTGTCCGTCATGTGACACAATTTTATTTAATGGAAGTATCTTAACACAAAAACCACATGTCACAAACATGAATTTCTAAGACATTATTCCGTCTTCTACGACATTTACTTTAATTATCATTACTTCAATGTTTCCTACATTTATTAGCAAATATTTTTTTTTTTTTGTGTCGTGCGAATCATTTTCCTTCTTTCCATCCCTATGAACGCTCTAGGAAAATGAGTCATGCTTCTTAATCATAAAATAAACATAAACATGGATAGAATATTTATAGTTTCACCATATAACGATTATCTGGGTCTTGTCGGACTTATTATAGATACAACTGTGTCATGTTCTGGGAAAAACACATACCCGTTTTTCCTAAATTAGCATAAACTGGCAAAATGCACTTTAAAGAAGATGCCTACATTACTTTGGTTCAGCTTTCCCCCTCAGAGGATAACTTCGCCAAATATCATCAGATTTCTATGGTTCAACCACATATGTGAGTTGCCATACACCATTTAATTCCATTTGCATCACTAAAATACTCATATTTTAATTGCATTATTGAATACCGAGACCTCTCAGTGTCCTATTATGACTGTAATTGACAAGGGATCGGTCGAGCGACCTCTCTCCCCTCAGCAGGTCATAAAATTAGTTCCAGACAGCTCTCCAAGATGGCTGCCACGGAAATGGTCTATATTTCCTGTCTCTCTCTACCGTCAAGGTCATCCTTGTTTACAATTTATATAACAAGAAAGATCCGCTAGGCATAGTCCTAAGTAATTGAGTCATTTAATTAATTAACACCTAACTTTACAGTGTATTTGGGCTCAAATGGCTCCTATTAAACATTCATGGCAGGGGTGGAATTCTAATGATAGCATTGCCGTTCTAAGGTGATTACTGTGGCTTATAAGACGCGCATCATAATGAAACCCCATGGTTATCATCAGCAGCTGTCATTTACAATATATATATGGAACCACGTTCCTCGTCGACGAATATGATTCTACCTCTCGGGCAGACCTTAAGTAAAAATGCTCACCGCGCCTCGCTGGGCGTCCATAGTGGCTATAATTCAATGCAAGCGTTGGCAATAGACAGACTCTATCCAAATCGCTGCGTAATACATACAGTATGCACAAAGGCGATACTTCTCGAAGATTAAGCCCATTTTCACCTCACGCGCAAGCTATACTAGTCTTTCCCGTGCTTATCTTACGTAAATCACTGGATTCTACGTTAATCTGCACGCTATATGCGGCTAAACAATATTTCACATATATGACTCCATTATCAAGGTACCTGCGTTCTTCATGTTATATTATTTAAGCCAAAGCTTTACATAGCTCCTAACACAAATGTATAAATATACTGGCTTACTTTAATTTCACATATTCATTCAAAATTTCACTGACACTGAGAAAAGCTCTCGTATTCGCGATATTCCACACTACATTCTTTACTGTTTACCAAATGACAGTATCTTAAATTAGACATGACACTATTTGAACATTACCTAGGCTAATTTTGCCCTTACTTTATGATTGCCGACCCCAGTTATTATTATTATTATTATTTTAACGTTTAGATCCAACACTATTTTTGACCCACATGGTCCTAAGCAAATCACCTTCCAAGTCATACTTTATTCAAGACGAGTGGTGAAAACTCGTTCAGTAAGTGACTATTACTTCTTTAATTTCAAAGTGATTAATCGTTACATGGTGAACTATGCCATTATAATGTTATTATTTGCATGTTTACTCACGTTTCCTTCTGGCTGGAAAGTACCAGTATCTCCGCCTGAGCTCTACCATGACGATTGACTTAATCCATCATGATATCCAATACACAACACTGAGATTCACACTTTTTACACATGATGCACATATTACCACAAGTGGCCTTTACCACTGATAAACACTGAATATTAAACATTAAACACATTAACACTTTAAATTATTTCACAATTTATACACTTCATCTATCATTTCACATGTTGATCCTTAATCTGGATTTCACCTACGCTTGACCTCAGAGATGCGATGACTTATGATAACCGCTGATCTCCGTGAAATCTAGTAGCGTTTTTATAGATGTTCGATCCTAGTTCCCTGCACTCCCGTTTACCTCACTGTCCTGGATAGGTGGCAATAACTTCCACTCTCCCATCACTGGAGTGTTCCTAATGCTGATGTCATATAATTGACAATACCTTCCGGTATACGAACTGTTCCAAACATTATCAGTTCCTATTCGCTGTAGCGAATTTATATCTGTGTCAGATAATAAAGCAATATCTGCACTTTGTTACCTTATGCACTTCATTATCACTGATGAAGCTTACAATTTGCCTCCATTGTCTTCAACGGCGGTACGCTGATATTTTAATAATTGGCGTGCTTACTGCAGAGCGCTTGTAGACAAAGAACTAACTTCCAACTCGAGCGACCGTCTGACGTCTTCAACTGCTATTCCACTGAACCATAACAGACGTGTAACTGACTTCGACTGACCATAACTGACCCTCGGCGTAGGGTGCTCTTCCCTTATATTGGTTTCTTGCACAAAATAGTTCACGGGACACGTGAGAGCGACTCCCTTCTTGAAATACTCCGTCTTCAGCCGAAATAACAACTGCATCTTGTTTATCTAGGCGTGGAGGTTTTAAAAACACTCGCGTGCCGGCGATCGCTTCGGCCAATTAATTACAATTAATTGCCTTAGTTCAGCGCGTGGGACGCTACGGTGGGGATTTCCCGCTGGTTGGTTAAAGTATTCATGCTCTCGAGCGTGAGTTAGGTTGCAATGCGGTCATTTTGAGAAATAGGCGTAATTTTAGGTGAAAAACCACTTCTAAATTACTCCTCCGTGAATACATTCATCTATGTGTATGTTCCATTGCATTACAATGCTCCATTTCTCTGTAATTAATTTATTTCTTGTGGGCTTGGTCCCGCCAAAGCTTCGCCCGTTGTCGACCGGTGAACTCCCGGGTCATTAATTTTGAGCTGTCTGACCGCCCTAGACAGAAATAGTTCCGTAGGCGCCAAGGCTACTCCGCCTACTTTTAAAAGTCATTTGTCAGACTTCAATACTAGCCTCTCTCGACTCCGTATGCACTGAAAACGTACATTTCCTTGCATTTTGCTTACAATTTCTCCTTTCAATTGCTATGATTTGCACCTAAATAATCGTGAAATCACGCTAGACTATTATGTGTCAGTAGACCTCTCATTGCTCTGTGGGTTCCATATAATGGCTCCCCCTTAGAGACCACTGGATCGACCTTAGGCATAACCATTTGCCTGGTCTTCTCTGATAAGGCCCTGAGTTCGATACCAGACTGCCGAGACCAGTTGGGCACACTATCAACATACAAAATTTCAGTTTGATTGCTGCAATTGATTCGTAGATATTGAGAACCGTCCAAATATTTCTGATGATCGCCATTTGAATTTGTATATATGCAGGCCATAGAGTTATGTACTATTACATGACGAGTATTGCGTAAGTGTATTATTCAAACTTCAATTGCATGATTAGCACATAAGATATGAAAACGAGATTTTAAAATTTCGCACAGCCACCATCTTGTGGTTATGAAAACAATTGAAATAAATTTGATGTCAGTGGATTAAAATTTGTATAAGCATTTACCGTACCGAGTTTCACTGTGCACTGATGGTTTAATCGCGAGAAACGTCCATTTAAAAATTAAAGTTTGCGTCGCCACCATGTTAATGGAAGTCCCATAGATGAACTCATGTTCATAGCCTCAGCGGTCTAGCTGTATGCCTCTCACCAAGGCGGTCCGGATTCGATTCCCGGTCAATGCATGTGAGATTTTCGAAGTGAAATGCCATGTCCTGTGGTTCGTATTCCACGTAAAAATGAGGTCCCGTGGCTCATAATCACAAGATTCACGGTCACGTAAAACTACAATATTCCTTCCTTCCTTTCCTCTACCAACATACAAAATTTCAGTTTGTTTGCTATCATAGATTAGTAGATATTGAGAATCGTCTAAATATTTCGGATGGTCGCCATGTTGGATTATTCCAAGGCTTCATAACGTAACAGAATTGTCAGAAATAACGAATTAATTTTTGTTACGTTACTGCTTCCGTACCCAAAACAAATGGTAGATAAATAACGTTTTTAGTGCGGCAACGAAATAAGGGGTTATAATTTTCCCTGGTTTGTGCTATTAACGTTATAACCAGCAGAGGAAAAGATTCCGTTATTTTAAAATGCGCTCCCGTTATTAACGTTATAAGTCTAGTAACGGTATGACAGCGATTTTGACTCGCTGCGCGCCATCAATAACGTTATTCAGGCAGAGTGATCGATTCGGTTATTTCAAAATGCAAACCTACTAATAACGTTATAAGCCTAGTAACGGTATACGAGAGATTTTAACCGGTTATACGCTATCAATAACGTTATTCAGGGCAGAAAAATTTATTCCGTTATTTAGAAATGTGAACCCGCCAATAACGTTATAAGCTTTGTAACGGTATACGAGCGATATTTACGAGCTTTGCGCTGTCAATAACGTTATTCATGGCAGAAAAATAATTCCGTTATTTTGAAATGCGAACCCACCAATAACGTTATAAGTCTAGTAACGGTATAAGAGCGAATTTTACCAGCCATACGCTATCAATAACGTTATTCAGGGCAGAAAAATTAATTCAGTTATCTTGAAATGCGAACCCACCAACAACGTTATAAGTCTAGTAACGGTATACAGGCGATTTTTACCAGCCATGCGCTATCAGTAACATTATTCTAAGCGGAGAAATTGATTCCGTTATTTCAGGAAAGAATCTCGTCAATATCGTTATGGAAGTGTCTATTTGTCCGCTACCCGGACAAGCATGGAAGGTGACCGTGAACTGACGATGCTGGGCCATACAGTATGTAATTCCAGGCCAATTATTTATTCAAACAGGATAATTACTTCTTGAAATATCAATAATAATCAACATAATGATTTCAATCTGAGCTCGTGCCCCATCAGACAGGGCAAGGCACCTTGCTCGTTTCGATCGCGGTCATATTGTAGCCTACGTTAGAAACATGTTTCCTAAATCAATACGATGGATCCCATTGATTCAAAATATTTCTTGTTGCTTCATATAGGGGTTTGGAACATAGCCTATTGTTCATCAGTCCCATGTAGTTGAAGTCTGATAAACTTTGTTATTTTTGGAGTTGGCAATGGCCTTGACTTAGGAGATATCCACGCATTTTCCTGGAGTGGAAGTGGGAAACCACAGAAAAACACTCTAAGATAGCAAAGATGGGAATCGAACTCACCTTCTCGCAGTGTTGCCATATAAGGCAGAGTGTAATCTACACACCAAACTTTCACTCCTTTGTGACCAATAAGAGTATTTCTTTCCTAAATGATACCTCCCGTTCTTGCTTTTCGTTTACTTGGTATCCTATTTTCATTTAGTAGTGATAGAAGCCATTTTTCAGTGATGGTTATTTCTAATGAAGAAAGCTATTCAGTCGGTCAACACGAAATTCGCGTAGACCGAATGGAAAGCTTTCTTTATTATTTTCATTTATGAAAAAATAGGCTTATGTCATCACATTTAGTCCGTGTGTGTGCGTATGTGTGTGTCCCCCCTAATAAAATATAAACGGCTGGAGCGATTTCAATGAAACTCGGTAAGGTCATAGTACTATTTTGTCCGACCCCGGCCGTGATCTTCAAATTTTATTACAGCTCACCAATCCAACATGGCGACTGTGCGAAATATTTCACTGGCATTCCATATCTCCGAAACTATTACAGATATCACCCTGACATTTTGTACGGTGATAAAATGAACTACTAGATGGGACTCTCAAAATTCCTGTTAAGTAACAAACGAACATGGGGGCCAAGCGAAGTTGATACATTAAAATTGATCTTTCTTTTTTTTTTCGCGATTAAACCATTCGAGCGCCGTCAAATGGTATAGCAAATGTTATACACCTTGTAATGCACTGATATCTTATTCAGCTCAATTGTTTACATAACCGTAAGATGGTGCCTGTGTGAAATTTAAAAATTAAGTTTTAATTTCTTGTGTCCTAATCATGCGATTGTAGCCAACGTTTGAACAATGAACCTACCGTACGCATTAATCGTCATCAAATAGTACATTGCTCAATGGTCTACACGTATTTAGAAATATTTAGACGATTCTCAATGTCAACTAATCAATGACAGCAATCAAAGTGAATTGTTTTCATAACCACAAGAGGGCGCCTGTGCGAAATTTTAAAAGCTCGTATTCAGCCTATTTCCATTTATGAAAAAATAGGCTTATGAGATCACCCTTTGTCCGTGTGTGTACACCAGGGCCGTGCAATGGGCAAGGTGAAGCAGTGCTAGCAGGTGAAGCGCAGCCCTATTCTGCCTATTTCTGAGCAGTGCAGCACGACATCACACTAGCACTGCAGCGCTTAGTCGCACAAGCACTGTCCATTTGACAGGGTGCTGCAGTACGTTTAGTACTGAGCGCATAGCCTGGTCACTAGGCGCACTAGAGCCAACATTTTGTCATATGCTTGTGGTCTGCCGTGCTCATAACGTCTTTTGTGCCTGGGGAACACAAACATACCATAGTGGGAAAGTCACACCTTAAAGAAACACACCGAAGACGTATAAAACATGATATTGGAAGTACATGAACCAGATCTGCAACAAGTATAAAAGAAGTTGCATACGTTTTAGCCTATTTTTATTTATGAAAAAATAAGCTTATGAGATCACCTTTTGTCAGTGTGTCTGTTTCTGTGTGCGCGTGTGTGTGATATGGTGTGCACCCCCCCCCCGTAATAACTTCTAAACCGCTGGAGCTATTGCAATGAAACTCGGTAAGTTCATAGCACTATTCCACACGACCCCGATCGTGCCCTTCAAATTTTGTTTCGTCTCACCAATCCAACATGGGGGCTGTGCGAAATATTTCACCAGCATTCGATATCTACGAAACTATTACCGATATCACCCTGGAATATTTCACGGTGATAAAGGGAACTACTAGAAGTTCACCAATGTGATTTTTGAAAACCTGATAACTACAGAACCAACACGGCGGCCAAGCAAAGTAGCGACTTTTAAATAGACGTTTCTCACGATTTAACCAACCAAACGCAATGCAACTTGGTACAGTATATGTTTATAAACATTGTAATGTACCGACATCTAACTTCGTTCAATTGTTTACATAACCTCAAGAAGGCGGCTGTACGAAATATTTCACCGGCATTCTATATCTCTTAAACTATTAGCGATATCACCCTGAAATTTTGTACGGAGATAAAGGGCACTACTGGAATTTCATCTATAAGACTTTCAAAAACCGGTTAACTACAAAACGAATATGGCAACAAAGCGAATTTGAAAATTTTAAATAGACCTTTCTCGCGATTTAATGATCCAAACGCAATGAAACTTGGCACAGGAAATGTTTATACACATTGTAATGCACTGGTATCTAATTTAGTTCAATTGTTTACATAACCTCAAGATGGCGAATGTGCGAATTTTAAAATTAAGTTTTTATTTCTTGTGTCGTAATCATGCGATCGAAGCGAGAGTTTGAGTAATGAACCCTTGCAATAATTTTCCTTTAATGGTACATGACTCTATGGCCTATACATATAACAATCCAACATGGCGACCATCCGAAATATTTAGATGGATCTCAATATCTACGAATCTATTACAGCAATCAAACTAAATCTTTTAATCTTCATTGGGGCTATGAACATAAGTTCACCTATAGGACTTTCAGTAACCTGGTGATCACAAATCCAACATGGCGGCCGACGCGAAGTATAAATATTCACATGGTCGTTTCTCGCATTTTAACCATCCGAGTGCAGTGACATTTGGTACAGTAAATCCTTGTACAAATGTTAATCCACTGGCATCTAATTTTTTAATTTGTTTCCATAACCACAAGATGGCAGCTGTGCGAAATTTTAAAATCTCGTTTTTACTTCTTGTGTCCTAATCATGCGATTGAAGTTTAAATACCACACGTACTCAATACACTTCACGTATCAGTACATAACTCTAAGAGCTACAGATATAAAAATCCAACATGGCAACCATGCGCAATATTTAGCCGGTTCTCAATATCTGCGAATCTATTACAGCAATCAATCTGAACTTTTGTATGTTGATAGAGGCAATTAACATAAGTAGGATATATGAAAATAGGCTGTATAATTCTTCACAGAACTACTTGTTGGGTTAGTTATTGTTGTTTTAAGGGGCGGAACTACGAGGTCATCTGCCCCTACGTTTTGGGTGATGTAGCAGTTGCAGCGAGATATAATAATCCTAAAAATGAAATCAAGCATATTGGTAATCATGCATGTGACAGTAACAGGGCCGGTATGGAATCAGGAGAGTTAAAATATATATTTTTAATTTGTTGACATAATGTCACAAACCAGCCGACGTAGCTACACACGCTAACGTGCATGGTCAGACTACACCGAACTCGAAATACCACTCACAACCATTTCATACCTTGCCTCATTAATTTCATTTGTCATTAAATCCTCTCATTAGATTGACGTCATGAAGGGCATCTATCCGTAATATCATTCCCACAAGGAAACTGTCTCACCACATCCCCTTCCGCATAGCAACCTATATAATGACGGGTAGAACAAAAAAACTACATTAGGACTATAAAGCTATAGTCTACAGTATTTCAATAACGAGATTCTGAATTCACCAACTGATTAGATTGATGCTGTTCAGGGATATGTGAATTCGAGAAACGTGCGTTAGTAAATTTATCAGGTTTTTAAACTGAACAATATTCCGTCGCAATCTGAGGTAATTTATGTCTTTTATTCGTATTTTCAACATCGCCTGAAACAATAACTCATGGAATTTACCTACACATAAGATATACGGCAAAATAAGCAAGTTGACATGAAATCCTTCTAACTTTTGAAGTTTTATGACAATTTTCATTATTTCAACAGTTTGGAGACCAAGAATGCTCTTCATTGTAAAACAATTTTGCTCTGAAAATTACAAAATATGTTGTCTGTCTTTCTACCAGCTTGTCGGTATTTATTTCGGTTGTTTGTTGGTTTTTGGAACTATTCGGCTCTTTGGTTATGGTATGCGAACCATCTCTCTAACTTACCAGGAACAATGTAATGCCAAAAATACGAAGAAAGGTGTACTATTATAGTTCGTGCTGAAATTACATGGCATCGTGCAATACATTGCGCTGACAATGAAAGAGATCACCTTGTGGTGTAGCGGCTAACATTCTTGGCTGTCGCCCCGCCCCGGTGGTCCGGGTTTGATTCCCTGGCCTGCCAAGAAATTTAATTTCGGTTTGAGGTACTGAAATGGTATCGATGATACGTAAGTCATCAAAGGGGTGTTCATTTCGAGGACTTGCACCAGGTCAGTGAGCACAAGTTTTCCTTTTTTTTTTTTCTACATTCTTATTCTGCAATTCGAACATTCACATGGGAACTCGGAGAGAAACTCACCTCGTAGAGTTGTTAGAATAGCTTCCGTAAAATATTCTCAAAGGCCAATGCCACAAGTAGCCGTCGTGAGTTAATCCAATTGCATATTTATATGTAATCCACACATCGTATTTAAGAACATTTGATTTTCATAGCATTCTATGTTCTGGGCATAGGAAAAACTCGAAGCTAATTTCGCAATTTTCAGTGAATGAACATCCAAAGTATAGTAATCTTCATGTATGGACACCATGCCACATATATACAGAGAGTGCAAGAATTGCTTGAAGGCAAGGTGACATGGTGCGTAATTTGTGTTTGTACAACGAAAGAGGTTTTCATTACGGTGATGATGATGAAGATGGTGGTAACGATGAAGACAGTGATTTACTAGTTAGGAAACAAAGGAATACTTGAGAATTAAGCCTGAAGTGGATGTATGAAAAAAAAAATGAACTTGCTGGTTGATTTAGAAAGTGTCTAATCACCATATTTTATGGAGAACAACTTATCCAGAAGTACACATGAAAGGGAGTAGTCAAGCACAAATAGGTAGAGGCAAAGGTTGTTCTTGTGTGAGACTTTATGCTGCAAACACTGTGGAGTGTCTGATAACCTAGCTCCGTTCAAACACCAAAATTAAGAAGGGGATTCACTACAAACGTTAGGAATCACCGACATAGATCTAAGATGCATCTGTAACATTTCAGAAATGTTACGCGATCCATGTTTTCGTGTCTTCCTCGTGTTAGAAGCAAAAGTACAATATAATAATAATTGCTATTGGCCGTAAGAAGGATACAAGATTTATGCTGGACCCCACCATCAGATGTGAAGTAACCATCGGCATAACAAGACAGGTCGTTTAGAGCTAACGATAAGCTTCAAAGAGAATTGAAAGCTTGTGGTACGTTTCGAATAAGGGAAAGAAACAACATCAACATTTTTTTTATAACTTATCGTGTTTGGGTATGCCTAACTTAAGTATAAATGGCATAATTTTCCTATCATATGAATCCATTCAATAATAGAGAATTGATCTACAATGTACTCGGGAACAGTATGAGACGTAGTCTATTGGTATCCAATAACATTTTATTGCCAATAATAATAGTCTAATAATAATAATAATAATAATAATAATAATAATAATACGAAGAGAAGAGAAGAACGACTTCGAGAAATCCAGCCGCGACAGGCTGGCCACGTGCCCCTGAACTGATGAGTTCCAGCGTAGACAGTGCTGACAGTGTGCGCCTGGGTCATATGGCCCTAAAAGCACTTGCCTGGCTTGCAGGGTACCACGACATACTATACACAGCTCGCTCGCACACGTAGCTAGCGGCAGGCGGGGAGAGTCAAGGACACAGATTACCTACTGACATGACATGACGTCACGCACCAACGCCGGGCCTTGGTGTGCACCGCCACCCCTCCCCCCTCTTCCCTCACACCCCACCTAATAAAATCTAAGCGGCTGGAGCGATTTCAATGAAATTCGGTAAGGTCATAGTAGGCCTACTATTTTGGCCGACCCGGATCGTGCCCTTCAAAGCTTATTATGTTTCACCAATTCAACATGGTGGCTGTGCGAAATATCTCACTGCTATTCTATATCTCCGAAACTGTCACCGATATCACCCTGAAATTTTGTACGGTGATAAATGTCACTTAAGTGACTTTCATAAACCTGTTAACTACAAAACGAACATGGCGGCCAAGTGAATTTGAAAATTTAAATAGACTTCTCTGGCGATTTAACCATCCGAACGCAGTGAAACTTGGTACAGCAATTGTTTATATACATTGTAATGAACTGATATCTAATTTTGTTAAATTGTTTACATACACTCAAGATGGCAGCTGTGCAAAATTTTAAAATAATTTTTTAAATTCTTGTTTCCCAATCATGCGATAGAAGTCAACGTTTGAATAATGAACCTACGCAATAATAGTCATCTAATAGTACTGAACCCTTGCAAAGAAGGTTATGAGACTCAGTTTCGGGGGGTGTAACAGTTCATTTCGTAAGTTGTTGTTAAAGCGCTTCATTAACATGCAGGGTAACACATAACAAAATAACATGCAGGAAGAAGTGAATACCAGGGTTAAAACAAATGAATTTAATAACAGATCAACTATTTACAAAATAAAATAAACAAACAAGAACTCCCAAATGACTCCAAACTGAATAAATTACTTGCCATAACTAGGCGTAATCTCAGGAGAGATTATAAATTGGACCAAATGTCCCAAACACTTCAATGACATTGTGTACGTGTGCGGCTGTTCTACTTGCTTAACGATGAGTACAAATAAATGCGAGATTCGTCACCATCCGGTAACCCTTCAGAGGACGAATCTGCATTGTTTAGAGCTAGACAGACGCGGGGAACCAATTATACACTACTTAAATTAAACCGACACTTCCTACACTAAATAAACAACAAATAATATCCGCTTGAAATTGGAATCAAGAACTGCCGTAGCAAAAACATTAATGCCTAAAATTAGGAATTTTCAAAAATCAACACAAGTAAATTAACACGGGACCAACAAAAGAAACACACATATGACCGCCTGTCATTTTTACAAGTAAATACAACTACACCACACTGTTGTCACAACAGACAAACTAACATGACCTGAGTCTTAGAAAATCACTAGGCTCAGAGCCAACATTTACATCATTAAAACAATATTCCATTCTTACGATATGCGATAATTCGTAACAGACATGGCGAACTCCCCAATTAATTACGGTCCAATGACCATCACAAAAGAACAGGTTTGCTAATGATAGCTTATAGGGGTCAGTCGGTCAACTGGACTGCCTAACAATGAGTCACCGAACCTAGACGGGCGCTAAGTGGAAATCTGCACATCTGTCAACCCACGTGTCAATAACCTCGACCTCCAGTGGCACGGGTTCGAGTCTCAAAGAAGCGTGCTCCCAAAGCACAATATACGTATGTGTGTCAGAATAAAATATCTCAGCATTTCCCCTAGGAAATCCAAGAAAATCAACACTGGACAAGGTACAGTAGCCTCAACGGAGCGCTCTGCCTTTCCATAAAAAAATACAACAACAACAATATGAGGGCGGTAGCACCACCTACCCCTCATCACGAAGAATCAATACACACACCTGACACATGAACACACACCGAATCACACGTATGGGTTTGACAGAAACCTGAAATAAATGACATAGATATTTTTCCACCAGTTTGCGCTTCCGTTCTAGTCGTGACTAACAAACCTGAAAAGGACTCAAAAAAATGCGAAAAAAATAGAACTTAAGTGTTCTACAGTTACATCTTAATTTGTTGCGCTCGGCAACCCTAGTATGAGTAATAACCTGTTCATAAAAACATCTTACAATAATTACCTCCCTTTCCTATAACAAAAATGAACTTTAATAAAGCGCCACTTATCGAATGTAACGAGTTTCGCATTCGCATGGATAAAATCAAATACACGCGCCGTGTACACTAAATATGACTCCAAAGAAAAATATACAACAAACAAATTTGGCCACGCGCCAACGTACATTTAAAGATGATAGTGTCTGCACAAAAAAATCTAAACACAAGAAAAATAATGAATGAAATATTTACATCGTTCCCGCGCCTTATCTAACTACATATTGAGTAAATCAATTTTTGTACATCACCGTTTCAGCTTGCAGAACATTAACCTCCGTCCCGGTGCATTTCCCTACGGGAAATTTGGCCCTCCATCATCGACGTCGTTGTAGAAACGATGCACATCAATCCATCACATGACCAGACGTCGGACATCTTGGCGAAGTTTCTTGGACAGAAATGTTCAATGTTAATAATATTGCCTAGCTATAATCGCTGTGAGCTACTACTTTCACTCACGAATATGTCCTAATGCGATTACTGATCGTAGACTTGCCCTATCTTAGCATTTGCTTAACACACGCACAAATATCATTCAAAATGTTATACATAAATTTACATAAAATTACACACTTCAAACTCATCGCCACTGGCTTGAAAACAAGTCTTAAACATGTATATCTTGCAGTCCTTATCTCGCCTAGAGATCTCCACTGCTATATGTGAACATTGCTCCCTTGAGCACAAAGTAAAATGTTAGTAAAGTACGCTCATTAGCGCTTGAAAATCGTGACGCAGAGTGACGTGAACCTTGCTCACCAGAGCTCAATAAAGTTGTCCTCGAAACAGCTTCTCACCGATCAATTTATTGGAAACTGACAGAACGAGGTAGAGTGGGGAGAACTTTTAAAAATAATCTGGAGTTTTCACCTCACAAACTTGGGACTAGTATCAATCAATCTTCATCATTTTATCCAAACGTCTCAGTGCACTATTGCGGAATTAATTCGGATCGACGGTTCTTTAGATATACGTTTTCGCGCGTTTTTCCAGGGTACGCAACTTGCCGCGTGGCTTTGGCGTGGTCTCTTCTGATTGGGTGATTCAATCCTGGGTCGGTTGAAACTTTACTCATGACACTCCCTCAATGACTCCAATTTAGGTGCGCGCTGTTACAAAATTTGTCCTTGAACTCTGCTTAACCGGTCGTCTTCAGGAATAACTACCAAGCTTGCTTCTGTTGTAATCATTGCAACATTACTACCTTGGCTCCCCCTTTGTCAATTTCAACATGTACTGCCTGGGCATCAGTAATAATAATAATAAAATTATGAATACTTATTCATCGATAGATTAATAAGGGTTCAGTACATAACTCTATGGTCTACATATAGGGTCTTTCATATTAAGTAAGAACGACGAGCGGCGGTTTTGTTATTCGCTACTGCAGCGGGCTTGGCTGAGTTTCTGGCGCCCCACGGCCCCCTGCTGTAGTATTGAAAGCGCGCGCATAGTACAAACTTGACCTTGCAATAAGCGTGCAGGTGTTGTCAGTCGCCAGTCTGAACCTCAGATGGTAACATGTTCAGACAGTTATCATTGCAACATCGTATTTTTGTATGTAAAACTTATTTTAAGTACGAGTCGGCCCGGTGGGTAAGTTCAGCAATTTCCTGATGAAGTGTCACCTTCACTAGCACAGATTCACGTAATTGTAAATAAGTTTGCCACTAGGCCTACTGACTCAGTGCTCAATAAAGAACATAAAATACAAAATCAGAAGCATTACAGTGGCAGAACTCACTCGCGTGAGCCAAAATGTGGTTACCGGATACAATGCCTGTATAACCCAGGACGGACGACACTTCCAGCATCTTTTATAAGGTAATATTTCATACAGGATTGTACACACGCTTAAAGCAGGCGGCCACGGCGCACCACAAGCTCGACCAAGGCCACCGCAGCAGCAGGAAAGGGGAGCGAAAGTCAAGTGAGAGAGTGATGACCTTACCCCTTACCTGACGGTATGGGGTTCCTGAGCATCTCGTCCGATGTTGCGATTGACTGTGACTGTGATGGCTAGTTCTGAATTATTGTTCAGTTAGGATATTTCTGAGTGATCCTTTGAAATTTTACCAGTTTGTACTTACGACTTCTAATTTTTTATGTTGTTTTTCCTGTTTTTAGTTCATCGATCCCTTTAATTACTTTTTACATAGTTTACAGTATTTTACCTGCAACACCATTATTTTTAGTGTTCGTTATGTGTTCTATTTTCGGCAATTTATTTTTGGACAGTATCTCTGGTAGATCATATACATGTACGATGTACATATAGGTACGACTGATGGAGTGCATTACGGTCATCAAGTGCAGTTAGTTTTACATTTTAGGTGAAAAATGGAGCCACCACCAAAACCGATTCAAGGCAGGACTGGCATGCAAAACGAAATGTATCATCAATTTAAATTAGCGTCGCGAAATTAAATTGTTCAAAGGAATAAAATTTCACTCCTGGCGCGAAATAAAATTAGTAACAGAATTTTAATTTCGCTGCAGAGGCGAAATAAAATTCATTAGACTTTTAATTTCGTTTCCGGCGCGCAATAAAATGCATTACTGACTTTTAATTTCGCTCCCGGTGCTAAATAAAATTCGTACCAGACTTTAAATTTCGCTCCCAGCGTGAAATAAAATCCGTTACAGACTTTTAATTTCGCTCCCGGCTACAAACAGAATTCTTAACAGACTTTTAACTTTGCTCCTGGCGTGAAATAAAATTCATTAAAGACTTTTCATTTCTCTCTTGGCGTAAAATAAAAACCGTTAGTCTTTTAAATTCGCTTCCGGCGGGAAATAAAAAAAATTACAGACTTTCAATTTCACTCCGGGCACGAAATAAAATTCGTTCCAGACTTTCAATTTCGCTCCCGGCTCGAAATAAAATTCATTACAGACTTTTAATTTAGCTTCCGGCTCGAAATAAAATTCTTTACAGACTTTTAATTTTGATCCTGGCCTGAAATAAAATTCGATATTGAGCCCGTCAGAGGAGCTGCCAGGACAGCCAACAACCGAAATGACTTCCCTAACATCTCATCAGCCGGATCTTACTGCCGAGAGGATCAGGTGAACTTCCAAACAGGCCAAAGCGGCACGAGAAACTATCGTCCACGGGGATCGTGGTACATGGTGACGATGGGTCATAGACTGCCTAAGGAAAGGTTCACCTTAAAAGCTAGACTGAGAAAAGAAACACCCAGACTTATGTAAAACATCGTGAAAATTTATTGTAAAATTGACAAACCCCTATCCTAGTTCGGAGGGTTTCTATCGGCTAATCCGCAAGCTAGTAAATAATCAAAAATAAAGAGCAGGTCCCTACCTGAGAAGTTACAGTAAACCCTCGCGAAAGATCTGTCTCACAATAATAAAGCAACAACGGCAACACTAGGAAAATGGTAAGACGAAAAACCCTAGGTCAAGTTACAAGATCAAGCTAATATCGGAATTTACATTTAACAGGGTAGCAAAACAAATCTAAGTTAGGATGATACCATCTCCACATTTACATTTAATATTAATTCATCTAGCTAAGTCCTATCAATTAATTACAAAATTTACGGCGGTGACGTCCGTAATATCAAACAATTACAATCAAAGCTATGTGACAAGCCATAAAAAACATCTAAGACATTCTTACGAACTAGGTGCTAATCAGCACACAAAATGGTAACATAGAGGATTCGTACACTTTTACATCAATAAATAAATAAATACAAGACCACAGTTTTATTCAAAGCCTGCCTACACCTTGGTTTACTGTTTGTAAGCCATAGTCATTTAACGTGTGTAATTACGGTGACGACTGCGTAGTGAAGACTACGTCTAACATCGTATGGCCTGCGCTCCACCAGCTACGAACTAAAGGTTCGAGCAAGCTTCAGTCGCTACAAAAAGTGTCAGCTGTCCTAAAGTCATTTCCTCCAGGAAATACCTTCATTAGCACGGCTATGTCAGCAGGTTCCAAATGCAAATGAACAAGGTTAAATAGAAAGGATTCGTTAGTTATATTTTGCTTATCAAAATTATGCGTTTTATTATTATGATGTCGGTTTAGATTATCGTTGGTTTATGGCGAATAATAGCTGACAAGCCTTGGCACGGAGCGTCTCCCTGAGATCATCTCTGCCGAAAAGCCTCGACTCAAAAGTCGGAATACAATCAACGAGCAATAACAACTCGGACACACAATAACACAAGTTACCAGCGGCGCACAGCTCGCGTTCAATAACTCTGGGACGGGCCTGGACACATCAGTTACCCTCCTTAAATATCTGGTCCACGGGAACAGTCCCGGACATGGTACACAAAATACCTTCATACATGAAAAAAACCCTCTTCACGGGGCTAGCCTACAACATACTATAAGAAACCTGACATAACTGTACACGTTGAAACAACGGTACACGCAAAAGGCGTTTAACTAACAAATGACAATCTACAGAACATGTGAGCAGATACAGAAGTGGACACTGGGTTCCATGAGCTATCAATGCAATGAAAAATAAATGAATGCTACAAGCATTCTGTCCTGTGTTAACATCAGTCTGTCTCACTTAGAAGCAAGAGCTCTCACACGTGCGCTGGGAAGTATTCAAAAACCTGTTCGTGTCACAGCGGGCTACAAGCTCCCTGCGCTAATAGACACAACACATTGACTGGGCCGGCAGTTTAAGCAAGAAAATAACTGTAAAACTGGCCTCATAATAATACCTTCACCATAGGTTATAAACCTCGAGGAATGTGTGCATTAAAAGCACGCTATAAAGCTGAATACAAACATATAACTCTGTCTTTCATAGCAAAGACGTTTAAAAGATAGCAATGTCACTCATTGCTGGAGCACTCTGCTTTCAAAGATAAAATACTTCATAAGTTACTTGTATCAAACATCAAATAAATCACGTGTCATCACACTTGACACTAACAAAATAATATTATGGCGCAAACACCACTCTGCTGGATCTGCTTAATGATACGTTGGGAACTGGGTTCGATGCTAGGCTACAACGAAACATCCCTTTTACTTGTAAGGTCCACTTGACCTGGATGGCTTCTGAGCACATCTCGAATGAAATATAAATGCAGTTACAAAACTGGTAATTACAGTCGATTACCCAAATGATACGACTTCTCTAATGAAGTCAGGGGCGTAACATTGACTGGCTGCAAAAAGTGCAGTTAAAGAATCATGACCATGGCATCAGTTTGCCATAACAAGAGTCTGCTAAGACTTAAAATCACCCCAGATAGGGTTAAACAAAGTAGCCTCGAAATGACTACAGTCACGTTTAGCAATAGACAGAAATTGGCGTCCTATGACGTCCATCAGGTTGCACCGGGGTCGAACAAAATATCAAACCCAAGGGTGACTCACAATCACTGTAAATAAATGACATCTAATTATACTAATTACATTCCCTACCTATGAAATGGCTGTCACTAAGTTCGGCTGATTTACAATCTACACTAATCTAACTATAACACCAATGACTAGAACAAAGAAGGGTTGTACAAACTCACGATATGAAGGAGCCCACACTTAGCTCTCTGTCCAACGACAAGGGTTGAACAAAAGCACCTCTGGCTTTCAGGATTGGCATCGTCCTTATCAGAACTTCCATCTTGGCTCTCCCAAAGACCAGGGTTCGGTCTGTCCCTGTAGTTGACATCGTGAATGGGTTGGACATGCCTAGGAAAGGCATCCTCGATTCCTTCCTTCTCGTTCGACGTTCTTGAAGTTCCATAATCATGCTCGTTCCATCCGAGACATCTCCCTCATACCATAATGGTACTTAGCCCATTATCTCCGACTCGAACATGGTGTTGTAAATGTCGAACACGTGGTCGGTAATATTAGACATCATGTAGTTCATTATTACTTGAAAATTACAGTATGCTTCGTAGATATCACAGGCGTTAAACATATATCTGGTAACACAGCCTCTACACTTTGCAGATATCATTAATAAATGGCCATGCACTGATCTGCGTTTTCACACGTGCACAGATTCTACTTTGGCAATCACGTGGCATCCGTGAAATGGGCGTCGATTTCTTGTGGATAAATCCACCGTAGCAATTTATATGAGATGTGTTTTAGTATAACACTTTTCTAATGTAACAATATCACAATTACCTGTATATTTCGCACCAGGCTCTTAGCCCTCCACAAATCACGTGGGTATAAAAATGTGGTGCTACAGAATCGTCGAAAATTTACAATACTTGCCAAATAAGTTCACTTTACTATTCGTGCTAATCACTACACTTTATAAATCGTGATTCGCAATACAATGGTGCTCGATGACACTTGATAATATTTCCTCGCTGAAAAGCGGACTGTTTCCACGTCTTATACGACGGATATCTCAACACGCCTCAATCGGGCGGATTCCCAAGACGTAGTGCCCGGAACTGCGTTCCTCGTGGAATCAAGTCGTCAAACTAAGTCGTTGAGAGACTACTTACATTCCTATTTGCGTATCTGCAATGATATTACCATACCTTAAAGTGAAAAAACATTCTCCAAAATGTTTCAATAATACTGAATGACGAAATGGAATATTCTGAGTCTCGTAGAAAGATAAGGTTGATTAATAAGACCTCAGATAAATAATTAGCAGACTTCACCAAAGTCAAAAGTGCGATCCTCCGCTACTCCAAAGAGAATTGTATAAGCTCGCAGCTTCTCGTGGCTTTCTGGGTGTGTTCAAAGGTAGTATATCCCATCATAAATGTGTTGCCATGAAAAATATCACATGAACCTTAGCTCAGCGGGTTCAATATAAGACTTTTCATTTCGCCTCTGGCACGAAATGAAAACCGCTACAGTCTCTTAATTTTGCTCCCGGCGCGAAATAACATTTTTAACGACTGTTATTTTTGCTCTTGGTATGACAAAAATTGCTGGCCCCATGGTGTTGGGGATAGCGTGCCTGCTTCTCACCTGGAGACCCCGGGTTCGATTCCCGGCTCCGATAGTGATTTTAGAAACGGACGTGTGGGTTGGAACGGGGTGCACTCAGCCTCGAGAGTAGCTGTCTGAAAGTCACGAAAACCAAGATTAACGGCCGAGGGAACCCGATGCGCTGACCAATATCTGCAGATGCCTGGGCAGCGGTCGCTTCGTAGGCCTAGGCCTTTCATGGGATGTAGTGCCACGGTTTATTTTAATGACACAAAATTCCCAAACAGCATTTAGTTTCGCCCTCGGCGTGAATTTAAAATGCATGGAACATATCATTTCATGTCTGAAATTAAATCTGGTCTGGCATGTGAAACAAAATGGTTGTGGACGCGTTAACATTTTAATTTCGCCATGAGCGTGATATTCGGGTGCGAAATGATATTGATTGTAAGCGCGAAAATTAAAATGGAAACAAAATGTAATTCTAAGCACAATAACATAATGAAAGGCGACGCAAAACTAATTGCAGTGCGAAACGAAATACTGTACGTGGCACAGGGGTTTGCTTTCGTGCCATGGTCAGTATAAATGCGCTGAGGGTAAGAAGGAAGTAGTAAGGAATGCCAAGCCCCCCCCCCCCCCCCCGAACTTTCGGGAAGTGTAAGAATAAAAATGTAGAAATGAGAGGAATGACTCCTCAACCCTGTTGTTCGAGTAACCCGCCTCCGAAACAGAACTCCATATACGCCGCGGTACTACCACAGACGATTTTCTGTTATTCGTAACTCTTCAGTCAGTCAACATTAATTTACCCGATAACTGGGTGGGGTACAACCTATATAAGATGTAAGTAACACTCCTGAAAAAAAATACATGTATTAGATTTAAGATCACTAAAATTGTTGCATTATAATCGTGACCATAAACTAATACATATAATGTTATTTACATATTACTGTATATACATTGTACCCCTTCCAGTTATTGGGCAAATTAGTGTTGACTGACTGAAGAGTTAAACTGACAATTTGTATTGTAATTGGAGTTCTTCACTTATCTTGAATGTCTGTCCACACAGCACATTCGTCTTCTTGTTCGCTATAGAACAAGTAAAGGTACTTGTTGCCCCATTGCGTTATGAACGTCAGGGAGGGCCAGCCACGAGTCCGAGGTGCAGTCAAGGACGATGATGTTGATGCCATAGCACTGACTTTCTCCTCTACTGGAGTGATGACCATTGTATGACTCACGTTGCTGTTGCAGCCCTGCAGATTGTGCAGGCGGTGAACGGTAATAAGACTGCTACTGCTGCCAACGTCAGGACTTTGAAAATCGCTCCGAACATAATTTCACTCTCGAAACGAATACATTTTAATTTCATCAACGAAATGAAATGTTCCATTCATTTTAAATTCACATCGGAGGGCGAAACTAAATACTGTTTGGGAATTTTATTTCACTTCGGGTGCGAAATTAACGGTTTGTAACGAATTTTATTTCGCGCAGGGAGCGAAATTAAAAGTCTGTAACCGAGTTTTATTTCGCGCCGGGAGCGAAATTAAAAGTCTGTAACGAATTTTATTTCGCACCGGAAGCGAAATTTAAACTCTGTATTGAATGTTATTTTGCGACGCGAGGAAAATTAAAAGTCTGTAATGAATTGCATTTCGTGCCGGGAGTGAAATTAAAAGACTGCAACGAATTTTATTTCGCTCCGGAAGCGAAATTAAAAGCCTGTATCGAATTTTATTTTGCGCCGCGAGTGAAATTAAAAGTCTGTAGTGAATTGTATTTCGCGCCGGGATCGAAATTAAAAGATTGTAACGATTTTTTTCTCGCCGTGAGTGAAATTTTATTCAATTGTACAATATAATTTCGCGTTGCTATTAAGTTTAGCGTTGATTTCGCTACGTCATTTCGCTTCGAATTAAGTTTCGCTTCGATTTAATTTCCCGCCGACAATCATAGTCATTTCGCTCCCGAGTATCGCGCTCACGGCGAAATTCAAATATATTCGCCCCCACAGCCATACATTTCGTTTCGCATGCCAGCCCTGATTCAAGGGCATACCACTAAATCCCAGGGGGAATTGCGACTACTATCGACCAAAATATTATGTGTACTCGAGTTTGAAGGTTGTTTGTGAAGTAACCAATAGACCTACATAAAATCCAATAACATCATCATTTTCTTCGTTCTGTTTTACGTTAGTTCATGTTGGTTTGGAATTTTTTTTTATATTTTAATATTTCTTATCGCAGTTGGAACACAAAAAGTGCCCGTTTTTAAGCGTGTTTCAACCATGCGTCACATTTAAGAATTATTATCTCACAAACCCGTCAACAGATCGAATCCAAATTTTAACACAATATACATTGGAATGTTGTATAACTGGTTCTTTAATTTTAAAATTTTGTATGGCCAAGAAACAAAGTTGTTATCATTTTGGTAAGGTAACTTTTTCTCGGCTCCGGTTGGTTTGAAAATGTAGTTCTTGATCGCGTCGTAATCCTTATACATCAAAAAGGTATGCTGTATGACTGTGAAATACGTAAATTAATTCACTTATTTTATATCGGTTTGTATTTGTATGGGGAATTAAGACATGGTTCACCAGTTGGCCGCTCCAGTAAAAGCTGTACAGCGTTGCCAAGATAGGCTCCCTCACTCGTCATGGCGCGCTTCGCTCGGAAGTGATGGGCTCCATATCAGCAACGCTGTACAGAATTTCCCGGAGCGTCTAGCTGGTGAACCATGTCTTAATTCCCCAACAACAAACCGATGTACAATAAGTGGATTAATTTACGTATTTCACAGTCATACAACATAACTTTTTGATGTATAAGGATTACAACGCAACCAAGAACTATATTTTACAACCACCCCGAGCCGAGAAATAGTTACCTTACAAAAATGATAACAAAATTCGTTCTTGAACACACAAAATTTTGAAATTAATCAACCTGTTATACAACATTCCAATGTATATTGTGCTAAAATTTGGATTCGATCTGATAATGGATTTGTGAGATAATAATTATTAAATGTGACGCATGGTTGAAACACGCTTAAAACGGTCACCTTTTGTGTTTCAACTGCGATAAAAAAATATATATAAATAAAAAGTTCCAAACCTACATGAACTAACGTAAAATAGAACGACGAAAATGATTGTTTGTGGATTTTATATAGGTCTATTGGTTACTTCACAAACAACCTTCAAACTCGAGTGCACATAATATTTTGGTTGACAGAAAGTACTGTACCAAGAAAAGGAAGCCAGGCCCTAAGAAAAACCTCTACACATACATAAGATTTTTTTCCCTAGTTTATATTTGAAATTATATATTTCTTTACGCTTGCATTAGAGAATGTGTAAAGTACTGAGCAGTTTTTATTTCACTTTAAATTTATTTGTACAAGTTGGATGACTAAACGTCACCCCACAATATGCAAGCTACATGGCTGAACAGCGGTTGCTTGGTAGAACTAGGCCCTTCAACGGCTGTCGCGCCACGGGTTTTGTCTTTTTTTGAACTTCTAATATATAAGTGTAAGAGTACAAGACCACGAACTATTCAGTGACAACTTTTTTCAGAGAAGAGAGTTCGAATTCAAAAGGAAACAATGCCTTGTGTGGAAAAGTAAGACGTAGCCATTGTGAAAATGGAAAATTGGTCTCCATAGATACTGACGACAGTCAAGCGCAAGTTCTCTAGGTGAAAGCGTCCTGCATAAATATCCACTTCCTTTGTACGCTCACGGAAAACGAAGAAAAGTCCCAGCAGAGCTTGTGTATTGGCGTATTGAACGAAATAAAAGGTAAGGAATTGAAACAATGTATCTTACAGCAGATGTTTATTGCCATTCAGAAATTCCTTCTTATTTTATGATTTTTTCCTAGGAAACTGTCATCAGTCCAACATCTCTCATTGACTAGTTCACCAGTCAATCAACCAACCATTGTGGTTGCACCTGATGTTCAGTTGTGTCTTGTGTTTCGCAGGGTTTTCCACACTCCCTCCAGGTAAATGCCGAGATAGTACCTTACTTGAAGACTCAGGGCACCTGCCCCATCCCTGGCTCTAATACAGTAACACACATAGTCAACTACATGGGACTGATGACCAAGATGTCCCAAGCCCCTACAATGTATTATTATCAACAAGAACAAGAACAAGAATGTTTGAGAAAGTAAGAAAGTATCTGTATAAACACATTGTGTCAACGTTACATAAGCGTGACATTAATATAATTTTATTGCTCAGATATTGTTCCACGCCTAGGCACTTGTACATGTAACTCGCCGAACTACAATATTCGTCAACTCGGCGTGTTCATCATTTTCCTTGAGCTAGAGATCTTGTGTAGCCGCGCCGCTACTCCTACCACCCTTTTCAAAACAATTCCCAAACTAATGTCGACGATTCCATTCACCCGATTTTATTTATGAAAAATGCATTGGAATCAGGAAATAAATCTCCGTTTTCGTATTACCAGTTTTTTCATATTTTAAGCTGAAATATAAAAAACTGCTAGTACCGTCTTTGTTTTTTACATTTTGGAAAATGCATTGAATTGATATCAATTCTATTGCACTCTAGTATACATAGTGGTTTTGACATCGCAAATACATTTAGTCTTAGTAGTAACTGGCTGCTGCACAGACTGCTGTGTTGCCTGCTGGTGTGTCCCTTCCCCGTGCTGTCCGATCGTGACGTCACAGTTCCCTCTTCATTGCTATGTAAAGTAGTCAGGGATGTTTCAGCTACGTTATCTGATGGTTGAGTTACTTCCGCAATGCTATATGTGTTTGTAGAATGGGGCCTGTTATGAAAGGCCTCTGATATGGCTGGATATTCAGGGGAAGGTACTGCAGTTTCCATGTCGGTAGTGTTGCTTAGCTTACTACTCCCATCGGACTCGCCCAGCACCGTGCTGTAGGTTTGATGTCTGACATGAAGTACCGCGCGATTCCTTCTGTTCGGACAGTCTATTTGTATGTGGGAGGTTTCTTTACAATAAAAGCAATACTTAGCTTGTCCTTCATATGTTAACAAAACTTTATAATCATTGACCGTCAAATATGATGGAATGGGGTATTTAAGTTCAATTGTTACAATACGTATGCCATTACTTACAGCAGAAAATTCGTATACTTCATTCCAGCACTCGTTCGGTATGTCCTTGAGAACTCCATGCGTAGAAAGCACGCGGGAGAGCCTTTCATTGTTGACTTCGGGAGGAGATTACACAGACACGCACACGTTTTGTTAAAGAGTCTGAAGCAGTGATAGTTATTTTTGTGGTGTTACCGCTAGCTAGCCAGAAGGATTTCACACCTTCATGTCGAGATAATATATTTTCATAAAGTAAGGTGTACACTAATTTAATGTACACTGAATGTTCCCCGTTGTCTAGTTGATTCGCTAGTACTTGATCTCTATTAAGCTTCAGGTCGTTTGCTATCCACCTAGGCCTATGTATTTCAAGTGGTGTCGGTCTGTTGTTCCTTTCTTCAAAAGCGCATTTAAGAGTGATTTTCCGTACTTTCGCCACTTTCGCAAGTTCAACAAGCAGTTCCGTGACAAACTAAGGAGCCTATTTTCCTTAAACTTAAAGATTCATGCCAATGTTTAATCTATATGGAACTATCTAAGTTAATGACGAAATTAAGTTGGTAATATCAAAATTTCTAATTAATTAGAAATATACCTGCACTACAGTTGGAAGCCCTGGTGACTTAATATATTCTTAGTTCCATCTCTTAAGGTACAGAATACAAAATTTGATTGAAGTTCAATGTATAACGTGGACGTTACATGCAGTTAGATATTGGATCTATCAGCGCCCGTAAAATCATGTTGGCAGCAATGTCATGCATGTCTTGGTCAGAAATAATCTGGCATATTATGATCTATTTTTGTGCCAATTTTGGACGAAATCCATTTGTATGTATAGAAGTTACATGCATTTTAGAATTGAACCTATCATCAGGCTTAGAATCATGTTAGCGGCATTGGCATAATATTAGTTACTCCAAATTAATCTAGAATGTCAGGTACTATACGTGTGCAAATTTTAGAGTTGTTGGCTTGCATGCATTCTGATATATTAATATAAGGGTAAAAAAGTAGAGACAGCAATTATCAACAGTTGTCATCAGCTGGTTGCTCTTAAGAATACGCATAGTGATATCTGGTTATGTACACATAGTAGACTAAATACGAAATTTGGTTGAAATCTAATTGATAGTGTAGAAGTTCTATTAGTTAAAAATTTGACCTATCAGCATGCTTAGAATCATTTTGCCAACACTGTCATGTATGGCCTCCTGGAAATTAAACTGAAATATTATTATCTATATAATTATGTGTCAATTTTGAAATAGCTCCCATGCATACCTTCCAAGATATCCAACATGGAGCTCAAATTTCAATTGCGGTGTTTCAGCAGTTGGTAGCACTGACTTCATTTTCATGGCCTTGAGATATTCATACCAAATTTGGTTTTGATTGCTTCAGCCGTTTAGGAGTTGATAAGCGGTGGGACATGCACAGACAGACAGACAGACATTTGCCCAGATCGATCTCATAAGTCTACTTTTTCCTCATTTTTGCAAATTGTGAAAAGTAGGCTAAAAATACAATACCCTATCACGGTAAGCACTTCCGAGTATTTATTAACCTCGCGGCTAAACTCAGAACCTAACACGACGTAGGTCGCAAAGTGACACTTCCACTCTTTCTACTCTATGGAGTTCTCCAACGCAAATTGTATCAAAATGGTGCCATTCTCAATCGATGATGCCGTTTGTAATATATAAACGATATGCGAATAACGTTATTAGTCCGAATAACGGTATTGAGGGAATATTTTTCGATAGATATATTCAAATAACGTTATTTCTAGTGAGCACTACCATTTCGTTCCTGCGATAACCGATATCCGATTAACGTTATTAGTCCGAATAACGGTATTGGGGGAATAATGTTCGAGAGATGTATTCAAATAACGTTATTTTCCTGCGATAACCGATATCCAAATAACGTTATTAGTCCGAATAACGGTATTGGTTTTTTTAGAGATCTATTCAAATAACGTTATTTCTAGTGAGCACTACCATTTCGTTCCTGAGATAACCAATATCCGAATAACGTTATTAATCCTAATAACGGTATTGGGGGAATATTTTTCGAGATATGTATTCCGATAACGTTATTTCAGGCGGGCACTAACATTTCGTTCCTTGGTTAACTGATATTCGAATAACGTTATCAGTCCAAATAACGATATTAGGAGATTTTTTTCGAGATATGTATTCCTATAACGTTATTTCAGGTGGGCATTAGTATTTCGTTTCTACGATAACCGATATCCGAAGAACGTTATTAGTCCGAATAACGGTATTAGGGGATATTTTTCGAGAGACTTATTCAAATAACGTTATTTCTGTCGGACAATACTATTTCGTTTCTACGATAACCAATATCAGAATAACGTTATATGGCCCAATAACGTTACCATGCGATACAAATGACTTCCGGATATGAAACGTAACGACCACAATGTGACCAAGACCCATTTTGTTACATAATCTACCCGAACAACCATTTTCGTTATGTTAAGTTATGAAGCCTTGGATTAGCCTATTCTATATGTAGGCCATAGAGTTATGAACTATTATTCAAACGCTGACATCGATTGCATGATTGGGTTGGTTGAGTCTTCAGTCTTTTGACTGGTTTGATGCAACTCGACATGCTTCCCTGTCCTGAGCTAATCGTTTCATCCCTACATAGCTACCACACCCTACATCAGAGGCAATCTTTTGAACATATTCTAACCGTGGTCTACCCCTACAGTTCTTATCTTCGACCCTTCCTTCTATAACTACGTTTGCTATTCCTGGGTGTCTTAGTATGTGTCCTACCAAGCTAAATCTTCTCTTCATTAGCAGTAGCCGGAAACATCTCTCTTCTCCCACTCATCTTAATACCTCTTCATTCGTAACCCTATCTACCCATCTGATCTTCATCATTCTCCTTTAACACCACATTTCAAACGCTTCAATTCTCCTCTTTTCTGCTGCTTCAACAGTCCAAGTTTCACTTCCATACAGTGCCACGCTCCAGTCAAAGCTCTTCAAAAATGATGATTAGAACACAAGAAATATAAACTGAATTTTAAAATTTCGCACATCGGCTTTTGTGAGGTTATGTAAACAATTGAACTAAATTGGATGTCAGTGCATTAGAATGAGTATAAACATTTGCTGTACTATGTTTCACTGCGCTCGGATGGTTAAATCGCGAGAAAAGTCTATTTATATGTTTCAACTTTGCTTGACCGCCATGTTCGTTTTGTACTTAACAGCTTTTCAAGAGTCACATAGGTGCACTTCTAATAGTGCCCTTTATCACCGTACAAAATTTCAGAGTGATATCAGTAATAGTTTTGGTGATCTAAAATGCCGGTGAAATATTTAGCACTGTTGTCATGTTGAATTTGTCAGATATAATAAAATTTGAAGGGGACGGTCGGGTTCGGACAAAATAATACTATAACCTTACCAAGTTTCATTGAAATCGCTCCAGCCATTTAGATTTTATTAGGGGGTCACCCATACACAGACACCCACACACGGACTAACGGTGATCTCATAAGCTTATTCTTTTCATAAATGAAAATAGGCTAAAATGGCTTCAAACACATTGAAGTGTATAGTAAAATCGGATTGAATTTGGATAATGGGGACACGCAAAGTCATTTCCCCACGGAAAGTTGCAGTTATGTTTGCACTGCTGGATGAAATAAGCTTTAGTGAATTATAATTTATTTATTTATTTATTTATGTATTGCCACAACAGGGCAGTGCCCCAATTACAGTAGCAAACAATTAAACAATTGATTACACACAGATAATACATGAAAATACATTAAATACAAGATAAAAATACATTAGAATACAAATTAAAAATTGAAAATTAAAAATTGGTAGTTGAAAATAAAAACTAAAAAAATTGAAGATTAAAAATTAAAAATTAAATTTAAAAAAAAAATTGTTCACTAGTAAAATACACAAGTTCAAGTCGCAATAACAGTAAATGAAGCATGATTTTTAATATAAAACATTTAATGCAGCCAAGAGGCCATAGGTTTACAAAAATACTATTTACAAAAACTTAATTTCTTTTGATTCGCATAATCACTGATTGTCGTTGTTCTTTTTGTACAGAGTTCCAAGTGGTCATAGTGATCGAATGCATGTCCACACAGTTGATACTTGCATGCAATTGAAGGCTCATGATTCGTCTTGTTGTGACAAATGATGTGATGAAAGCCGTGTACTGCCACTCTTGTATAGACGTGACGCATTTGAAAGTTTGCTTTCGTCCATGATCGATCAATCATGGCGCCAGATGCAAAAAAAAAAAAAACTCCGGATATACGTCTTCTCGCTTTTGGATGAGTGTTGCCAATAGGTTCTCTGATGCATTTGTGTTGGGTAGATGTATTTGTGTCCTAAGATCTTTTATGAGGAAGGATTCTCTTACCAGGATATGAACTAATCTAGATCTTGTTGTCTTTGAAACTCCAATTGCTTTCATAATGTATACTGCTTTTACTCTTTCTAATGTGGAGAGGTTTTCCATTGAGAGATATGGCCAGATAATTTCTAAGCCATACGTCAATATTGGCAGTATTTTGGTTTAAATAGAGACATTGCTGTCTCTAATCTGAAGGATCTTATATAACGTATTCCATGCATAGCCATTATTGCACGTGTAGCATTTTTATTATTTGGACACTTAAAGTAAAACTAGATTCATATCTTTAGGTATTAATACAATAGCAATGGCAGATGGTAAGGAAGTGAAAGCTAAAACTAACAGCAGCTAAATTTAATATCTTCGTTATAGTGAATCATTTGCCATCTAAAACTGAGTGTAATTGTCTTCTATAATTTAGCAAGGACATTCCAAAATCTAAATTGTTGTCAGCTGAGAGCCTGTTTTAAGTACAGCACATATTCAATATCGGTGGAAAGATCTGTACACATCTTGTTCTGTTATGAGCCATAACATACATATTTATGATAGCTACATTAGAGACAAGCACAACGTTCAGTTATTTGATTAACGTGACTATAAAATGACTTTATGGCACAGAAACAAACCACTGAAGTCATTAGGCGTCGCTTAATTAATTTACTCTTACAAAACACTACAAAACAATCCATAAAATCAAGTTCTGTGTATATTGGGGTGGATGACCTCGCAGTTCCGCTCCTTAAAACAACAACAACTAACAAACTAAGTTTCAATAGTAGGTCTTAATTATTTTAGCAAATGTCGTTGACGATATTTTTATAAAACAAGAAGTTCCGTTACGAACTAAAGAGGCTACTTTTCATGCAAAATATTATTCTACAGTATATGAACCTATCTAGAATAATGACGAAATTAAGTTGGTAATATCGAAATGTCTTAATTAGTTCAAAATATTCCTGGTATAATGAAGAGCACTACAGTTGTCAGCCCTGGTGACTGAATATATTTTTAGTTCCATCTCTTAAGGCACAGAATACAAAATTTGGTAGAAGTCAAATAGACGTTACATCCAGTTAGACATTGGATCTACCAGAACGCGTAAAAGCATGTTGGCAACAATATCATGCGTGCGCTGGTTAGAAATAATCGGAAATATTATGATATCTTCTTGTGCCAATTTTGGATGAAATCCATTTGTTAGTATAGAAGTTACATGTATTTTAAATTTTGACCTATCAGCAAGCATAGAATCATGTTGGCAGCACTGACTTATATTAATTACTCCAAATTAATCTAGAGTCAGGTGCTATACGTGTGCAAAGTATAGAGCTGTTGGCTTGCATACTTTCTGATATATTGATATTACGGTAAAAAAATATCGACAGTATTTATTAACAGTTGGCAGCCCTGATTGCTCTTAAGAATACTTATAGTCATATCTGTTATATTACACATAGCACATACGAAATTTGGTTGAAATCCAACTGATAGTATAGAAGTTACATGTATTTAAAAATTGGTCATATCAGCTGGCTTAGAATCATGTTGGTTGACCTGAAGTATATAAGTTACTCCAAATTAATCAAATGTCAGGTACTATACGTGTGCATAGTTTAAAGCTGTCGGCTTGCATACTTTCAGATATATTGTTATTTGGATGAGGAAAATAGAGAGAGAGAGCAATTATTAACATTTGGCAGCCCTGGTGGTTCTTAAGAATACACTCAGTCGTATCTGTTTATGTACACAAATTACATACAAAATTTGGTTGAAATCCAATTAATAGTGTAGAATTTATATGCATTTAAAAATTGGACCTATCAGAAGGCTTAAAATTATTTTGGCAGTACTGTCATGCATGGCCTCATGGAAATTAATCTGAAATAGTATTTTCTACATGTGTGCCAACTTTGGAATAGCTCCCATGCATACCTTCCATGATATCCAACATGGAGCTCAAATTCCTAGTGCGTTTTTTCAGCAGTTGGTAGCACTGATATCATTTTCAAATATGGGCTTGAGATATTCCGGTATACATCTTTACTCATACTAATTTTGGTTTTGATTGCTGCAGCCGTTTAGGAGTTGATAGGGGGGGGGGGGACACACACACACAGCCAGACAGACAGAAGGACAGACATTTTCCCGGATCGATCTTATAAGTCTACTTTCTCCTCATTTTTAGCCTATTTACAATTTTGAAACAAGATGTTCAGTAAAGAACATATAGCCTACTTTCTCCTAAATGCATGGGTATTTTTATAACTCTTTGTCCTTTTAAAGGAGTATAATTGAATGTTGGTTGTAGTAGCTTGTTGAAATACAACGTGCTATAGGGATATTAAACATGAATATGAGGTGCCCTTTGCTAGTGCTACCTCTGTAAAAAAAATTCATTCAATTCGGTTTCACCGTGATTGAATTGATTTGGGGAATGGATTTGCACACATACATGGTCGCTATTTGCATACTATTGGGCTGATGACCTTGTAGTCAGTCATAAGATGCTTTCCACAAAAAGGCATGTTGTTGCAAAATCCGGTAGAGATCAAATTATTAGGATGGTCGAAATTTGATTTAAGCTTTTAACATTTGGGTGGCCGTCATTCCGTTTCCGTCAAGATGGCGGCGATATAAAACATGACACTGAGGTGCCCTTTGCTAGTACTACCTCTGTACCAAATTTCGTTCAATTCGGTTTCACCGTGTTTGAATTGATAGGGGGAATCGATTTGCACACATACTTGGCCACCATCTGCAAACTATTGGGCTGATGATCTAGCAGTTTGGTCAGAATATGCTTCCCACATAAAGATTTGTTGTTGCAAAATTTGGTAGAGACTAGATTATTAGGTTGGTCGTAATTTCATTTTAGCCTTTAACATTTGGGTGGCCGCGATTACGTTTCCGTCAAGATGGCGGTGATATAAAACATGACACTGAGGTGGCCTTTTCTAGTGCTACCTCTGTACCAAATTTCGTTCCATTCGGTTTCACCGTGTTCGAATTAATAGGGGTAATAGATTTTGACACAAAGATGGCCGCCATCCGCAAACTATTAGGCTAATGACCTATTAGATTTGTCAATGGATGCTCCCTTCATAAAGGTATGTTGTTGCAAAATTTGGTAGAGATCGGATGATTAGGTTAGTCGTAATTTGATTTAAACTTTGAACATTTGGGTGGCCGGCATTACGTTTCCGTCAAGATGGCGGCGATATAAAACATGACACTGGGGTGCCCTTTGCTAGTGCTACCTCTGTACCAAATTTCATTCCATTCGGTTTCACCGTGTTCGAATTAATAGGGGTAATCGATTTTGACACAAAGATGGCCGCCATCCGCAAACTATTAGGCTAATGACCTATTAGTTTGGTCAAAGGATGCTGCCCCCATATAGGTATGTTGTTGCAAAATTTGGTAGAGATCGGGAGATTAGGTTAGTCGTAATTTGATTTAAGCTTCGAACATTTGTGTGGCCGCCATTACGTTTCCGTCAAGATGGCGGCGATATAAAACATGACACTGAGGTGTCCTTTGCTAGTGCTACCTTTGTACCAAATTTCATTCCATTCGGTTTCACCGTGTTCGAATTGATAGGGGGGGACAGACATTCAGAGTACCACACACTCACACACACACACACACACACACACAGACTCACACACATACACACACACAGACAGACACACTTTTTTTTCGCCCTGTAGTGATCTCATAAGTCTACTTTCATTTTTTGCAAAAATCGGAAGTAGGCTAAAAATAGGCTTATGAGATCACCTTTTGTCCGTGTGTGTGCGTGTGTGTGTGTTTGTGTGATGTGTGTGTGGGTCCCCCCCTAATAAAATCTAAACGGCTGGAGCAATTTCAATGAAACTCGGTAAGTTCATAGCACTATTCCCGGCGACCTCGACCGTGCCCTTCAAATTTAGTTACGTCTCACCAATCCAACATGGCGGCTGTGCGAAATATTTAACTAGCATGCAATATCTCCGAAACTATTACCGATATCGCCCTGAAATTGTGTACGGTGAAAAAGGGCACTTCTAGAAGTTCACCTATGAGACTTTCAAAAACTTGGTGACTACAAAACCTACATGGCGGTCAAGCGAAGTTGAGACTTTTAAATAGACTTTTCTCGCGATTGAACTATCCAAACGTAATGAAACTTGGTACAGCAAATGTTTATACACATTGTAATGCACTGGAGTCTAATTTAGTTCAATTGTTTACATAACCTCAAAATGGCGGCTGTGCGAACTATTTCACTGACATTCTATATCTCCGAAACTGTTACAGATATTACCCTGAAATTTCGTACGGTGATAAAGGGTACTGATACAAGTTTACCTATGTATATTTCATAAACCTGTAAAGTAGAAAATGAACATGGCGACCAAGCGAATTTGAAATATTTTAATAGACTTTTCTCGTGATTTAACTCTCTGAGCGCAGTGAAATGTGGTGCAGTAAATGACTTTGCAGATTGTAATGCACTGCCATCTAATTTAAATCAATTGTTTACATAACCTCAAGATGGCGGCTGTGCGAAATTTTAAAATTAAATTTTTATTTCTTGTGTCGTAATCATGCGATCGAAGTGAAAGTTTGAATAATGAAGCTAGGCAATAATTGTCCTTGAATGGTATATAACTCTATGGCCTATACATATAACAATCCTAAATGGCGAGCTTCCGAAATATTTAGACGGTTCTCATTATCTATGAATCTTTTACATCAAACCAAACTGATTTTTTTTATGTTCATAGAGACTATGAACATATGTTCTCCTATAGGACGTTCAGTAACCTGGTGAGCACAAATCCAACATGGCGGCGACGCGAAGTATAAATATTTAAATGGACGTTTCTTGCGAATTATCTATCCGACTGCCATGAAACGTTGCACGTTAAATGCTCATACAAATGTTGATCCACTGGCATCAAATTTATTTCAATTGTTTGCATAATCACAAGATGGCAGCTGTGCGTAATTTTAAAATCTCCTTTTTACTTCTTGTGTTCTAATCATGCGATTGAAGTTTGAATACCACACGTACACAATAATCTTAATGTAATAGTACAAAAATAAAAATCCAACCTGGCGACCATCTGAAATATTTAGACGGTTCTCAATATCTTCAAATCTGTTACAGCAATTAAACTGAAATTCTGTATGTTGATAGAGGCAATTAACATGAGCAGGATATATGAAAATAGGCTGTATAGTTCTTCAAGGAACTACTTGTTGCAAAATGTGAAAAGTAGGCTAAAAATTCCATTTTCCTTTAGAAAAAGAGATCCTTATTTCACAAAGTTAATTTATCGAAAGCTTTGAAGTCATTACAGTGTTGGCGAAGTAACAATTAATTCCTCACGTTTTAGAGGGCCAACGCGTATTTATGCCCAATCATATTAGGTGGTCAATGTTAGGCTGTAACTGAAGAAATTACATGTAATTAATTAGGAAGAAGATAATGTTGGGCAAATTCTTAGTTCTCCCAGCAAAGTAAGTACAATGCTCTTGATACATGAAACGTAGTGCAGAGTCCACTATCTCAGTTGGGTCCAGACAGGATGCACCAAAATCCTGTTAATGAGCGTACAGTGTCTGGCCAGATTATCGTGATCATTCTTAGATTTCTGGTATTTATCTGTTATTAGCTTTCCAACATACGAGACTAGTTCTAGTTGATTAACCCGTTGATCGCTACGCCTGTCAATAGACGGTGCACGAGAACATTTTATTTTCACAGTCGCCGTTCACTCTTAAGTGCCAAGTCGATCCCTGACATGTTCTGCTATCTGTTGGGCATTATGTAGTACTAATTGAGTTTGCGTTTTTCAGATTACTTTGTGTAAGTCTTTTGTCCGCTCTCTACAGCTGGAGTTCATTTGTAATATAATCAATCATGCCAGAACAATAAGCTATTTTTTTCACCTGTTGTTGAATTTGGATTAAATAATATAAGAGTTTGCAATTACCTTTTTTTTTTGGAAATTATTTAATGTTGGCCCTTTAACAGATATGGAGATGATTCAAGCATGGACACAAACATTTTTATTCTTCTCAAAATAAGAACTAAAATAAACATAAGATTTTTAAATTTGCATTTATATCAATAAAGACTCAAAACCTATAGGTATTTTAACCCCCCCCCCCCCCTGATAAGATTAAAACTACGACTTTTACTTATTGTTTTTACATGCGAATGAAAAATTTCAGCATTGAGTTTTCAAATAGCCATCACAGCACTTAAAAGGTTAACTCTCTTCCACGTTTTTGTAGTGCGCTTGGAGTTACTCAGCTGGTTTCGGTGAGCGATTATAGAGGAACCCAAGTGTTTCAGTTAGTCTTATGATTTTGTAGGATCTTGATTACAACTGTTTTGTAGATAAGTGTTAATTTGTGGTTGATCTTTGCATTTATACAGCTCATAGTTATTTGTGCATTCGACATAATCTTCATTATGATGGGAAAATTAAGAAATAATTCGCCCTGGTAAAAAGTCTCCTTTTTCATGCAACTTGCAAACTGGGATTCTTTACAAATGAGAAATAAGCCAACATGCTAGTAATGTATCAAATATCTGTGAGATAGATCAAGAAATTAATATGTAATGGGAATGATTTAGGATATGAAAGGGTGAAGAAATGCAGAACACGAAGAAAACCATAACCACAAATTTGTACCGGCACTTGATTATAATAATCTGGTCAAATACTGTAACTGGATGATGACCGCTTGATGGTCAAAACGTTTAATACTAAATTAATTACATTAATACTAAATTAATACTAAATTGATCAAGACTTATACATGTATTTTTTTTGAAATGCTTATTTATTTCCTCTCCTTCTTCTCTCGAATTGGCCAACTTAGGACCATGTTTATTCAGCTGGAGGGTCTTGATCCTCGCTCAGTATTGACGCATTTTCTGCCGGAGTAACTCCTTTCTTTCAGTAGCCCAGGGGGTACCTTTCTTCCAAGGTTTCTCCTGAAAACCATGGACTTCCTTCAAAGCACACCTCACAACCTGTCTGTCATGCAGATCTGATATTCTCAGTTCGTTACTATCCTTCTCAGGTTCCGTCAACCACGAGGCACGAACCTTCTTATCGTGCTAGAAACTGAGCAAACGATTGGTCAATCTTGTGGAGGATAGTCTCGCGATATGGCCATAAAAGGCTATTCTATTTTTTCTCTATATGTTCGTAGAGTTCGGAATTATGTCACCTGCGAAACTCTTCATCTACCTTTACAGGACCGTGGATCTTCCGGAGAATTCTCCTCTCTCTAATTTCCATCTTCTCCATCAGATCCCTTCGGTTTAAAGAAAAACACTCCATGGCATATAAGGATTATGGCCTCATGACTGGCCTATAATTTTACTTATTTATTATTTATGTTATATTCCGTACATTGCGCCTCACCCAGTCACTGGGCAAATTCATGTTGACTGATTGAAGAGCTACAACTAACAGTTTGTACGGGCGACACTGAAAAATGGCTTCAAAACTTAACATATATTTTTTGTACACCTTGGGGAATCCCCGAAACGGACACGGCAAAATCCGTGGAAATTCGATGTATTTTGTGGAGTATTTATGTTCTTTTTGAAGCCTGGGACTTCTTGATCATAAGCCCTGTGTGGGCTACTTGGTTTTGTGTTGAATTTATTTGATATCTTGAGTTTCTGTTTTTTTAGCGTATGGATTTTAGTGCCGGGAGTGTCTGAGGACATGGGATGAGCTACAAGTACCGTCACGCGTGGAGTGTTGTCTGGGGAGGAAAGTGTGATTGTAAGGATGAGGAATTGGAAGGCTGCGGCTGTGGCCTATAGTTAGGGACCAACCCCGGCATTTTTCTGGAAGGAAGATGGGGAACCACAGAAGACCATCTTCAAGGTTGCCGGTGGGGGGATTCGAACCTCCTCGCCTCCCGGATGTGAGCGACTGCCTGCAGCCACGCCGTAACGGCCACGGCTAACTCACCCGGTTGTGTTCCTGTAGTAACTACAAATAGTGAGTGTCAATGGTTATGGTAATTGCACCAATACTTGCTATTACGTACCATTCCAGCATTTGCCTGCTGTGCCTGGAAAGGGTGAAAATCCCATTGGAGAACCACACCAAGGGTGGCATTTTTCTGATCCGGGACTCAAACCTTTGAACTTCCTGCTCCTTGTTGCAGTCTAGGTGCACGACTTAATCCGTGCGGCTACGTTGAGCGTTACCTAATAGATGTGGTATTTCAGTGGTGATTGTTGTTTTAAGAAGTGGAACAACAAGGTCATCTACAGGGTAATTATCTATGTGTGCGCGAATAAACACGGCAAGCTAAGCCGGCTGTGACTGGCGCAGATCTCGGGCGCGCGTACGCGGTTCAGCCGGTGGTGGCGCGCTTCGCTGACTCATATCGTTAGTTTACACGTGTTTTTTCATTCATATGGACGTGTATCTGCAAAACTTAGACGTTAGTGTTGCACGTTTAGTGAGTATTGTGATTACTGTGATTGTTGGTCATGCCTAGACACCAATTCACATTGCGCGAACGTGTGTATATCCATAATTCGTATATGAAAAGCAGAAAATCTCGTTCTGAAACGAGACGAAAATTTCGAATCAAGTTTTCAGGAAGACCTGTGCTTAATAACAGTACAATTAGGAGGCTGGCTAAACGATTCAAGGAAACAGGCTCCGTAAATAATAAAAGAGTTAACAGATATTCTTTCATCAGAAGATGTCACATGTGTGTTACAAGAGAGGGAGGACATTTTCAGCATCACCTATGAGCACTGTAACATTATTGAACATGTTTGGTAAAATTGAGAAAGTGCGCGTCAACCACCGGCTGAACCGGGTACGCACGCCCGCAATTTTCGCCGGTCACAGCCGGCTTAGCTTGCCGTGTTTGCTCGCGCGCACATAGATAATTACCCGGTACTTAAAGCTAATAGCTGAAAGACCTCGTTGCATAGTGGGTAAAATTCTTGGATCTCACCGCGGAGAACCGGGTTCAATTCTCGCCTCTCCCAAGCAATTCAATTCTTCTCTAAGGGCTGGAAATGAGTACACTCAGCCTCGTCAGGCAAAACTGAGAAGAGGTGGGTTCGAGTTCTACCTCAGGCATCCTGGAAGTGGTTTCCGTGGTTTCCCCCTTCTTTTCGAGGCAAGTGCTCGGATGTTTTCTAACTTAAGGCCACGGCCGTCTCCTTCCCAATCCTCATATGGATTACAAATAGTCACAGTAATACAGCCATCACAATAACACAGGTCATCAGACAAAATAGTTTTATTGATGATAATAATAATAATGCTATTGGTTTTACGTACCTTTTAACTGCTGTGGCTTTTAGAGACGCCGGGGTGCCCAAATTTTGCCCCGAAGGGGATTTTTAACGTGCCAGTTTATCTACCCTCTCGCATTTGCGCAACCCCAAATGCTAGATGACTCTGCCAGGATTCAATCCTGCAACCTTGGGCACAGTACGCGAGAACGTTACCACTAAGACATGCAGCCAGTCTGCTATCAGACAACTTCCATATACACCCAAGTAAACGGGATTACATGATAAGGATGTCGCAAAGCCCGTAAATGAATCAACAACCAATATGGCTGAAACAATCTTTGACCATTTAGGCCTACATCCTATCTAGCAATCGGCCCATAAGAACTACTGTCTCGCTCCTATGTACAAGTCTAACAGGGGGACCGGAGTATTAACATTTTCTTCAAGTACGATAATGGCCAAACGTCATGAGGGGATCGATGTGTTCCTCATTTTGTTTTAAGGTCAGGAAGTTCGTAAATTATTCCGTTTGACTGCCACGATGGCTGTCATTATTTCCAGAGCTAATGCTATACTTCTTAACAGAGAAGTATTCTCTACATTATTCCGTTTGAATAGCTGAGCGACGTTTCGAGTTGTTGAGATAGCATCGTTATCACTTTTTAATTACCGACATCATCACCATCTTCGTCATTATTTTTCTTATTATTATTATTATTATTATTTGTTATTGTTGTTGTTGTTGTTTACCCTTTTAAGGGCTTTGCGACATCGTGGTCATGTAGCCGCGTGTACTTGGTTGTGTGTAGAATTTGTCTGAAAAATCTGTGTCACAATGATGTCTGTACTAGTGTTTGTATTTGTAATTGAGATAGGATTTGGGTAGGAAGCGACCGTGGCTGTAAGTTAGGTACTATACCGGCATTTTCCTCTTGTAGAAGTGGGAAACCACGGAAAACCACTTCCAGGATGTATGAAGTAGGAATTGAACCCCACTCTTCTCAATTCTGTCTCACGAGGCTGATTGAACCAAGTTGCAGCCCTCAGACTAGTATTAAATTGCTTTGCAGAGCCGGTAGTCGAACCCCAGCCTCCACGGTGACAGCCACTACGCAATGAGGTGGACTATTTGGGGCAGATGACCTCGTAGTTTCAACCCTTAAAACACTAATAACTAACTAACGAGGTGGACAATAATTATTCTACATTTGAATTGACCCTCTTTGGATTGCATGTTAACTACAAATTTCATTTGAGTTTAGATCTGGTTCGTCTAACGGCCTTGATATCCTCCCAGTATTTTTTGAGTCCATCAATCAATCCCTTCTTTCATGCTCCTGGTAGAGGCCCTTTCCGTCTTCACTGGGTCAGATTCCACTTTAAAACCCTGATAACCTTTAACAATTTCTCTAAATTCAAATTTGTGTCTATATTTTTTCCTGGAATACCAATTAGCATTAGGTCCTTCTCACAATCGTGGAACCATCTCAGTTTGGTTGCCATAACCCTTTCAATCCCTGGCCACGCAATTGTGTGAGTACGTATTTATTTTTTATTTTTAGTTGAGATCTATTTTGGGCTCCAGACCAGTCTGCATCGATTAAGTGGGTTCCTGGCTACATGGAACTCCAATATGTAGCTCCTTTTGTATTCCATGAAGTTGTGAGATCTGTTTGCTTTCCATCTATGGACAACATGGCTGCCAACAACCACTCAACTCGAGGTAAATATTAGTAACTAGCTGAAGTACCCGTGCTTCGCTACGCGTCATAAATAAATTAAAATGTGAAGGTGACAGTTAAAACAGGGGATAGGGGAGGTGCTGCGCAGAGGGAGATTAAGGATGGATCAAATTGTCCAACTACACCGTTCGGCGTTGACCGTGTTTTATAGCACAAATTTAGGTTTTACTCGCTAACCGTTGGAGATACCTTTCGGATAGAAAATGTAATTTTAGACCTCGCATATGCCATCAAAAGTTTGCTATTTCTTAGCGTTCACTTTTTATTTGAACTGGAAATATGAAAGTTTGAAACCAAAGGGTGTAGTGACGTCACAAAAATGGACGCCATCATTAAATAGTGCAAAGTATTGAAATAAAAAGTAGCCTATATGTTAACCAGGTAAATAAGCTACTTCCATGTAAAATTAATGTAAGTTGGACCAGTGGATCTTGCGTGATTGAGTAATACACAGACACACACCATCTCTTTTTTAGCCTCGCGTCATAGTCGTGTCATATTGTTATTCAATGACATGCAGGTTCAACCCCGTTAACACCCCTTTAGAACCTGAATATCTAAAAATCCCTCCTTACTAGACTTTTTCGACACACAACAAAAATATCCCCTTCTTCTAACTTTAATAGTTTTGATTGGTCGATGAGAGTGAAAATCCAATAATCCTTCCTTAGTGGACGTTTTTCTTCCTGAATTTCACCCCTCCTCATAGGCCCCTTAAATTGGATTTATGAAAAAAAACGGTCGAACACCTACTTATTTTAATTATTTATTCATTTATTTAAAAGCCTCCGTGGCTTAGGCGGCAGCACGCCGGCCTCTCACCGCTGGGTCCGTGGTTCAAATCCCGGTCACTCCTTGTGAGATCTGTGCTGGACAAAACGGAGGCAGACAGGTGTTTCTCCTGGTACTCCGGTTTTCCCTGTCAAAATTTAATTCCAGCAACACTCTCCACTATCATTTCACTTCATCTGTCATTCATTTAATCATTTCCCCGGAGGAGTGCGTCAGGCCTCGGCAGCCGGCACAGTTCATATCCTCGCCGCTAGATGGGGGCTTCATTCATTCCATTCCTGACCCGGTCGGAGACTGGAAGCAGGCTGTGGATTTTCATTTTCATTCATTTATTTATTTATTTATTTTTTAGCTGATTGAAACTCGGAGAAAATCAAACTCCTCGCCTATGTCGTTTAAGAGATACATGCTCCGTTAGGAATCTTTCAACCCCCACTTTTCATCCCTTTCACCTCATAATATACACCAGATCGAAAAACCATTAGACATGTTGAACCCTTTACCCTATGATGGTTAAATGATTCTACTTTTTATTTCTTCAATTAATAAATATTTCAACCAGCATCATGAAAGTAGCCAGACAGCGATGAGGAAATCTCAAGCATTTGTTGGAGACAGTAGGGACATCCCTGCATCAGTTTAACAAAAGGCTAAGTACTTGAGCTATGAAAAGAAATAGCTGAGCTATGTATCACAGGGACAGGTGTGGCTACCTCAATTTTAGAAGCGACGCGCGGTGAGACATGGTTCTGGTATGTTCATTGTGATATTCGCGCTTAGAAGAAATATGATGCAGTAACGTGAATGGCTGATGAAGAAAATAGACACTCCCAAGACGCCAAGATCTACTAGAAACCGCCAAATTATCAGAAAATGGAGAACCAATGAGAAGAGAATGCCTACTTGCGCGCCAACTCTGGCTGGGGTACGCGGCGGCTAGTATTCACGCGGGAAATCGCCTAGACAAAATCTCTACGATCGATTCTAGGATTAATGGGCATATTCTTGACCTGTGCAATATTACGAGTTCAGTGATATCTATTTCATTCCTGTATCACAATTACTTCGATAAATTTTTACATAAAATCCCCCTCCATCTAGACCCAAGGGCCAGTTCATTTATAAGTGTGTCGAAGAGCCAAGACATTGACTTTTATTCTGTGTGTCGAAGACACAAGAGATACTTTTATTCCGTGTGTTGAGGACACACTATTATTATTCTGTGCGTCTACAGACATTGACTTTTCATTCCGTGTGTCTAGGAGACATGACTTTTATTCCGTGTGTCGAGAACACAGGACTATTATTCTGTGCGTCTACAGACATTGACTTTTATTCTGTGTGTTGAGGACACAAGAGATGACTTTCATTCCGTGTGTCTAGGAGACATTATTATTATTCTGTTCGTCTGAAGAGATAGACTTGTATTTGTGTCGAGGACACAAGATATTCATTGTAAAGTGGTAAATTCAGTGATAGATAGTCATAGTACTATAGTTATAGGGACAGTAGCGTCGATAATTCGCCAACGAACAGTGACAGGGAATTTAGTACCTGAACAAGCGAATTTAGTAGTCAGGCATAAAGTGTATATTAACCTAATTTTTGTATCAGCGCAAGGATGACATCGATGAATGCAGAGGAAGTGTGGAATTCTCAACAGTCCGTCCAGATGGCTGCTATGAGATAAAGAAGCATCCGGTTGGGGAATGGCATCTGATGTTCTTTGACGGGTGACTACAACACGAGATGAGTACAAATAATATTTTATTATTTATTAAATTAACTTATGGTTTATGGGACATATTTTGTAAATACTTTGCTTGTGTGATTTAATATAGCATATTTAGTTTTGATCTGACACACTTTTGTTTGGAAGCAGCTCGCACAATTGTAGTTAATGGAAGGTTCTTTTCTTTGTGTTGTGTTAACTAACGTATCTATGTGAACGGCCGTGTTCGCCTAGGTTACGAAGTGCGGTTAAAAACGTCTCTCGGAGATATGTCGTGTTTCAGAAGTAGGACTGAATTAATATAATTATATAGTAGATTGGAGGGTAATTAAATTTTGTTGAAAATTATTATTGATCAGATTCAGTGTGATTATTGCCTTTGGAGCAATGTAATTTGTGACGAAGAGTACTCAGCTCTATCGTAGGTTTTAAATATTGTGTTAAATGTTTGCGAGCTTTAATTCAGCAGACCCATGTGAAAGGCGTTATGTCAGTCCCAGATGTGTGTACTGTGAGTATATTGTTGTGGTATTACAAGCGGGAACTTCAGCAGAGACTGATTTCTGTCAGCTTGGTACCAGATTCAGATTGCATCCTTGCGAGGACAATTATGGATATGTGATTATTGTCTGACCATATGTTGAGTGGGAGGAGATGTTAGCGGCTGTTGATTCCTTGAGATAACAGTTCCGCTGGTCGGCTATTTATATACACTGGATGGGGGACATGACTGGTATTGTGGAAAGGGGTGAGTTGTTGTCACAAGGGCTGACTGAGTTTCGCAAGAAGAGCTCATTAAAGTGGAGTGCACGTCTGGTTCCCAATTACTTGAAAATAAATATAAATGTGAGAAACTGATCAATGGTAAAATTGTTTAAATAAATGGGAGTTGCCTACGAAACACGATTACCTTCGAAGCGTTTCATTAACATGCAGTTTTGTTAATATAAAGTAATCTTAACCACTCAGGTTGTTTGTTGTTGTTGGTTTATTCTTTGTTTATTGTACATGTCAGTGACCCGTGAGTCACGTGCGGCGCTGTGTTTCCTTGTTGTTGAGTATCTGGCCATAGTGGCGGCTCAGTTGGTTAAGTGTGTCACCACACTAATAAGGGTCTCAGAGAGATGCCTGTAAATAGTAGAGTTGTAATATGTGTGTCAGAGTTAGATTTAAGGATTTTTATTAATGTTATGCCCATAGCCATAAAAGTTGATTTTACGAGATGATTGTTCGTGAGCACCGTGGCTGTTAACCCGTTGTGAACAAATGATCATCCAAGTACTCATTTCTCGTAGATAGTCATCACGCGAACATAAATTCACATGCAAGATAGTGGAACTTGGATCCACATTTTATTAGAAAAGGGGAGATCCATCTGACTCCTCAAAGTGATAAATATTCCTGTCAGGGGAAATTCAGGGAGGTTTTGTTTATTATTGTTTGTTTTATTCTTTTATACACAAATTAGTTATTAAATCTAGTTATTATCTTACGTTTTGTCTCCTTTCTTTCTTAGTTATAGTTTTCATCCTATAACCCTTGCCTCAGAAAAGCACGTAGTTTGGCGGACGTAAACACCACACTATGAACTGAACGCGACCCCTTGATCTAAGATTCTTGCATAAAACACTGCTATTCTGAAGGGTTCATAGGGGAAAACTGGCGCCCAACGTGGGGCTATTCACTGTGGTGTAACGGGGAGATTACACATGTCAATAGTGGCGCATTTGAGTAAAACTGGCATGCCGCAAGTGCAGGCAGATATGACAGTATTTAATCACCGGGAAGTGATATTTTATTAAAAGTAGTTGAGGCGAAGTGGATACCGCCAAATGTGTGAAAGATAAATTAAAATCAGGAGTTTGCAAAGTAAAATACGGTTCACGTTGTTGTATTTTAAATTAAAGTAAAATTAAGATGTGATACCGGGCGCCCAATGATAAAGTTAAAACTAGATTTGTGTAGAAAGTCAAACTCATGGAAATATTAGGAGGCTGTAGCCTAAAATGACAATTAATACTTTGTTAATTAGTCAGTGTTAATATCAGATCAGGATAACTGTTTAATGACTAAATATGTGCTTGGGGTTAAAATTAAATTGAGTAAAACTAGAACTACTCAGAGATGCAATCAACTAATGGGGTTAAAGGTAAAAATAAATGAACTGAGTAGGATAAAGAAATTAAATGTGCATTGGATTTATGTGCGTGTCAAAGGGCATTGGCGTATGCCATTTCCCATATGTCTCATATAAATTGTAAAACATGGCAACGGTGGCGCAGATCCAGGAGATCATTGAAAGTGCAGCGAGGAGAACTCAGGAATTGTTGGATACTAAACTAGCAGAACAGAGTCAATCTATAAACACCAGTATGTTAGAGCAAAGTGAATCGCTAAATACGAAAATGTTAGAACAAAGTGAATCGCTGAACACGAAGTTATCCGAACAAATAAACACTAAATTATCAGAACAGAGTCAATCTATAAACACTAGTATGTTGGAGCAAAGCGAAGCGTTGAATACAAAATTATCTGAACAAATAAATACTAAACTGTTAGAACAAAGTGAATCATTGCGGACACAGTTAAATAACAGTAGAATTGAGCAAAATGAATATCAGGCGGAACAAGCTAGGTTATTAAAGAGTGAAATTAATGACACTATGAATTCACAGTTAGAGGCGCAAAATAATAAAAACACGAACCAATTAGCTTCGTTAACCGCAGAGATGAAAGAGCACACAAACCAACAGATGATATTACTGGCCCGTGATGTAAGCAAAAATAATGAGAAACAATTAGAGCAGATTAAACAAATGGAGAGTATTTTCGATAAAAAAAAACTTAGCATTCTCGATGAAACGGTGTTAGCTAAATTAGAGCAGATTGAAATAGCATGCACAATGAATACAAGCGAGGTCAAAATAGCCCAGGATAAGTTGGAAGGTCGATTTAAGGAGATGGAGAAAAGTGGCAGGGTCATTCAACAACAAATATCAGCAGTAGATGAGAACATTTCAGGCATAATTAAAGATATGGACCGTCTAGAGATAAAATCAGCGGAACAGTGGAAAAGCTTAGAAACGGAACAAGAACAATTTAAGAGTACATTAGACGAAAGGCTGAGCCAGATAGAAAATAATCAGGATGAAAGTAAGAGCCAAATTGAAGAAAAAATAAGCACGATTAAAGAACAGATCAGGAAAGATTGGAAGAAAATGAATATTGATTCGAGAGAGGAAAGATCCACTATTCTTAAAACAGTAGGCGAAAACCACACGCGTATTCAAGCTTTGGAGCAAGAGGTAAAAAATAGACTTAAAGAACAGACAGACAGGATCATTAAAGCCGAACTTCGCTCATTAGAACAATCGTCTATATTTAAAACGGGAGCATTGAAAGACAAGCAGGATGACTCACATAGTCCCCAACCCAGCATAGCAGGAAGTCACACTCAAGCAGAGAGCCCATTAACAACAAACACGGAAGGATTTCGTAAGAACGTAGATAGAAGCTCGACACCACAGGACGGTCATCAGCCCACACAACTTATTCAAGTAATTCGCTCAAATGACTACAAACCGCAGAAATACACCGAAAATTCAGGGGTAACACCTAAGGCCTTTATCAAAGAGATTGAAGACCATTTCAATGACACTGGGGTACCTGAAGCACGTAGATTGAGAATGATGGAGAGATTTTTATCAGGGAATGTTCTCACCTGGTTTTTAAGTTTCAAATATACATTTGGAACCATGTCAGGCTTTAACTTAGCGTTTCTGCGCAAATACTGGTCTCCCGCCATACAACAGAGTTTAAGAATGGAGCTTTACTCTAGAAAATACCAAACTACCCAGCAGACAAAATACTCAGATTTCTTTAACATGCAAATGTTAAAATTTCGCGATCTGGATTACCCATTAAACGAATCAGATTTGGTGATGACAATAGCAAGGCAAATGCCAGTTAATGTACAGCAAGTGCTAGTAGCAGCAAACGTCAGTACGGCCCTACATGCAGAGCAGATATTACGGCAAATAGATGAGACCACATCTCATAGTCATTTTAGAGGAGGAAGACAGCTGGAATTAGTCAACACTACAGAGGTCGTAAAAACAAAACAGGGAAATACTAAAACGCAGGGTACTAATACGAGCACCTCCACACCTAGGCGAAACCAGGAAGAAGGGGAAAACAGACCATATCAGCGTAACGAAAATTACTACAACAATAGATACCAGGGCAACAATAGATGCCAACAGAGAGGATATCAACAATGGCGTGATAATCGAAGGAATGACAGGCCTTATGGAAGATACGGTGATTATAATGCCAATCAACGATGGAAAGGAAGGAGAGATCAAAATCAAGGAGATCAACGTAACTATCGAGATGACTGGGATGATAGGCACGCTCAATCACAAAATTACTTAGAGGAGTTACACGCTAATCAAGGTGGAGAGCTAGGAAGATGGGAAAAGGCCATTGGGAACAGAAAGAACCCAGATACACATACTGAGGAAGCTGGAAGTCTACTGAGACAAGAGGAATATCAAGGACATGAGCGACAGAAGGATGATGGGAGTCGAAATGGAGCTTTAAAAAAATGTTAATTTTGGATCAAGGAGACAGTCTCAAAACACAACAGTCGGAAGTTGAAGATGGATGGATAGTAGCGAACATACAAGAATGGATTGCTTTACCAGAAGATTGCCTGGAGGAGACGGTGAAACCACGGAACGATGAAATTAGGCAATTACCCATTATTTACGCAAGGATTGGTGGAATTAATATAAGATGTTTATTGGATACAGGGTCACAGATCAGTCTAGTATCGGAGGCCTTGGTTCGAGAGTTGGGACGGACTCAGAATATTCCTGTAATTCCGGTACCACAGCTCAAAGTGAGGGGTGTTATTCCTGAACGCACCGTTACTTGTAAACGTCAGGCATACTTAAAGCTGAACATATTGGAACATACTTTTGGGCAAACATTCATTATCATGGCAAAGATGAATTTCAATATAATTCTTGGTGCAAATTTCATTTGTGACTATCAAGCAGTGATAGATTTACACAAGAATACAGTCAGTTTTAGAGAATATGACCAGCTGAAAAACGTGGGATTGCATATGGATGAAATCACTACCGGAAGAGATGTAAATTCTTGGGCATTGGAAGCAATATCAGAAGAGACGGAAGAGGAGGTACGAAAGGCGGAAGATAACATCATAGAAGGGGCTGTTGTGGAACTAGATGAGGAGATAGAATCCCAGGAGATATGGTCTTTATTAACAGAAGGAAGTAACAGTGATGCACAATTTGAAGAGTTACTACAGGAGCGGCTCAATGACATTCAACTTGGGGGTGAACACAGAAAACAGTTGGAAGAGATGTTAAGGAAGCACAAAACAGTATTTGATACAGTACCTGGGAAAATTTTAAATTTCAAGTACTCTATGCAAGTCGAGGACTGGTCACCTTTCAAAAGCAGATTGTACCCAATTCCTGAAAAGTATCGTGGTCAAGTTAAAATCATTATAGATGAGATGTTAGAAGCTGGAGTGATAAGGAAGACACCTACACCTTATCTAAATGCGATTTTGGCAGTCACAAAACCAAATGGATCTATTAGACTTTGTTTAGATGCCAGAAATCTCAACATGAGACTCATTTTTCCTGAGTATGACAGAGCGCCAATTATCAGAGACGTATTAAAAGGCTTTAAAAACAAGAGCATTTATTCATCAGTCGATCTGACGAGCTCGTTCCATCATCTTGAATTGGATGAGAAGTCACAGCTTCTAACTGGCTTCTTATTCGATAACCAGACATATTGTTTCGTCAGAATGCCTTTTGGGGTCAAAACAGCGGGCTGCGCTTTAATCCGAGCACTGGACCGGAACCTAACCGAGGAAGTAAAGGAGATGACGGTGCGATACATTGACGACATTCTGTTGGCATCCGACAACATTGAAACTCACATGGAAAATTTAGATAAAGTATTGGGCAACTTAAAAGCATCGAATTTCAAAGTAAACCTGAAGAAATCGCATTTCTTCAAGAGCGAGATCTTATATTTGGGTCACGTCATTGACAAGGAGGGAGTGATGCCAAACCCAGCCAAGATTGAAGTGATAAAGAATTTCCCTACACCAACGAGAGTCAAGCACATTCGGGCTTTCTTAGGCGTAACGGGATTCTTTAAAGAAAACTGTCCAGGTTATACGGAGACTGTAGCTCCAATGCAAGAAATGTTAAAGAAAAATAACAAATGGTCATGGAACGCGGAATGTGAGAAGGCATTCCAAGCAACAAAACAGCTATTGGAAAACTGTATTAAATTAGGATATCCAGATTTCAAGCTCAAATTCATAATCCAAGCGGATGCTTCACTAATTGGGATAGGTGCTATGCTCTACCAAGAGGATCCAGCGAACCTGCAGCACAAAACATATTTGGCATTTGTCAGCCGGAAATTGCGTAAGCACGAGCGCAATTATACTGTAACCGAGCTAGAATTGTTGGCCATCCTTCATGCGCTCCAACAATGGAAACGAATAATCTATGGTTACCCTATTGTTGTCAGAACTGACCACAAGGCATTAACATTCTTGTTTAAGACGTCAATGGCAAGCGAACGTGTGACACGTTGGTCTATATACATTCACCAGTTCAGCATTGAAATTGAACATTGTCCAGGGAAGATGAACGTGATACCGGATGCACTCAGCAGGAACCCAGAGCCTGATAATGAAGAAACAGCGATGGTACAACACTTGGAGTTAACACCGAAGGACCGGGAATTCTTGGAGGAGTTACGTGAGATACAGCGAGAACAGGAAGCGGAACCATGGATGATGCTATTAATTAATTACTTCAAAAAGCAACTACCTACAGGAACACCTGCATTTCGAGAAGCGAAAGCCAAAGAAGGAAGATATGTTTATGTCAACAATTTGCTGCACAAATGGGTAGATAATGACCACACCAAGTTACGCATATTAGTACCTGCATCATTACAACGAGGATTGACATGGCATACGCACGAAAGTTACGGTCACGTGGGCTTAGACAAGTGCGAAGCGACAATAGGAGAGACATTTACATGGCCACGTATGAGAACAACAATATGTGACGTCATTACAACTTGTGACCCATGTCAGAGAACAAAGCCGAATAATTATTTACTGAGGCAATATCCTAGACCATTGCTACCTCAAAAACCACGTGAGCTACTGGCGGTGGACTGTCTTGGTCCAATTCCGAAGGGAAGGAGAGGTTGCCGTCATTTGCTAGTGTGCATTGATGTATTTTCTAAGTTTGTAGTACTATGCCCTATTCAGAAAACAACATCGAAGCAGGTACTCAGTCGCATTCGTAATAGAGTTATTCCAACCCTTGGAAAACCAGAGTTTATATTATCAGATCACGGCAGATATTTCACAAGCGCCGAACTCAAGAAAGCAATGGAAGACATGGGTATAAAACATGTTTTAAGCAATATCCGACATCCCCAAGCAAATCCAAGCGAGAGAGTAATTAAATCTGTAACTGCATATTTGAGAATCTTCATTCCGAACGAACACCACAAATGGGTCGATAAAATTAAGGACGTAGAGACATGCATGAATTCTACCAGGCACGAGTCAACAGGACAAATCCCTATGGTCCTACACAAGAACGAGTATCCAGTAAGAACGTGGAAAAGCATCATTAACTGTCCACAAGATCCCATGATAGCACCAGACCTGCGAATTGAAAGAACGAGAGCATACATGAGGAAACAAGCAGACCGCAGATTACGGCGAGTAAGAAATAAGAGGTTCCACGGTGATCTTGAAGTCAACCAGCTCGTTTTGGTAAAACGACCTGCTACATCGGACCCAGAAAAGAAAATCTTTAGTAAGTTCTGCGAAAAATTCATAGGACCCTATTCTATCGTAAGAAACCTTGGAAATAATGCTTACAGAGTGAAAGAATTGAGCACAGGAACAATGTCAGTTTACAACGCTGCCAACCTAAAGAAATATCGTCGAAGTGAACCATGGTAGCGCCGAAATAATGACGCTGTTTGAATATACGGACGTCCTACTATCAACAAAGTCAACGGGGAGCAATTGACTACGGCACGTGATGAACGAGGAAGTAGACTTGTTGTTGACAAACATTAACGAGGCGAGCGAGGTATTGCCGCAGGCATCGAGCGTCACGCAAGATTGGAAGGGGGAGAGACAAGCAGGATGTGAAAACAAGTAAATGCCATTGAAGACAGGAGCGCCTAGACCAAGTAAGAAAAAGGGGTGATTATGGAAATAAAACAAATTGGCCTACGGAAGTATTGTAAAATTGTCGACTTTATTCCTAAGTTCGAAATTTTGTGAGTGGGAGAGTTGTGAACCCTTTACCCTATGATGTTTAAATGATTCTACTTTTTATTTCTTCAATTAATAAATATTTCAACCAGCATCATGAAAGTAGCCAGACAGCGATGAGGAAATCTCAAGCATTTGTTGGAGACAGTAGGGACATCCCTGCATCAGTTTAACAAAAGGCTAAGTACTTGAGCTATGAAAAGAAATAGCTGAGCTATGTATCACAGGGACAGGTGTGGCTACCTCAATTTTAGAAGCGACGCGCGGTGAGACATGGTTCTGGTATGTTCATTGTGATATTCGCGCTTAGAAGAAATATGATGCAGTAACGTGAATGGCTGATGAAGAAAATAGACACTCCCAAGACGCCAAGATCTACTAGAAACCGCCAAATTATCAGAAAATGGAGAACCAATGAGAAGAGAATGCCTACTTGCGCGCCAACTCTGGCTGGGGTACGCGGCGGCTAGTATTCACGCGGGAAATCGCCTAGACAAAATCTCTACGATCGATTCTAGGATTAATGGGCATATTCTTGACCTGTGCAATATTACGAGTTCAGTGATATCTATTTCATTCCTGTATCACAATTACTTCGATAAATTTTTACATAAAATCCCCCTCCATCTAGACCCAAGGGCCAGTTCATTTATAAGTGTGTCGAAGAGCCAAGACATTGACTTTTATTCTGTGTGTCGAAGACACAAGAGATACTTTTATTCCGTGTGTTGAGGACACACTATTATTATTCTGTGCGTCTACAGACATTGACTTTTCATTCCGTGTGTCTAGGAGACATGACTTTTATTCCGTGTGTCGAGAACACAGGACTATTATTCTGTGCGTCTACAGACATTGACTTTTATTCTGTGTGTTGAGGACACAAGAGATGACTTTCATTCCGTGTGTCTAGGAGACATTATTATTATTCTGTTCGTCTGAAGAGATAGACTTGTATTTGTGTCGAGGACACAAGATATTCATTGTAAAGTGGTAAATTCAGTGATAGATAGTCATAGTACTATAGTTATAGGGACAGTAGCGTCGATAATTCGCCAACGAACAGTGACAGGGAATTTAGTACCTGAACAAGCGAATTTAGTAGTCAGGCATAAAGTGTATATTAACCTAATTTTTGTATCAGCGCAAGGATGACATCGATGAATGCAGAGGAAGTGTGGAATTCTCAACAGTCCGTCCAGATGGCTGCTATGAGATAAAGAAGCATCCGGTTGGGGAATGGCATCTGATGTTCTTTGACGGGTGACTACAACACGAGATGAGTACAAATAATATTTTATTATTTATTAAATTAACTTATGGTTTATGGGACAAATTTTGTAAATACTTTGCTTGTGTGATTTAATATAGCATATTTAGTTTTGATCTGACACACTTTTGTTTGGAAGCAGCTCGCACAATTGTAGTTAATGGAAGGTTCTTTTCTTTGTGTTGTGTTAACTAACGTATCTATGTGAACGGCCGTGTTCGCCTAGGTTACGAAGTGCGGTTAAAAACGTCTCTCGGAGATATGTCGTGTTTCAGAAGTAGGACTGAATTAATATAATTATATAGTAGATTGGAGGGTAATTAAATTTTGTTGAAAATTATTATTGATCAGATTCAGTGTGATTATTGCCTTTGGAGCAATGTAATTTGTGACGAAGAGTACTCAGCTTTATCGTAGGTTTTAAATATTGTGTTAAATGTTTGCGAGCTTTAATTCAGCAGACCCATGTGAAAGGCGTTATGTCAGTCCCAGATGTGTGTACTGTGAGTATATTGTTGTGGTATTACAAGCGGGAACTTCAGCAGAGACTGATTTCTGTCAGCTTGGTACCAGATTCAGATTGCATCCTTGCGAGGACAATTATGGATATGTGATTATTGTCTGACCATATGTTGAGTGGGAGGAGATGTTAGCGGCTGTTGATTCCTTGAGATAACAGTTCCGCTGGTCGGCTATTTATATACACTGGATGGGGGACATGACTGGTATTGTGGAAAGGGGTGAGTTGTTGTCACAAGGGCTGACTGAGTTTCGCAAGAAGAGCTCATTAAAGTGGAGTGCACGTCTGGTTCCCAATTACTTGAAAATAAATATAAATGTGAGAAACTGATCAATGGTAAAATTGTTTAAATAAATGGGAGTTGCCTACGAAACACGATTACCTTCGAAGCGTTTCATTAACATGCAGTTTTGTTAATATAAAGTAATCTTAACCACTCAGGTTGTTTGTTGTTGTTGGTTTATTCTTTGTTTATTGTACATGTCAGTGACCTGTGAGTTACGTGCGGCGCTGTGTTTCCTTGTTGTTGAGTATCTGGCCATAGTGGCGGCTCAGTTGGTTAAGTGTGTCACCACACTAATAAGGGTCTCAGAGAGATGCCTGTAAATAGTAGAGTTGTAATATGTGTGTCAGAGTTAGATTTAAGGATTTTTATTAATGTTATGCCCATAGCCATAAATGTTGATTTTACGAGATGATTGTTCGTGAGCACCGTGGCTGTTAACCCGTTGTGAACAAATGATCATCCAAGTACTCATTTCTCGTAGATAGTCATCACGCGAACATAAATTCACATGCAAGATAGTGGAACTTGGATCCACATTTTATTAGAAAAGGGGAGATCCATATGACTCCTCAAAGTGATAAATATTCCTGTCAGGGGAAATTCAGGGAGGTTTTGTTTATTATTGTTTGTTTTATTCTTTTATGCACAAATTAGTTATTAAATCTAGTTATTATCTTACGTTTTGTCTCCTTTCTTTCTTAGTTATAGTTTTCATCCTATAACCCTTGCCTCAGAAAAGCACGTAGTTTGGCGGACGTAAACACCACACTATGAACTGAACGCGACCCCTTGATCTAAGATTCTTGCATAAAACACTGCTATTCTGAAGGGTTCAATGTGTCAGCTTATTTTTAATGATTAGTATATATGCCAAGTATCACATCCCCAAATGAAACCACTCATGAGATATTGTTATCCAATGAAATGCATGTTTACCCCCTTAACACCTCTTTAGAACCTGAATATACAAAACTCTTTCCTTAGTGGTCGTTTTCGACATACAACGAACTTATCCCCAAGATGTCATGTTTCAAACTTCAATAATTTTGGCTGGGCGATGATGAGTGAGTGAGTCAGTCAGGACATTTTCTTTAATTTATTTTTTAGAATTTCACCCCTCCCCATGAACCCCTTAAATTGGATTTATGAAAAAAACGGTCGAACACCTATTTACTTATTTAAAGCTGTTTTCCCCCTGAGTTTGATGAGTAAGTGAGTCAATCAGTTAGGACACTTTCTTTCCTGTTTCCCCCCCCCCCCCGAATTTCACTCCTCCCCATGGGCCCCTTAAATTGGATTTATGAAGAAATGGTCGAACACCTATTTACTTATTTTTAAGCTGCTTTTTCCGCTGAATTTCAAACTTATCGCCTTTGTTGAATAAGAGATACATTACACGCTCCGTTAAGAATCCTTCAACCCCCAATTTTCTCCCCTTTCACCTCATAATATACACCATATCGATAGAACCTTAGACATATGTCTGCTTATTTTGAATGCTTAGTTTATATGCCAAATATCACATCCCCAAATGAAACAACTCGTGAGATATTGTTATTCAATGAAATGCAAGTTTAACCCCCTTAACACCCCTTCAGAACACGAATATCCAAAAATCCATCCTTAGTTGAATTTTTCGACATACAACGAACATATCCCCAAAATTTCAAGTTTCTAACTGCAATAGGTTTGCTGGGGGATGATGAGTGAATATCCAAAAATCCTTCCTTACTGGACTTCTTTCCCCAGAATTTCATCCCTCCCCATGAGCCCCTTAAATTGTATTTATGAAAAAACGATCGAACACAAATTTACTACTTTTTCAATCTGATTTTTCTCCCTGAGATTCTTACTTTTTGCCTCTGTCTTTTAAGAGATACTTGCTCCGTTAAGAATCCTTCAACACTCACTTTTCACTCAGACACCTCATAATATACACCACATCGAAAAACCCTCAGATATGTGTCTTCTTATTCTTAATGATTAGTTTATATGCCTAGTATCCCATCCCAAAAGTAAACCAATCGGGAGATATTGTTATTCAATGAAATGCAAGTCTACCCCCTTAACACCCCTTTAGAACCTGAATATCCAAAATTCCTTCCTTAGTGGAGGTTTTCGACATACAACGAACATAGCATGTTACTAACTTCAATAATTTTGGCTGGGGGATGATGAGTGAGTAAGTCAGGATATTTTCTTTCAATTATTTTTCAGAATTTCACCCCTCTCATGAACCCCTTAAATTGGATTTATGAAAAAAAAAACGGTCGAACACCTATTTACTTATTTTTGAGCTGTTCTGCCCCCCTGAGTTTGATGAGTGAGTGAGTTAGGACACTTTCTCTCCTGTTCTTTCCCCCAGAATTTCACCCCTCTCCAAGGGCCCCTTAAAATGGATTTATGAAAAAACGGTCGAACACCTATTTACTTATATTTTAAGCTGTTTTTTCCCGCCGAATTTCAAACTTCCGGCCTATGTCGGTTAAGAGATACACGCTCCGTTAAGAATCCCTCAACCCCCAATTTTCACCCCTTTCACCTCATAATATACACCACATCGATAAACAGACATATGTCTGACTATTTTAATGATTAGCTTATATACCGAATATCACATCCCCAAAGAAACAACTCATGAGATATCGTTATTCAATGAAATGCACGTTTACCCCCTTAACACCTCTTTAAAACCCGAATAACAAAAATCATTCATTTGTTGACGTTTTCGACATACAGCGAACATATTCCCAAAATTTCATGTTTCTAACTTTAATAGTTTTCGCTAAGCTTGATGAGTGAGTGAGTCAGACAGGACATTTTATTTCAATTATTTTTACCAGAATCTCACCGCTCCCCATGGGCCCCTTAAGTTCGATTGATGAAAAAACGCTTGAACACCTATTAACTTATTTTTTAAGCTGTCTTTTTCCCTTGAGTTTGATGAGTGAGTGAGTTAGTCAGTCAGTTAGGACACTTTCTCTCCTTTTTTTCCCCCAGAATTTCACCCCAACCCATTGGCTCCTTAAATTAATTTATAAACAAGATGTTCAGTAAAGAACATATAGCCTACTTTCTCCTAAATGCATGGGTATTGTTATAACTCTTTGTCCTTTTCAAGGAGTATAATTGAATGTTGGTTGTGGTAGCTTGTTGAAATACAACGTGCTATAGGGATATTAAACATGAATATGAGGTGCCCTTTGCTAGTGCTACCTCTGTAAAAAAAATTCATTCAATTCGGTTTCACCGTGTTTGAATTGATCCGGGGAATGGATTTGCACACATACATGGCCGCTATTTGCAAACTATTGGGCTGATGACCTTGTAGTCAGTCATAAGATGCTTTCCACAAAAAGGCATATTGATGCAAAATCCGGTAGAGATAAAATTATTAGGATGGTCAAAATTTGATTTAAGCTTTTAACATTTGGGTGGCCGATATTCCGTGTCCGTCAAGATGGCGGCGATATAAAACATGACACTGAGGTGCCTTTTGCTAGTGCTACCTCTGTACCAAATTTCGTTCAATTCGGTTTCACCGTGCTTGAATTGATAGGGGGAACCGATTTGCACACATACTTGGCCACCATCTGCAAACTATTGAGCTGATGATCTAGCAGATTGGTCAGAATATGCTTCCCACATAAAGATTTGTTGTTGCAAAATTTGGTAGAGACTAGATTATTAGGTTGGTCGTAATTGCATTTTAGCCTTTAACATTTGGGTGGCCGCGATTACGTTTCCGTCAAGATGGCGGTGATATAAAACATGACACTGAGGTGCCCTTTGCTAATGCTGCCTCTGTACTAAATTTCGTTCCATTCGGTTTCACCGTGTTCGAATTAATAGGGGTAATCAATTTTGACACAAGGATGGCCGCCATCCGCAAACTATTAGGCTAATGACCTATTATATTTGTCAAAGGATGCTTCCTCTATAAATGTATGTTGTTGCAAAATTTGGTAGAGATCGGATGATTAGGTTAGTCGTAATTTGATTTAAGATTTGAACATTTGTGTGGCCGTCATTACGTTTCCGTCAAGATGGCGGTGATATAAAACATGACACTGAGGTGCCCTTTGCTAATGCTACCTCTGTACCAAATTTCATTCCATTCGGTTTCACCGTGTTCGAATTAATAGGGGTAATCGATTTTGACACAAAGATGGCCGCCATCCGCAAACTATTAGGCTAATGACCTATTAGATTTGTCAAAGGATGTTTCCTTCATAAAGGTATGTTGTTGCAAAATTTGATAGAGATCGGATGATTAGGTTAGTCGTAATTTGATTTAAGCTTTGAACATTTGGGTGGCCGCCATTACGTTTCCGTCAAGATGGTGGCGATATAAAACATGAACTTGGAGTGCCCTTTGCTAGTGCTACCTCTTAACCAAATTTCATTCCATTCGGTTTCACCGTGTTCGAATTAATAGGGGTAATCGATTTTGACGCAAAGATGGCCGCCATCCGCAAACTATTAGGCTAATGACCTATTAGATTTGTTAAAGGATGCTCCCTCCATAAAGGTATGTTGTTGCAAAATTTGGTAGAGATCGGATGATTAGGTTAGTCGTAATTTGATTTAAGCTTTAAACATTTGTGTGGCCGCCATTACGTTTCCGTCAAGATGGCGGCGATATAAAACATGACACTGGGGTGCCCATTGCTAGTACTACCACTGTACCTAATTTCGTTCCATTCGGTTTCACCGTGTTTGAATTAATAGGGGCAATCGATTTTCACACAAAGATGGCCGCCATCCGCAAACTATTACGCTGATGACCTATTAGTTTGGTCAAAGGATGCTGCCCCCATAAAGGTATGTTGTTGCAAAATTTGGTAGAGATCGGATGATTAGGTTAGTCGTAATTTGATTTAAGCTTTGAACACGTGTGTGGCCGCCATTACGTTTCCGTCAAGATGGCGGCGATATAAAACATGACACTCAGGTATCCTTTGCTAGTGCTACCTTTGTACCAAATTTCGTTCAATTTGCGCTCTCCGTGTTCGTATTGATAGGGGGAGACAGACATTCAGAGTACACACACTCACACACACACACACAGACTCACACACAAACACACACACAGACAGACGCACTTTTTTTCGGCCTGTAGTGATCTCATAAGTCTACTTTCCTTTTTTTCAAAAATCGAAAGTAGGCTAAAAATCGGTGGAACACCGATTTACTTATTTTTAAGCTGTTTTTTTCGCCGAGTTTCTAATTTCTCGCCTATGTCGTTTAGGAGATAGGCCTACACGCTTCGTTAGGAATCCTTCAACCCCCAATTTTCACCCCTTTCACCTCATAATAATACACCACATCGAAAAACCCTTAGACACATGTCTGCTTATTTTAAAGATTGGTTTATATGCCGAGTATCACATCCACAAAAGAAACCACTCGTGAGATATTGTTATTCAATGAAATGCAGGTTTAACCCCCTTATGACCCCTTTAGAACCTGAATATTCAAAAATCCACCCTTAGTGTATGGTTTTGACATACAACGAACATATCCAGGAAATTGACATGTTTCCAACTTCAATATATTTGGCTGGGCGATGATGAGTGAATGAGTGAGTGAGTCAGGACATTTTCTATCAATTTTTTTTTTCTTCAGAATTTCACCCCTCCCGATGAACCCCTTAAATTTGATTTATCAAAAAAACTGTCGAACACATATATATTTATTTTTAAGCAGATTTTCCCCCTGAGTTTGAAGAGCGAGTGAGCCAATCGGTTAGGACACTTTCTTTCCTGTTTTTAGGTAGATTTCTTTAGAAAGCTAACTATTGCAATGGGTCCCATGTTACGACTTCCGGAAAATTTCGACATATCTTCGCGTTTCACATCCCCCAGACCCCAAAACCACCGTCAGTTCAAAAGTTTATATATAATTTATGTATATATGTATCTATCTATCTATCTATCTATATATATATATATATCAGTTTCTTGTGGACACGATAACTGCCGTAATTTTGCACCAATCACTTTGAATTTTTTACATAATATGTATCCCTATAAAATCTCGGTCGAGTTCGTTAATGGGCAGAATCGGTCAAAGGGGGTAAAAATGGGGGGCTTTTTTCGAAAAAGTGAAATATCGCTATAACTCTCTTAATACATGAAATATCGAATCCCTTCAAAGTTCATAATATGTGTCGGATAAGTGCCAAAAATTTATGTCAAATAAGTTTTTTGATAGCACCAACCATTGACCAAAGGGGTGGGAAAAAGTGGGTTTTTCGGGAAACATTAATCATATCTCTGTTAATAGGCACAATATCAAAACCGCACAAAATGGACAATATTCCTCCAATAATTACCTAAAACTTTTGTCTGAAAGAATTTTTGATATGACCCACCATTACGCCACGGGGTGAACAAAATGATTTAAATTATAAGAAAATGCCAAGTGCCAAGAGAGGTTGCCATGACAACTTTACTTTTAATTGATAAGGGATGACCATCAGCAGTTGCTATGATAACGCCACTGCACGAGATCACATTCAGTTTTCATATGTCAGTGGGAAGCGACTTCGGTATCGGAACTGGTAGCATGCTGAACTTCTATGCCCAAGGTCGCGGGTTCAAACCCGGCTGAAGTCGTCGGATTTACTAAGAGCGCTAAAAAACCTGAGTTTGCTTTCCTTCGGAGGGGAAGTTCCAACGTTCGTTGCGAGTTGCTGATTGAGGTGGCATCTAGTAGCCAAGTTCACAGCTAGGCGTCGTTGACGGCAGTATTTTAGGTAGATTTCATTAGAAAGCTAACTATTGCAATGGGTACCATGTTTCGATTTCCGGAAAATTTCGACATATCTTCGCGTTTCACATCCCCCAGACCCCAAAACCACCGTCAGTTCAAAAGTTTATATATAATTTATGTAATATATGTATATATGTATATCAGTTTCTTGTGGACACGATAACTGCCGTAATTTTGCACCAATAACTTTGAATTTTTTACCGAATATGTATACCCATAAAATCTCGGACGAGTTCGTTACTGGGCTAAATCGGTCGAAGGGGATGAAAATGGGGGACTTTTTTTTTTCGAAAAAATGAAATATTGCTATAACTCTCTTAATATGTGAAATATCGAATCCGTTCAAAGTTCATAGTATGTGTCGGATAAAGCTCAGAAATGTATGTTTGAAACGTTTTTTGATAGCACCAACCATTGACCAAAGGGGTGGGAAAAAGTGTTTTTTTCGGGAAACATTAATCATATCTCTGTTAATAGGCACAATATCAAAACCGTACAAAATGGACAATATTCCCCTAATAAATACCTAAAACGTTTGTCTGAAAGAATTTTTGATATGAGCCACCATTGCGCCAAGGGATGAGAAAAATGATTTCGGAATTATAAGAAAATGCCAAGAGCTATTAGTGGTTGACATGGCAACACTACTAAATTGATGAGGGATGAGCCATCAGACGTTGCCATGACAACGCACTTGCGCGAGATCAGATTCAGATTTCCTGGCTTTTCACCGATGTCTCAGTCTCACTCATGGCTGTGATTATATGGAAGCTACTGAGGTATGGGTGGTGCTTAGTAATGGCATTCAGGGCACATTCAGTGCCTGTGGATACTGTGAAAGGTTCTACTCATAGGGTTAGGACTACTGTTCTGACTCAGTGAGGAAAGCAATGGCAAACTACCTCACTCCTCTTCTTGCCTAGAACGCCTCAATATAGCGCTGCCTTGGGTTTTTGTAGGTATCTACTCACATAACGTAACGGCGGTGCTTTTTGAGGATCCAACCAGCCTTCGGGCTGACTACCTAACAGACAGAAGTGTGAAGCGGCTTCGGTGACGTAACTGGTAGCATGCTGAACTTCCATGCCCAAGGTCGCGGTTTCAAAGCCGGCCAAAGTCGTCGGATTTTCTAAGAGCGCTAAAAATCCCTCAGTAAGCTTTCCTTTGGAGGGGAAGTTCCAACGTTCGTTGCGAGTTGCTGATTGAGGTGGCATCCAGTAGCCAAGTTCACAGCTGGGTGGCGTTGACGTTAGTATCTGGTAGCAACATTAGGAACTACTGCTTGAAATTTAGCGTCTGCATTCCTTACCTGAATTACAGACTAATACAGCCATCACAATTCACACCGTTTATCAGACAGATTCTACACTCACCCAAAGTACACGGGGTTATATGACCGCGTTGTCGCAGCCCCTAAACTGAGGAACCAACCAACATCTCTGCGGGAGATATAATTTTGCGTGAAGAAGTAACAGACCGTTACATAGTTACACATCAGTGTCGAAACCTTGCATAAGGACAGTGTGACCACAAGTATAACAAGTAGTTCCGTGAAGAACTGTACAGCCTATTTTCATATATCCTGCTCATGTTAATTGCCTCTATCAACATACAAAATTTCAGTTTAATTGCTGTAACAGATTCGTAGATATTGAGAACCGTCTAAGTATTTCAGACGGTCGCCAGGTTGGATTTTTATTTTTGTACTATTATATTAAGATTATTGTGTAAGTGTGGTATTCAAACTTCAATCGCATGATAAGAACACAAGAAGTAAAAACGAGATTTTAAAATTACGCACATCAGCCATCTTGTGATTATGCAAACAATTGAAATAAATTAGATGCCAGTGGATCAACATTTGTGTAAGCATTTAAAACGTGCAACGTTTCACGGCACTCGGATAGTTAATTCGCGAGAAACGTCCATTTAAATATTTATACTTCGCGTCGCCGCCATGTTGGATTCGTGCTCACGAGGTTACTGAAAGTCCTATAGGTTTTTTTTTGTCGTGTGGTCTCCTGAGAGGACGAGTGCAGGTCTTTCTATTCGACGCCCGTGGGCGACCTGCGCGTCGGGATGAGAGATGGAATGGATGAGGATGAATGAAACAGGGCAAGGATGTGGAAGGAATCGGCCGTGGCCTATCAGAAGGTACCGTCCCAGCATTTGCCTGGTGTTGAAAATGGGAAACCACGGAAAACCATTTCAAGGACGGCCGACGGTGGGGCTCGAACCCACGCGTCTACCGAGTCAGCAGAGAGCTTGGCCCCATGGCCTAATGCTGCGCTTTAGCCAGCTGAGCCAATGCTGTCATTATTCTAACTTTCACTTCGATCGCATGATTACGACACAAGAAATAAAAACTTAATTTTAAAATTTCGCACAGCCGCCATCTTGAGGTTATGTAAACAATTGAATTAAATTAGATGGCAGTACATTACAATCTGCAAAATCATTTACTGTACCACATTTCACTGCGCTCAGAGAGTTAACTCACGAGAAAAGTCTATTAAAATATTTCAAATTCGCTTGGTCGCCATGTTCGTTTTGTACTTTACTGGTTTATGAATTATACATAGGTAAACTTGTATCAGTACCCTTTATCACCGTACAAAATTGCAGGGTGATATCTGTAATAGTTTCGGGGATATAGAATGTCAGTGAAATATTTCGCACAGGCGCCATTTTGAGGTTATGTAAACAATTGATCTAAATTAGATTCCAGTGCATTGCAATGTGTATAAATATTTGCTGTACCAAGTTTCATTACGTTTGGATAGTTAAATCGCGAGAAAAGTCTATTTAAAAGTCTCCACTTCGCTTGGCCGCCATGTTGGTTATGTAGTAACCAGGTTTTTGAAAATTTCATAGGTGAACTTCTAGTAGTACCCTTTATCACCGTACACAATTTCAGGGCGATATCCGTTATAGTTTCGGAGATACTGAATGCTAGTGAAATATTTCGCACTTCCGCCATGCTGGATTGGTGAGACGTAACAAAATTCGATGGGCACGGTCGACGTCGCCGGGAATAGTGCTATGAACTTACCGAGTTTCACTGAAATCGCTCCTGCCGTTTAGATTTTATTAGGGGGGGACACACACCCACACCTCACACACACACACACACACACACACGCGCACACACACACGGACAAAAGGTGATCTCATAAGCCTATTTTTTTCAAAATTGAAAATAGGCTAAAAATGGACTCCAAATGACAAGAAGGTTACCGTCCCCGTCCCCCGTAAAATGTTTAAAATATGTTTAAAATGAAGACAAACAAAGTTAATTAATCTCCAATTATAAAATACTTTCTCGCAATAAATGAGGTCTGATCCTTCTACGAAAACCTGCATATTCTGCCTATTTTCGCCTATCTCCAAGTTTGTCCGGTGAAATCTACCTCCGCCTTCCGGCGTGCCGAGAGGAGTTTTTTTTACCCAGAATTTCACCCCACCCCATGGGCCCCTTAAATTGGATATATGAAAAAACGGTCAAACACCTATTTACTTATTTTTTTTTTTTTGCTGATTTTCTTCCGCTGAGTTTCAAACTCCTCGCCTATGTCGTTTAAGAGATACAGGCTCCGTTAGGATCTTTCAACCCCCACTTATCACCCCTTTCACCACATAATATACACCACATCGAAAAACCCTCAGACACGTGTCTTCTTATTTTTAGCCTACTTTCGATTTTTGCAAAAAATGAAAGTAGACTTATGAGATCAACACAGAGCGAAAAAAAGTGTGTCTGTCAGTGTGTGTGTGTGTGTGTATGTGTGTGAGTCTGTGTGTGTGTGTGTGTGTGTGTGTGAGTGTGTGGACTCTGAATGTCTGTCCCCCCCCTATCAATTCGAACACGGTAAACGAGAATTGAACGAAATTTGGTACAAAGGTAGCACTAGCAAAGGACACCTCAGTGTCATGTTTTATATCGCCGCCATCTTGACTAAAACGTAATGGCGGCCACACAAATGTTCAAAGCTTAAATCATATTACGACCAACCTAATCATCTGATCTCTACCAAATTTTGCACCAACATACCATTATGAAGGGAGCATCCTTTGACAATTCTAATAGGTCATTAGGCTAATAGTTTGCGGATGGCGGCCATCTTTGTGTCAAAATCGATTCCCCCTATTAATTCGAACACGGTGAAACCGAATGGAACGAAACTTGGTACAGAGGTAGCAGTAGCACAGGGCACCTCAGTGTCATGTTTTATATCGCCGCCATCTTGACGAAAACATAATGGCGGCCACACAAATGTTCAAAGCTTAAATCAAATTACGATTAACCTAATCATCCGATCTCTACCAAATTTTGCAACAACATACCTTTATGGAGGGAGCATCCTTTGACCAAAATAATAGGTCATTAGCCTAATATTTTGCGTATGACGGCCATCTTTGTTTGAAAATCGATTCCCCCTATCAATTCGAACACGGTGAAACCGAATGGAACGAAATTTGGTACAGAGGTACCACTAGCAAAGGGCACCTCAGTGTCATGTTTTATATCACCGCTATCTTGACGGAAACGTAATCGCGGCCACCCAAATGTTAAAAGATAAAATGTAAATACGACCAACCTAATAATCTAGTCTCTAACAAATTTTGCAACAACATATCTTTATGTGGAAAGCATATCCTGACCAAACTGCAAGATCATCTGCCTAATAGTTTGCAGATGGTGGCCAAGTATGTGTAAATCCTTTCCCCATATCAATTCAAACGCGGTGAAACCGAATTGAATGAATTTTTTTACAGAGGTAGCACTAGCAAAGGGCTCCTCATATTCATGTTTAATATCCCTATAGCACGTTGTATTTCAACAAGCTACTGCAACCAACATTCAATTATACTCCTTGAAAAGGACAAAGAGTTATAACAATACCCATGCATTTAGGAGAAAGTAGGCTATATGTTCTTTACTGAACATCTTGTTAATGATGAGTTTATATGCCGAGTATCACATCCCCCAATGAAACCAATCGGGAGATATTGCTATTCAATGAAATGCAGGTCTACCCCCTTAACACCCCTTGTTGTTGTTTGAGTCTTCAGTCTTTTGACTGGTTTGATGCAGCCCTCCATGCCTCCCTGTCCTGAGCTAATCGTTTCATCCCTACATAGCTCAGACACCCTACATCCGAGGCAATCTGTTTAACATATTCTAACCTTGGTCTACCCCTACAGTTCTTGTCCTCGACCCTTCCTTCCATAACTAAGCTTGCTATTCCTGGGTGTCTTAGTATGTGTCCTACCAACCTATCTCTTCTCTTCATTAGCAGTCGCCAGAAACATCTCTCCTCTCCCACTCGTCTTAATACCTCTTCGTTTGTAACCCTATCTACCCATCTGATCTTCATCATTCTCCTGTAACACCACATTTCAAATGCTTCAATTCTCCTCTTTTCTGCTGCACCAATAGTCCAAGTTTCACTTCCATAGAGCGCCACGCTCCAGACAAAGGCTTTCAAAAATGACTTCCTAATATCTAAATCTATATTCGATGTCAGCAGATTCCTTTTTTGTAGAAATGCTTTCTTTGCCTGAGCCAACCTACTTTTTATATCCTCTTTGCTTCGTCCATCACTGGTTATTCTGCTTCCTAAGTAACAGAAGTCTCCTACTTCCTTTAGCTTTTCACCTGCGAATTTGATCTCCATAGAGGATTCTGATTTATTTCGGCTGCATTCCAGTATTTTTGTCTTACATTTATTAATTTTCATCATGAATTCTTTCCGAAAGACGGAGTCCATACCATTCAAAAACTCATTCAAACCCTCAGGCTTGTCGGCCAAGATGACGATGTCATCAGCAAATCTCAGAGTTGAAATTATTTCTCCTTGAATCTTCACTCCCACTTTAAATTTTTCTCTAATTTCCTTCATTGCTTGTTCAATGTAAAGATTGAAAAGTATTGGTGATAAGTTGCAGCCTTGCCTTACACCTTTCTGAATACCAGCTTCTCTCTCATGTCCTTCAACTCGAATGACTGCTGTCTGGTTTCTGTACAGATTGTATATCACCCTCCTATCCCTGTACTTTATTCCAATCGATTTCAAAATGTCAAACAATTTAGTCCAATCAACGTTATCAAAAGCCTTTTCTAAGTCTACGAAAGCCATGAACGTTCTCTTATCTTTCCTTATTCTACCTTCCAAAGTCAGCCTAAGACTTAGTACAGCTTCCCTTGTTCCTACATTTCTCCTGAAACCAAACTGGTCTTCACCCAACTCCGTTTCTATCTGGCTTTCAATCCTCTTGTAAATTATTCTAGACAGGATCTTTGAAGCATGAGTAATCAAGTTGATTGTACGGTAATCTTCACATCTGTCAGCTCCCACTTTATTTGGTATAGGGATGATTACATTCTTCTTGAAATCAGGGGGTACCTCACCTGTCTCATAAATCCTACACACCAAGTGAAATAACCTGATCAGACCTTCATCTCCTATGCAGCGTAGCAACTCAATCGGTATATCATCTATGCCTGGTGCTTTGTTCCTGCTTAAGTCTTCCAAAGCTCTATCAAATTCTGATCTCAATATTAAATCTCCTTTCGCATCCTCATCAATTTCCTCCTCCCTTTCCATTACATGATTCTCAATCTCCTTTCCCTTATACAAACTCTCTATGTAAGCTTTCCCTCTCTCAACCTTTTCTTCCCTATCTGTTAGAGGCTTTCCATTTGTGTCCTTAATATTACAGCACTTAGTCTTCTTTTCCCCAAAAGTATTCTTAATCCTTCGGTAAGCTGTGTCTACTTTTCCTAATTTCAGACAATTTTCTCTACCTGCACATTTCTCTTTCAACCATTCTTCTTTTGCTTCCTTGCACTTCTTGTTAACCACATTTCTCAGACGTCTGTATTCTGCTTTCCCCTTTTCATCTCTTCTATTCTTGTGTTTCCGCCTTTCATCCATCAATTCTAGTATATCCTGAGTGATCCACGGTTTTCTACCTATTCTTTCTTTCCTACCAATGTTTTCTTTTGCGGATTTTGTTATTTCATTCTTCAAAAGTGCCCATTCGTCTGCAATTGAAGTTTGTTTAGGGTTTTTCATTAGTCCTTCCTTTATACTCTTCTTGAATCTTTCGTTTACATCCTTCTCTTTCAGTCTGTCTATTGCCCACCTTTTTGGCTTTTGACTTTTCTTCAGTTTCTTCAACTTTAATCTGCATTTCATTACAACCAGATTGTGGTCAGAGTTTATGTCAGAACCAGGATATGTTTTACAATCCAAAATCGGGCTTCGAAACCTCTGCTTGACCATAATGAAGTCTATTTGGTAACGCCCTGTATCTCCTGGTCTCATCCATGTGTATATTCATCTATTGTGGTTATTGAATAAGGTGTTAGCTATGACCAATTCATGCTCGGTGCAGAATTCTACCAGCCTGCTTCCTCGATCATTCCTTTCACCTAATCCGAAATCTCCTACTATCTTCCCTTCTTTCCCTTTTCCTTCCACAGCATTCCAATCTCCCATTACTATAACATTTTCATCACCCTTGATATACCTCAGAATTTCGTCTATTTCTTCGTAGACCTTTTCAACATCCTCATCATCAGCTTGACTGGTAGGCATATAGACTTGTACCACTGTGGTGCAGGTAGGTTTAGTATTGATTTTTGCTACAATAATCCTTTCACTATATTGCTTATAATATTCCACCCGCTGTCCAAGTTTCCTACTCAATATGAGGCCAACCCCTGCTTGGCCATTGTTTGATTTAGTGCTAATGACCCTATAGTCTCCTGACCAAAAGTCCTGTTCTTCCTGCCAGCGCATTTCACTAATCCCAACCAAATCCAACCTCAACCTATCCATTTCCCTTTCTAAGTTTTCTAACCTTCCACTTCCTAGCAGACTTCTAACATTCCACGCTCCGATCCGTAGAATGTCAGATTTCCTCTTTGTCACTTCTGTGATGTTAACCCCCTCTCGAGTAGTCCCCACCCGGAGATCCGAACGGGGGACTAGTTTACCTCCGGATTGAAATTTTACAAGGGAGGAGGCCATCATCACATGTAATTATGCATAGAGAGGTGCATATCCTCGGGAATAGCATACGGCTGTAGTTTCCCGTTGCTTTCAGCCGTGCAGCAGGACGCAGTGTAGCCATTACTTGGCTTATATTATCAATATCTTAACCGTCCATAAGACTAGTAAAGATTTGATTTATTCTGAAAGGCTGCTACTCCCTTTCAGAATAAGTAAAGAGCAATTCTACTAACAAAAATACTAACCTTCTACCGTACTAACAATTAAATACCAAAATCCTACTAAAAAAAAAAAACTAAAGTTCCACCAACAACAAATACTACCACTAAAACAGTCTGTCACCAGGCACACTCACATGCACCCTCACACATCACAGTCTACTGAAAGAATGAACTATAACTAATAAACAATGCAACTGCTACCAGACACACTCACACACCACAGTCTAATAGAACAATGACATATATCTAATAGACAAACTAACTACCTACTTACAACTAAAACTAACTACATACTTACTGTACTGTTATTTGAATTGAGAATATTTACAAAATGCAATTTAGATAGAAAATACTTCTTTGGTGTAACGATGGACAAATTCAAGGAGGCGTTTTTAAGGAAGTTTTGGAGTCCCTCGTACCAGCAAAGATTAAGGATGGAATTATATTCACGTAAATACCATAGTACCAACCTCACGAAATATTCAGAATTCTTTGTCCAACAAATGTTAAGGCTGAAAGATTTAGATGAACCGCCCAGTGAGGAAAATCTAGTTCTCACTATCGGGAAACAGCTTCCGGTGAATGTTGAATACACAACTGTTAATGCGTAATCCAGGAACACAAGAATCGAGCCTAAAATATCTGCATTCCTGGGCATATTGTACCTTGCTGGAGTGAAGAAAGCATTACAACACATACGAGCTCTGGGACCACACCTGACATTTTCATGGCTTATATGAGCAAAAGGCTCACCCCTTTACAACCTGAATATCCAAAAATCCTTTCTTAGTGGGCGTGTGCGGCCCTTGAGGAAGCCGCATAACAAATTTAATTCCAATCCGTTGGGTGGTTTCTGAGATTTCGTGATGAATGTGTGAGTGAGTGAGTGGAATTTGACAAATATCTAGTAGATAGTGTCAAGCCTTTAATATGCTATACTCGGTTGGCAGTGCTGTGTGAGCAGTTGAGTTACTAACGGGATTTCAAGTAAAGATCCTCATTTTCTATAGCGGTAGTGCAGAGCGCAACTGGGATCCATTCGGCCGTGTCTCGACTTGAGCTATGTTGCCATGGAAAATATCTGCCTTGCCATTCCTTCGTGAGTATATTTTTAGCCAACTTTCGATTTTTGCAAAAAATAAAAGTAGACTTATGAGATCACTACAGCGCGAAAAAAAAGTGTGTCTGTCTGTGTGTGTGTATGTGTGTGTGTGAGTGTGTGTGTGTGTGTGTGTGTGAGTGTGTGTGTGTGTGTACTCTGAATGTCTGTCCCCCCTATCAATTCGAACACGGTGAGCGCAAATTGAACGAAATTTGGTACAAAGGTAGCACTAGCAAAGGACACCTCAGTGTCATGTTTTATATCGCCGCCATCTTGACGGAAATGTAATGGCGGCCACACAAATGTTCAAAGCTTAAATCAAATTACGACTAACCTAATCATCCGATCTCTACCAAATTTTGCAACAACATACCTTTATGGGGGCAGCATCCTTTGACCAAACTAATGGGTCATCAGCCTAATAGTTTGCGGATGGCGGCCATCTTTGTGTGGAAATCGATTGCCCTTATTAATTCGAACACGGTGAAACCGAATGGAACGAAATTTGGTACAGAAGCAGTAATAGCAAAGGGCACCCCAGTGTCATGTTTTATATTGCCGCCATCCTGACGGAAACGTAATGGCGGCCACACAAATGTTCAAAGCTTAAATCAAATTACGACCAACCTAATCATCCGATCTCTACCAAATTTTGCAACAACATACCTTTATGAAGGGAGCATCCTTTGAAAAATCTAGTGGGTCATTAGCCTAATAGTTTGCGGATGGCGGCCATCTTTGTGTCAAAATCGATTACCCCTATTAATTCGAACATGGTGAAACCGAATGGAATGAAATTTGGTACAGAGGTAGCACTAGCAAAGGGCACCTCAGTGTCTTGTTTTATATCACCACCATCTTGACGGAAAAGTAATGGCGGCCACACAAATGTTCAAAGCTTAAATCAAATAACGACCAACCTAATCATCCGATCTCTACCAAATTTTGCAACAACATACCTTTATGAAGGGAGCATCCTTTGAAAAATCTAGTAGGGCATTAGCCTAATAGTTTGCGGATGGCGGCCATCTTTGTGTCAAAATCGATTACCCCTATTAATTCGAACATGGTGAAACCGAATGGAATGAAATTTGGTACAGAGGTAGCACTAGCAAAGGGCACCTCAGTGTCATATTTTATATCACCACCATCTTGACGGAAACGTAATGGCGGCCACACAAATGTTCAAAGCGTAAATCAAATTACGACCAACCTAATCATCCGATCTCTACCAAATTTTGCAACAACATACCTTTATGGAGGAAGCATCCTTTGACAAATCTAATATGTCATTAGCCTAATAGTTAGCGGATGGCGGCCATCTTTGTGTCAAATTCGATTACCCCTATTAATTCGAACACGGTGAAACCGAATGGAATGAAATTCGGTACAGAGGTAGCACTAGCAATGGGCACCTCAGTTTCATGTTTTATATCGCCACCATCTTGACGGAAACGTAATGGCGGGCACACAAATATTCAAAGCTTAAATCAAATTACGATTAACCTAATCATCCGATCTCTACCAAATTTTGCATCAACATACCATTATGGAGGGAGCATCCTTTGACCAAACTAATAGGTCATTAGCCTAATATTTTGCGGATGGCGGCCATCTTTGTGTGAAAATCGATTCCCCCTATTAATTCGAACACGGTGAGACCGAATGGAACGAAATTTGGTACAGAGGTAGCACTTGCAAAGGGCACCTCAGTGTCATGTTTTATATCACCGCCATCTTGACGGAAACGTAATCGCGGCCACCCAAATGTTAAAAGCTAAAATATAATTACGACCAACCTAATAATCTTGTCTCTACCAAATTTTGCAACAACATATCTTTGTGTGGGAAGCATATTCTGACCAAACTGCAAGATCATCAGCCCAATAGTTTGTGGATGGCGGCCATTATTGTGTCAAAATCGATTCCCCCTATTAATTCGAACACGGTGAAACCGAAAGGAACTAAATTTGGTACAGATGTAGCACTTGCAAAGGACACCTCAATGTCATGTTTTATATCGCCGCCATCTTGACGGAAACGGAATGATGGCCACCCAAATGTTAGAAGCTTAAATCAAATTACGACCATCCTATTAATTTGGTCTCTACCAGATTTTGCAACAACATGCGATTTTGTGGAAAGCATCTTATGACTGACTACAAGGTTATCAGCCCAGTAGTTTGCAAATAGCGGCCATGTATGTGTGCAAATCCATTCCCCATATCAATTCAAACACGGTGAAACCGAATTGAATGAAATTTTTTACAGAGGTAGCACTAGCAAAGGGCACCATTTTTAATATCCCTATAGCACGTTGTAATTCAACAAGCTACTACAACCAACATTCATTATACTCCTTATAAAGGACAAAGAGTTATAACAATACCCATGCATTTAGGAAAAATTAGGCTATATGTTCTTTACTGAACATCTTGGTTTATTTATTTATTTATGCTTATGGCATTGTACACAAAAACGGTATACTATTTACATATATACATACAGTATATATACAAAAAAAAGGGAGCAAACCATTATAACAATCAACTTAGCCCTACAGATTTCACAGCTGTATATCCAGTTCGTCTAGCCTATTAATTTCCTGGTACAGTAATGAAGAATTTAATTACTAATATTTACCTCGAGGTCAGTGGTCGCTGGCAGCCATGTTGTCCATGGATGAAATTCAAACACATCTCACAACATCAAGGAATACAAAAGGAGCTGCATATTGGAGTTGCATGTAGCCAGGAACCCATTCATTCGATGCAGGCCGGTCTGGAGCCCAAACGTTATCTCAACTATGAAATAAGAAATAAAATATGCACCTAGACAATTATGTGGAATTGATTGGGATTGAAAGGGTTAAGCTTTGTGAAATTCCAGATTATTATTAGTCTACTATAGGATACTAGAGAGCCTGAGCGAGAAATCTTGGATGTGTTAAACCACCAGCCCGGCTTAACTGTTACGCGGGCCCTACGCGACACAGTACTGTCAATTTAATAGCACCTTAAAAAAAAAATGCTTCCACGGTGAGTGAATGGTTATCGTTTCAGTCTACCAACCTCTAACTTGCAGGTTCGCTCCTGGCCATCATAAGTGATTTTTGAAAGACGACAAAAATCACGTCACGTAAGTCATACGTTGTTGGCATGTTAAGGAACCCATTTTAATTCAGTTGGCCGTGTTCATAAAGCAAGATTAATCTCGGGATTTTCCGCCAGCAAAAAATTTCCTCCATTCTCCATTAGAAAGCGCTCTAGTGCCAAGGAGCTTAGATATCTAACCTCCTTAACTTTTATAGCGCTCCAAATAACTACAAAATTCGACATGCAAGCTGCTGTCTGGGCGTCAAATAACAAGTCTTGCACTTGGCCATACGATATTATTAATATTATATTATTATTATGTCCGGCTCCGTGGCCAAATGGTTAGCGCACTAGTCTTTGGCCCAAAGTGCCCCGAGTTCGATTCCCGGCCGAGCCATCAGGGATTTTAATCTCCAGGCATTAATTCCCGTGGCTCGGGGACTAGGTGTATGTGCCGTCTTCATCATCACTTCATCCTCATTACGACACGCAGGTCGCCCACGGGCGTCAACTGGAAAGACCTGCACTTGGCCTCTCCTGAGGCCACATACGATTATTAATATTATTATTATTATTTAAACAAATTGTTGATACAGTATTTACGAAATCAAATTCGTTACTACTGTGGGCAATTCTCTTTCTTTTGAATGCTCACTTGTTACGATCGGTTAATTGTGACACCCCATTTGTATAGACTACCCGCCAGGGGTTAATACTGTTATGTGGGCTGGCCGTGACACAGTTCTGGCAGGGGCTATCGTCTTGTTTATCTGTTTGAACGCACTATAGAAACATATAAATATATTTCGGTTGTCTTTTCAATAAGTTCAAGATTTTTCCTGTAGTATTGAGACGATTTGGAAGATTTTGGCACAAACTAACTCCCTCTAATGTAAGAGTTTGTGTTTTGTGAAACGTACATCTTATTATGCCCGTTGCTCACGGTAAAATTTTCCTTCAAATTTGTTGTACAATAATTTAATTTTATAAAATTTCTGTTGCTCACGGTCAAATTCATGTTTTATAAAACCTTTTATAAAACATTCCATAAAACAGGACATTTTCTATTCCGTAAAATTAATTTTGCGAAACGAACCAATCAGAGAAGCTGACATGACGATGATGCTCGCGCCACGTGGTGAGAAGATTGTGAAGCTCGCTTGAAATCAAACACTTCGAAAATGGCAGGCTCCGGCTGGACTAAGGACGCTGTTAGTGTTTATCTGGACGAGTACCAGAAATATCCGTGTTTGTATGAGGTTAAAACGCCCATATACCACAATAGAAATGCAAGAATGAAGGCAGAAATCTCCTCCATTCTTAGAAATTTCCTATATGAATTCTGATCTTCTAACCTCAACTCATTTTCGACCAAGGAGACCATTCCTCTACCTTCTTCTCTTCTTTTTATCCATTCCCGAGTCCAGCACTTCATAGCATTTCTTTTCTTCCTTTTTTTTACCACCGTAGAACATATAATATTGTAGCTAAATCAGCAATTCTTGCTTTGTTTGTTGGAGCCATACTCTCAAACCAATTAGTGTTGAACAGCTGATTCTTGGTTCAGAAGTTTATCGGTAGATGGCGGTCCTGATACATCCACGGATTTTATCAAATAATTTTACCGTGAACAGCACAGCTTGCTTTCATCAAATTTTTATAAAATTAGTTGTACAATAAATGTTAAGAAACATTTTACCGTGAGCATCGGGTATAGGGTTTTATACGAGGGGTGATCTGAAATTAAGGTTAGAAAGCCTGCAATGAAACGAGTACAATTTATTTCATACAACCAATACAGAAAATCACAGTACATGGATTAGGTTATTTTTCTCAGTAGTCTTCATATCGGTTCAGGCACTTGTCGCTTCGTGGGTTGTGATTTAATATTCCCTCACGGTAACGATCCTCTCCTTCACGTTGTCGAGAAGTGTTTCACCTCCACGTCTAAAGTGAATCGTCGACCTCCTAGGTGCTCCTTCAAGTGAGGAAACAGGTGAATGTCGCTTGGAGTGAGGTCTGGACTGTATGGAGGAATGTCAGTTATGTTCCAGCGAAACTGCTTCAAAAGCGTTGTGGTATTTTGGGCTGTATGAGGTAGCGCGTTATTAAGGGAGACGACACCATCAGTGAGAATTCCTGGCCGCTTTTACTTGTTTCGCCCACATAAATCGAATAACTGAGTAGATCTCTTCAGGAGACCAGTTTTACAAACGAGTCGCTATTATTTGTTTACCTACAACTAGCGCTGTTGGTGAAAGGTCGCTGAAATTCCGCACACGTACCAACCTTGGAGAGCATGTAAAGGATATCTTCAGCGTAAAACTAATAGGAAGATCGACAAGATCGGATATTTTACATTTAATTAATATTCATTCTGAAAATAGAAGCAACTTGATTAGACAATCGTAACACTTCAGCGAAACCCTGAAAGCAACCATTGACCAAGAGTGAATGAACTCCTTATTAACATGTAGTTCCGTGAAGAGCTAAAGCCTATTTTCATATATCCTACTTATGTTAATTGCCTCTATCAACATACAAAATTTCAGTTTGATTGCTGTAATAGATTCGTATATATTGAGAACTGACTAAATATTGCGGATGGTCGCCATGTTGGATTTTTATATATGTAGGTCTTAGAGCTATGTACTGTTACACGAAGATTGTTGTGTACGTGTAGTATTCAAACTCAATCGCATGATTAGGACACAAGAAGTAAAAACGAGATTTTAAAATTTCGCACAGCTGCCATCTTGTGGTTATGGAAACAATTGAAATAAATTAGATGCCAGTTAATTAACATTTGTATAAGAATTTACTGTACCAAGTTTCACTGCACTCGGATGGTTAAATTGCGAGAAACGCCCATGTGAATATTTATAATTCTCGTCGCCGCCATGTTGGATTTGTGATCACCAGGTTATTGAAAGTCCTATAGATGAACTTATGTTCATAGCCCCTATGTACATAAGAAAAAAATCAGTTTGATTGCTGTAATAGATTCGTAGATATTGAGAACCGTGCAAATATTTCGGATGGTCGCCATGTTGAGGTTATGTAAACAATTGATCTAAATTAGATACCAGTGCAGTACAAAGTGTATAAACATTTGCCGTACCAAGTTTCATTGCGTTTGGATCATTGAATCGTTAGAAAAGTCTATTTAAACGTTCAACTTCGTTTGGCCGCCAGGTTCGTTTTGTAGTTAACTGGTTTTTGAAAGTCTCATAGAAGAACTTCCAGTAGTGCTCTTTATCTCCGTACAACATTTCAGGGTGATACCGGTAATTGCTTCGGAGATATTGAATGCTGGTGAAATATTTCGCACAGCCGCCATGTTGGATTGGTGCTACGTAACAAAATTTGAAGGGTACGGTCGGGGTCGTCCAGAAGAGTGCTATGAACTTACCGAGTTTCATTTAAATCGCTCCAGCCGTTTAGATTAGGGGTGCGGGGACAGACACACACGAATCACACTGACACACGGATAAAAGGTGATCTCATAAGCCTATTTTTGTAGATAAATGAAAATAGGCTACAAAGACACTTTAGCGATACAAGATAATTTATCAAATCATAAACACAAATAGCCGGCCCCGTGGTGTTGGGGTAGCGCGCCTGCCTCTCACCCGGAGACCCTGGGTTCGATTCCCGGCCCCGTCAGGGATTTTACAAACTGACGTGTGGGCTGGAACGGGTGCACTCAGCCTCGTGAGGACAATTTAGTAGCTGTCTGGCATTGAGGTAGCGCCCCGATCACGAAAACCAAGATGTACGGCCGAGGGGACCCGCTGCGCTGAATACGCGTCACCCCAATATCTGCAGGTAAAGGCTGGGCAGTGGTCGCTTGGTAGGCCCTTCACGGGCTGTAGTGTCAAGGGTTATGTTAGTTATTAATAAACACAAATATCTTCTGACTAAATAAACAAGAAGTTCCGTGCCGAACTAAAGAGCCTACTTTTCTTAAAATTTAAGATTCATGCCAATGATTAATCTATATGGATCTATCTAGAATAATGACGAAATTAAGTTGGTAATATCGAAATTTCTAATTAGTTCGAAATACTGTATACCTGGCATATTGAAGCCTAATAGAGAACTACAGTTGGCAGCCCTGGTGACTGAATATATTCATAGTTCCATCTCTTAAGATACAGAATACCAAAATTGGTTGAAGTCCAATGGATAGCATGGACGTTACATGCAGTTAAACATTGGATCTAACAGCGCGCGTAAAATCATATTGGCAACAATGACATACATGAATTGGTCAGAAATAATCTGAAATAATATGATCTATTCTAGCGTCAATTTTGAATGAAATTCATTAGTTAGTATAGAAGTTACATGCATTTTAAAATTGGAGCTATCAGCAAGCTTAGAATCATGTTGGCAGCACTGGCGTAGGCCTTTATTAGTTACTACAAATTAATCTAGAATGCCAGGAACTATACGTGTGCAAAGTTTAGAGCTAATGGCTTGCATACTTTCGGAGATATTGATATTAGGGAAACAAAAATAGAGACAGTATTTATTAACAGTTGGCAGCCATGGTTACTCTTAAGAATCGGCATAGTCATATCTGTTATGGTACACACAGAACACACGAAATTTGGTTGAAACCCGAATGATAGTATGGAAGTTATATGTATTTAAAATTGCACCTCTCAGCAGGCTTAAATCATGTTGGTAGCACTGACGTATAAAAGTTACTCCAAATTAATATAAAATGTCAGGTACTATAGGTGTGCATAGTTTAAAGCTGTCGGCTTGCATACTTTCTGATATATTGGTATTTGGATAAAAGAAATTAAGAGCATTTATTAACAGTCGGCAGCCCTGGTGGTTCTTAAGAATACGCTCAGTCATATCTGGTTATGTACACATACAACTAAATTGGACTAAATTGTTTGACATTTTGAAATCGATTGGAATAAAGTACAGGGATAGGAGGGTGCTATACAATCTATACAGAAACCAGACAGCAGTCATTCGAGTTGAAGGACATGAGAGAGAAGCTGGTATTCAGAAAGGTGTAAGGCAAGGGTGCAACTTATCACCCATACTTTTCAATCTTTACATTGAACAAGCAATGAAGGAAATTAGAGAAAAATGTAAAGTGGGAGTGAAGATTCAAGGAGAAATAATTCCATCTCTGAGATTTGCTGATAACATCGTCATCTTGGCCGACAAGCCTGAGGATTTGAATGAGTTTTTGAATGGTATGGACTCCGTCTTACGGAAAGAAAACATGATGAAAATTAATAAATGTAAAACAAAAATACTGGAATGCAGCCGAAATAAATCAGAAACATCTATGGAGATCAAATTGGCAGGCGAAAAGCTGAAGGAAGTAGGAGACTTCTGTTACTTAGGAAGCAGAATAACCAGTGATGGACGAAGCAAAGAGGATATAAAAAGTAGGTTGGCTCAGGCAAGGAAAGCATTTCTACAAAAAAGGAATCTGCTGACATCGTATATAGATTTAGGTATTAGGAAGTCATTTTTGAAAGCCTTTTTCTGGAGCGTGGCGCTCTATGGAAGTGAAACTTGGACTATTGGTGCAGCAGAAAAGAGGAGAATTGAAGCATTTGAAATGTGGTGTTACAGGAGAATGATGAAGATCGGATGGGTAGATAGGGTTACAAACAAATAGGTATTAAGACGAGTGGGAGAGGTGAGATGTTTCTGGCGACTGCTAACGAAGAGAAGAGATAGATTGGTAGGACACAGATTAAGACACCCAGGAATAGCAAGCTTAGTTATGGAAGGAAGGGTCGAGGACAAGAACTGTCGGGGTAGACCAAGGTTAGAATATGTTAAACAGATTGCCTCGGATGTAGGGTGTGGTAGCTATGTAGAGATGAAACGATTAGCTCAGGACAAGGAGGCATGGAGAGCTGCGTCAAACCAGTCAAAAGACTGAAGACTCAAACAACAACAGTGTAGAAGTTATATGGATTTAAAAATTGGACCTATCAGCAGGCTTATAATCATTTTGACAACACTGCCATGGATGGCCTCCTGGAAATTAAATTGCAATATTATTATCTATACGTGTACCAATTTTGAAATAGCTCCCATTGATACCTGCCAAGAAATACAACATGGAGCTCAAATTTCGATTGCGATTTTTTAGCTGTTGGTAGCACTGACGTCATTTTCTAATATGGTCGTGGGATATTCAGGTATAGATCTTTACTCTTACCAAATATTGTTTCGATTGCTCCAGCCGTTTAGGAGTTGATAGGGGGGGGACACACACACACACACAGCCAGACAGACAGACAGAAGGACCGACAGACAGACTGACAGACACACATTTGCCCGATCTCATAAGTCTACTTTTTCCTCATTTTTAACCTACTTTTCACAGTTTGCAAAAGTGAGGAAAAAGTAGACTTATGAGATCGGGCAAATGTGTGTGTCTGTCTGTCTGTCCTTCTGTCTGCCCTTCTGTCTGTCTGTCTGTCTGTCTGGCTGTGTGTGTGTCTCCCCCTATCAACTCCTAAACGGCTGGAGCAATCGAAACAGAAGTTGGTAGGAGTAAAGATCTATACCTGAATATCCCACGACCATATTAGAAAATGATGTCAGTGCTACCAACTGCTGAAAAATCGCAATTGAAATTTGAGCTCCATGTTGAATATCATGGAAGGTATAAAAGGGAGCTATTTCAAAATTGGCACACGTAAAGATAATAATATTGCAGTTAAATGTCCAGGATGCGATACATGGCCGTATTGCCAAAATGATTATAAGCCTGCTGATAGGTCAAATATTTTAATGCATATAACTTCTACACTATCGATTGGAATTCAACCATATTTCGTATATGCTATGTGTATATAAACATATATGACTGAGTGTATTCGTAAGAGCCTCCATGGCTGCCAACTGTTAATAAATGCTCTCAATTTTTTTAATCCAAATACCCATATATCAGAAAGTATGCAAGACGACAGCTTTAAACTATGCACACGTATAGTACCTGACATTCTACATTAATTTGGAGTAAAGTATATACGTCAGTGCTACCAACATGATTCTAAGCCTGCTGACAGGTCCAACTTTAAATACATGTAACTTCTATACTATCATTTGGATTTCAACCAAATTTCGTGTGTGCAATGTGTAACATAACAGATATGACTATGCCGATTCTTAAGAATAACCAGGGCTGCCAACTGTAAAAAATATGTTGTCTGTATTTTTGTTACCCTAATATCAATATATCAGAAAGTATGCAAGCTAATAGCTCTAAACTTTGCACACGTATAGTACCTGGCATTCTGGATTAATTTGGAGTAACTAATATAGGGCTACGCCAGTGCTGCCAACATGATTCTAAGCTTGCTGATAGGTCCAATTTTAAAATGGATGTAAATTGTATACTAACTAATGGATTTCATTCAAAATTGACACAAGAATAGATCACATTATTTCAGATTATTTCTGACCAATACATGCATAATATTGTTGCTAACATGATTTTACGTGCGCTGTTAGATCCAATGTTTAACTGCATGTAACGTCCATGCTATCCATTGGACTTCAATCAATTTTTGTATTCTCTACCTTAAGAGATGGAACTAAGAATATATTCAGTCACCAGGGCTGCCAACTGTAGTTCTCTATTGGGCTACATTATGCCAGGTATACAGTATTTCGAACTAATTAGAAATGTCGATATTACCAACATAATGTCGTGATTATTCTAGATAGATCCATATAGATTGATCATTGGCATGAATCTTAAATGTTAAGTAAAGTAGGCTCTTTAGTTAGTCACGGAACTTCTTGTTGCAAAATGTGAATAGTAGGCTAATAACAACATGATTCTGAGAAAGGTACTGTACATGTAAGTAATTTCAATTTCTTCCATTTTCTGTTATAATATATAACAACATTTTTTTCGATGCAGGTTTTGCCCGTCTCAGAGAAAATCAGAGGCCACGCCACCTTTTTTTTTACGTTTTACTTAATTCAGTTCATAGCTCCTTTTTTATCTTTAAACATCAGATCAATCAATTTCGGTTAAGTTATTGACGCATAGAGACAATATGCGGATTTCTCAACACTACATGCGGAATGCATGGTCCCGCCATCTACCAACAGACAGTTAAGACGGCAATCCAAGAAATGTTCCGTCCGTAGATGACCAACAAATGTCGCTCTTTTCTTATCATGAGCCAGCAATGGTGGTGAGCGATAGGCTCACTTATTATTATTATTAACCCAAATTATTCGGTAAACACATTTCTTATGGTCTTCGGAAAAACTTCAGTGGGATTAAACAAGAAGCTTTGCGGGTATTCAATCGCTATTCAAACATTTTCTGACTGTATGACATTATGATTATTAGTATTATTATTATATTTGGACATCGGAAACTAGAATTAGTAGAAAAATAGTAGAAAAATTATTGAATAGAAATACCAGGAATAAATGGATCACAGGAATAAAGGAAGATATTAAAGAACTCCAAATAATACTCGACGACCTGAAGTATAAAACTGACCGAATCAAAATTTTACAAGACTCACGTATTTGACTAACAACCCAAATTAATACAAGATGTTCAGTGAAGAGAATATAGCCTACTTTCTCCTGAATGTACACACATCAAAAAAAGTTTTGCATCACCTCGGTTCCAAGAGTTCCGGAACCGTTAAATACAAAGGGAATAGAGATCAACACAAACAACATTTCAGCTCGTTTTATTGCTCATGAGACCCACACATTGCATGTTGTACCATCATACAGCTAGACTTTCAGCATTTGTGGTCCAGATTGCAGTACACACCACTACCTCTAATACCCAGTAGCACGTCCTCTTGCATTGATGCATGCCTGTATTCGCCGTGGCATACTATCCACAAGTTCATCAAGACACTGTTGGTCCAAATTGTCCCACTCCTCAACGACAATTCGGCGTAAATCTCTCAGAGTGGTTGGTGGGTCAAGACGTCCATAAACAGCCCTTTTCAACATATCCCAGGCATGTTCGATAGGGTTCATGTCTGGCGAACATGCTGGCCACTGTAGTCGAGCGATGTCGTTATCTTGAAGGAACGCATTCACAAGATGTGCACGATGAGGTCGAGAATTGTCGTCCATGAAGACAAATGCCTCTCCAATATTCTGCCGATATGGTTGCACTATGGGTCGGAGGATGTCATTCAGGTATCGTAAAGCCGTTTCGGAGCCTTCCATGACCACCAGTGGCGTACGTCGGCCCCACATAATGCCACCCCAAAACATCAGGGAACCACCACCTTGCTGCACTCGCTGGACAGTGTGTCTAAGACGTTCAGCCTGACCAGGGTGCCTCCAAACACGTCTCCGACGATTGTCTGGTTGAAGGCATATGCGACACTCATCGGTGAAGAGAACGTGATGCCAATTCCGTGGGGTCCATTCAGCATGTTGTTGGGCCCATCTGTACCGCGCTGCATGGTGTCGGGGTTGCAAAGCTGGACCTCGCCATGGACGTCGGGAGTGAAGTTGCGCATCATGCAGCCTATTGCGCACAGTTTGAGTTGAAACACGACGTCCTGTGGCTGAACGAAACGCATTATTCAACATGGTGGCATTGCTGTCAGGGTTCCTCCGAGCGGCAATCCGTAAGTAGCGGTCATCCACTACAGTAGTAGCCCTTGGGCGGCCTGAGCGAGGCCTGTCATCGACAGTTCCTCTATCTCTGTACCTCCTCCATGTCCGAACAACATCGCTTTGGTTCACTCTGAGACGCCTGGAAACTTCCCTTGTTGAGAGCCCTTCTTGACACAAAGTAACAATGCGGACGCGATCGAACTGCGGTATTGACCTTCTAGGCATGGTAGAACTACAGACAACATGAGCAGCGTACCTTCGTCCTGGTGGAATGACTGGAACTGATCGGCTGTCGTACCCCCTCCGTCTAATAGGCCCTGCTCATGCATGGTTGTTTACATCTTTGAGCAGTTTTAGTGACATCTATGAACAGTCAAAGGGACTGTATCTTGGATACAATATACACAGTCAACGTCTATATGCCGGAGATCTGGGAACCGAGGTGATGCAAAATTTTTTTGATGTGTGTATGAGTATAGTTATAACTCTTTGTTTTTATCAAAGAGTATAATAGAATCATTTCTTGCTTGAAGACCTTAGAAACTATTTACCTCTACCAAACACTACAACCTCGAAAAAAACTGCTACCATCATTGAAGAAAGAAAGAAAGAAAGATAAGAAGTATCTCAAGAAGGTTATGGATCTGAAGAAATAATCGACAGGACTGGCTGCGTGGCTCAGCGGTAACGTTCTCACTTGCTGGGCCCAAGGTTACAGGTTCGTATCCTGGCGCAGTCAGCTGGCATTGAGGGTGCACAAATGCGAGGCAGCCGTGTCAGTAGATAGGTTGGTGGTTGGTTCCTCAGTTTATGGGCTGCGACAACGCGGTCATGTAGCCCCGTGAACTTTGGGTGTGTGTACAATCTGTCTGATAACCGGTGTTAATTGTGATGGCTGTATTAGTGTGTGTATCTGTTTTTTAATTCAAGTAAGGACTGCAACTTTGAATTTTTCAAATAGTTCCTACTTTTGCCGCCAATCGCCACCGCCAATGACTACTAGGCCTTGTTCAGAACTTAGCTACTAGACGCCACCGCGGCCGGCTCTTGGCAACGAACGTAGAAACCTAAGAGCTTTGTTTACATTCCTAACCAATACAATTTAGCTTCACACAGGTGTAATTAGTGGAATGTTCATTAACATGCCATAAACCTATGACATGGGACCGCCGGCTTTACTTCCCCTCCGAAGGAAGGCATACTGAGGGATTTTGAACGCTCTTAAAGAATAGGACGGCTTCGGCCGGGTTTGAACCCGCTATCTTAGGCATAGAAGAAATGTCAGTAGATTTAAAGATCCCTTTCGGGGCAAAATTCTGGCACCCCGGCGTCTCTAAAGCAACAGTAGTTAAAACGGACGTACAACCAATAACATTATTATTATTATTATTATTATTACATAATCAACCTGACGTGGGCAACATCCAACTTTGAGTTGAGGCTTGTCTTTACACGTCTGGCTGTGCATGGCTTTCACAACCCTAATTGAATTAACAAATCTCTCCATGACCCTACAGAGACGTGTGTATACCAACTATGTGGATATTTTCGATTGCTATTTGGCTGCAATAAAAGTATTAATTAATATCCTGAACTAGCACCATGGCTAGAATTCAGGTACTATGTGAAATCCTTCTGTTCTTTACTTCAAATAACATTTTCAAATAACGCACAATAACCTGTTACAAACCCTTTAAAATAAAAAGTTAAAATGTATCGTAGTATCATCTTGTCATTCTTCAAATTCGATGCGCATAGAATGCCAATGGAATACCAATCAATTGAGTCTCACGTAGACCGGTCGTGACATCTAGTGGAGAAGTATCGAACAAGATAATCCTGACAGGCCAAGTGCATTCTAGCGGCCATAAAAAACTTTTCAATAAAATCTGTAAGTTAATCTGTAGGCCGGCGTGCAGTTGGGCGCCAGTTGGCCATGCAAATTCACTATTTTGCTACTAGATGTCTCGTGCAAATCTGCTGGCAAATTTTGTTTTAATTAAATATATATTTTCCATCGTAATAAGGACAATACAACGCTTAATTTTAAAACGTCTTAAGTCATTACAAAACAATAAATATAAAAAATTTCAAGCAAAATTCCTAACTCTGATGGGGTTTGAACCATAGCGATATGACTGATAGGCCGACGCTTTACCACGGAGCTATACGTGCCAACGGACATTCTCCGATATCAAATGAGTTACATAGAACATGTTAGCAAATAATGAATTAGACTAAACGATTTCATCAGTGGAGTATATCATTTATGTATAAAGCATTTCATACAAAGTTTATTTATTCTGTATCAGTACGCTATATTCTATGCAATACTCAAATTATTGAAATATAAGTCAGGCACAAGATATCCGCTGCCATCTTGCCTTGTAACTGAGACGCCTCAGATTTTCAAAATCACTTCTGAACTATAGTATTACAAAATAAACTTTTAATTTTGAACGTGCCTCTTCCTTTAGAACAGTTAAAACGATTCTCGGCTTAATAATCGGAACTGGCGGGTCCCATGATAAGGATTATAATATTGCATAATTCGCACGGCCGCCATCCTGAAATGGTACAGCGGATGACCTTGTAGTTTGGTCACAAGACGCGTCCTATATGAAAGTATGTTTTTACCAAATTTGGTAGAGATCGGATGATTTGGTTAGTCGATATTTGTTTTTACGTTTTGAACGTTTGAGTGGCCGCCATTCAGTTTTGGTAAAGATGGCGGCGATATAAAACATGACACAGGTGTCCTTTGCTAGTTCTACCTCTGTACCAAATTTCGTTCAATTCGGTTTCACCGTGTTTGAATTGATATGGGGGGGGACAGACATTCAGAGTACACACACTCACATACACACACACAGTCTCTCTCTCTCACACACACACATACACACACACACACACAGACAGACACACAATTTTTGGCCCTGTGTAGATCTCGTAAGTCTACTTTCATTTTTTGCAAAAATCGAAAGTAGGCTAAAAATAGCTAAAGGAAGTCTGATCCCTGCTGCAGACCAGAATAAAACATCTGAGAGGATGAAAACCTATTGTAGTGATAGAAGACATTTTTAGCCTATTTTCAATTTTGAAAAAATAGGCTTATGAGATCACCTTTTGTCCGTGTGTGTGTGCGCGCGTGTGTGTGTGTGTGTGTGAGGTGTGTGTGTGTGTCCCCCTAATAAAATCTAAATGGCTGGAGCGATTTCAATTAAACTCGGTAAGTTCATAGCACTATTCCCGGCGACCTCGACCTTGCCCTTCAAATTTTGTTACTTCTCACCAATGCAACATGGCGGCTGTGCGAAATATTTCACTAGCATTCAATATCTCAGAAACTATTACCGATATCACCCTGAAATTGTGTACGGTGATAAAGGGCACTACTAGAAGTTCACCTATGAGACTTTCAAAAACCTAATGACTACAAAACCAACATGGCGGTCAAGCGAAGTTGAGACTTTTAAATAGACTTTTTCGCGATTTAACTATCCAAACGTAATGAAACTTGGTACAGCAAATGTTTATACACATTGTAATGCACTGGAGTCTAATTTAATTCAATTGTTTACATAACCTCAAAATGGCGGCTGTGCGAAATATTTCACTGACATTCTATATCCCCGAAACTATTACAGATATCACCCTGCAATTTTGTACGGTGATAAAGGGTACTGATACAAGTTTACCTATGTATATATCATAAACCTGTAAAGTAAAAAACGAACATGGCGACCAAGCGAATTTGAAATATTTTAATAGAATTTTCTCGTGATTTAACTCTCTGAGCGCCGTGAAATGTGGTACAGTAAATGATTTTGCAGTTTGTAATGCATTGCCATCTAATTTAATTCAATTGTTTACATAACCTCAAGATGGCGGATGTGCGAAATTTTAAAGTTAAGTTTTTATTTCTTGTGTCGTAATCATGCGATCGAAGTGAAAGTTTGAATAATGAACCTAGGCAATAATTGTCCTTGAATGGTACATAACTTTATGGCCTATACATATAATAATCCTAAATGGCGAGCTTCCGAAATATTTAGACGGTTCTCAATATCTATGAATCTTTTACAGCAACCAAACTGAATTCTTTTATGTTCATAGAGACTATGAACATATGTTCACCTATAGGACTTTCAGTAACCTTGTGAGCACAAATCCAACATGGCGGCGACGCGAACTATAAATATTTAAATGGACGTTTCTCGCGAATTAACTATCCGAGTGCCGTGAAACGTTGCACGTTAAATGCTTATACAAATGTTGATCCACTGGCATCTAATTTATTTCAATTGTTTGCATAATCACAAGATGGCTGCTGTGCGTAATTTTAAAATCTCGTTTTTACTTCTTGTGTTCTAATCATGTGATTGATATTTGAATACCACCCGTACACAATAATCTTAATGTAATAGTACAAAAATAAAAATCCAACCTGGCGACCATCTGAAATATTTAGACGGTTCTCAATATCTACGAATCTGTTACAGCAATTAAACTGAAATTCTGTATGTTGATAGAGACAATTAACATGAGTAGGATATATGAAAATAGGCTGTATAGTTCTTCACGGAACTACTTGTTCAGCGTTGCCTAATGTTAATAAAGAAAGCTTTTCAGTCGGTCAACACGAATTGTGCGCAATTGCATTAGGCGGGAAATAAGTATTTATACAACCTACAAACTAACACACGCTTTATGCATGTACTAGCAGTAGTGCTCGGCTTCGCCCGGTGGATTTATTTGTTTCATGGCTGATAATGAATACTACTACAGAACTGGATAGCTCAAGAAGAAGGATCGGAAAGCACCAACGCATATTGCAGCTGATAACCTCAGTACACTGCACCAACACCATCGCCCTTATACAGAGGCATACTATTGTCATGATGATAACAATCTTTTTGCACTAATTACCCTCCGTGACTGCAATTTTTAAGCAGCTCGCAATTCTGCACAAGAACACTGGTAGGGGCGACGTCATGCAGCCCGCATTGCCAGGCAGCAATATACTCCTACTTACTGTAGGTATTATTAAAGCTGTTCGGGAGCGCTTGTTCTTCCGACTTACTGAAAAAAAAATCAATTTTTAAGGTTACTTGAGAGATGTAGCCTAATGCTACACAGCCTAAACTATTCCTCTTGAATCAGGCTATCATATACAACAAGTAGTTCCGTGAAGAACTAAATAGCCTATTTTCATATATCCTACTAATATTAATTGCCTCTATCAACATACAAATTGTCAGTTTGATTGCTGTAATAGATTCGTAGATATTGAAAACCGTCTAATTATTTTTGATGGTCACCATGTTGGATTTTTATATTATAGGCCTTAGATTTATGTACTATTTCATGAAGATTATTGTGTAGGAGTTTTATTCAAACTTCAATCGCATGATTAGGATGCAAGAAATAAAAGCGGAATTTTAATACATCGCTCAGCCGCCATCTTGTGGTTATGAAAATAATTTAAATGAATTAGATACCAGTCGATTAAAATTTGTATAAGCATGTACCGTATCGATTTCACTGCGCTCGGATGGTTAAAACGCAAGAAACGTCCATTTGAATATTTAAATTTCGCGTCGCCACCATGTTGGATTGGTGCTCACCAGGTTATTGAACGTCCCATAGGTGAACGTATGTTTATAGCCTCTATCCACTTACAAAAATTCAGTTTGATTTCTGTAGTAGATTAATAGATATTGAGAACCGTCTAAATATTTCGGATGGTCGCCATGTTGGATTTTAATATATGTAAGCCATAGAGTTATATACTATTAGATGATGATTATTGTGTACGTTCATTATGCAAATGTTGATTCCGATCGCATGATTAGAACATAAGAAATAAAGCCTAATTTTCGAAATTCGCACAGCCGCCATATTGAGGTTACGTAAACAATTGAACTAAATTGGATACCAGTTTATTACAATGTGTATAAACATTTGCTGTACGAAGTTCCATTGCGTTTGGATCATTAAATCGCGATAAAAGTCTGTTTAAAACTTTCAACTTCACTTGGACGCCATGTTCGTTTTGTAGTCAACCGGTTTTTTAATGTCTCATAGATAAACTTCCAGTAGTGCCCTTTATCTCCGTACACAACTTCAGGGTGATACTGGTAATACTGTAGCTTCAGAGATATAGAATGCCGGTGAAATATTTCGCACAGCCGCCATCTTGAGATTATGTAAACAATTGAACGAAGTTAGATGTCGGTGCATTACAATGTGTATAAGCATTTGCTGTACCACGTTTCATTGCATTTGGATCATTAAATCGCGAGGAAAGTCTATTTAAAACTTTCAAATTAGCTTGGCCGCCAGGTTCGTTTTGTAGTTAACCGGTTTTTGAAAGTCCCATAGATGAACTTCCAGTAGTTCCCTTTATCCCCGTACAAAATTCCAGGGTGATTTCGGTAATAGCTTCGAAGATATTGAATGCTGGTGAAATATTTCGCACAGCCGCCATATTGGATTGGTGATACGTAACAAAATTAGAAGGGAACGGTCGAAGTCGTCCGGAATAGTGCTATGAACTTGCCGAGTTTCATTGAAATCGCTCCAGCTGTAGAGATTTTATTAGGTGGGGGGGGGGGGGGGAGACACACGGACAAACGGTGATCTCATGAGCCTATTTATTCTATTTATTTAAATAAATGAAATTAGGCTAGAAAGACACTTTAGCAATGCAAGATTAATTATCAAACCATAAACACTAATAGCCGGCCCCGTGGTGCTGGGGTAGCGCGCCTGAATCTCACCCGGAGACCCCGGGTTCGATTCCCGGCATCGTCAGGAATTTTAGAAATTGACGTGTGGGCTGGAACGGGTGCACTCAGCCTTGTGAGGACAATTGAATAGCTGTCTGACTCTGAGGCAGCGCCCCGATCACGAAAACCAAGATTAACGGCTGAAGGGACCCGTTGCGCTGAATACGCGTCACCCCAATATCTGCAGGTAATGGCTGGGCAATGGTCGCTCGGTGGGCTTAGACCCTTCACGGGCTGTAGTGTCAGGGGTTATATTAGTTATTATAAACACAAATATCTCCTGAATAAACAAAATAAGAAACGATATATTTAGTACACTGTAAGTTATTTAGATTTCTTCCATATTCTGATATAATATATAACAACATTTTTTTCGAGTCGGGTTTTGCCCGTCTCAGAGAACATCAGAGGCCACGCCACCTTTTTTTTAACGTTTTTCTTAGTTCAGTTTATAGCTCCTTTCTTATCTTTAAACTTCGGACCAATCCATTTCGGTTAAGTTATTGACGCGTAGAGACAATATGCAGATTTCTCAACATTATATACGGTTATTATATATATACCAACAGACAGTTGAGACGACGATCCAAGAAATGTTCCGTCCGTAGATGACCAGCAAAAGTCTCTCTTTCCTTATCATGAGCCAGCAATGGTGGTGAGCGATATGCTCACTTATTATTATTATGATTATTATTATTATCATTAACCCAAATTATTCAGTAAACTCATTTCTACACATATTTCTTATGGTCTTCGGAAAAACTTCAGTGGGATCACACAAGAAGCTTTGCGGGTATTCAATCGCTATTCGAACATTTTCTGACTGTATGGCATTATTATTATTATTATTATTATTATTATTATTATTATTATTATTTGGACATCGGAAACTAGAATTAGTAGAAAAATAGTAGACAAATTATTGAATAGAAATACCATGCATAAATGGATCACAGGAATTAAGGAAGATATTAAAGAACTCCAAATAATACTCGACGACCTGAAGTATAAAACTAAAGGTACGTCCACACCAAGATGTTTTCGTTAACTTTGTTAATGAACACTGTTCATTTTTGACTTTTCATTAACAAAATAGCGTGTTCGTTAACTTTTCTAGCATGTTCATGAACAAAATATCTTTAACTTTTGTGAATGAAACTTTTCATTAACTTTTCGTGTTTTCGTTAACATTTTGGTTCGCGCATGCGCAAAGACGCAATTAAGGTTGTAAATTCGTAGGGCGGAATACGATGCTCTTTTACTTCTCTAAAATCGACTATCGAATCGCAAGCGACTCGTATATTGCGCGGAATTATGAAATACCAAGAAGCACATGAGAATATTAATTAACTTAATTCTAAACGCCTTTCCAATATTTTTCTTTTCCACACCTTGCGTCTGCGCTTTTCTCTAATTTTGTACGCACTAAAATAATGAAAGATGCAGCTGTAAGTACTTTCTCCTTCCTGACCCTATCCATTATAACCTCACAAACAGTTTATTTAAATGTTGAAGAAGTTTGTTAACAAATGTTTAGTAAACATGTTGAGAAATGTTTTCATTAACATTGTTCATTAACATTGTTCATGAACATTGTTCATTAACTTTGGTGTGGACTAGCCTTAACAGAATCAAAATTTTACAAGACTCACATATTAAAACTGCCAATTAAAATTAATAAAATTCCTCTCGGCACGCCGGAAGGCGGAGGTATATTTCACCGAGCAAACTAGCTGATAGGCTATAATAGGCAAAATATGCAGGTTTTCGTAGAAGTGTCGGACCTCATTTATTGCGAGAAAGTATTTTACAATGTAATTGGCGCTTAGTGAACTTTTTACGTCTTTCTATGCATAAAATGCGTAAACATTGACCATTATGGTAATGCTAATAATTAATAACCGTGTTGACTGATAGTATTCTCTTGACTAGGTGGTTTTAATAAGATAATTTCTATGCATATTTTTAACATTTTCTTGTCTTATGGGGACGGTAATTTTCTTGTCATAAGGGGTCCATTTTTAGCCTACTTTTCACATTTTGCAAAAATGAGGAAAAAGTAGACTTATGAGATCGATCCGGGAAAATGTGTGTCTGTTTGTCTGTCCTTCTGTCTGTCTGGCTGTGTGTGTGTCTCCCCCCCTATCAACTCCTAAACGTCTGCAGGAATCGAAACAAAATTTAGTATGAGTAAAGATGTATACCGGAATATCTCACGTCATATTTGAAAATGATGTCAGTGCTACCAACTGCAAATAAACGCACTAGAAATTTGAGCTCCATGTTGGATATCTTGGAAGGTATGCATGGGAGCTATTCCAAAATTGCCACACGTATAGATAATAATATGTCAGTTGAATTTCCAGGAGGCCATATATGACAGTGTTGCCAAAATAATTTTAAGCCATCTGATAGGTCCAATTTTTAAATGCCTATAACTTCTACACTATCAATTGTATTTTAACCAAATTTTGTATATAATATATGTACGTAAACAGATATGATGGAGCGTATTCCTAAGAACCACCAGGGCTGCCAACTGTTAACAATTGCTCTCTCTCTATTCTTTTATCCAAATACCAATATATCAGAAAGTATGCAAGCCGCCAGTTTTAAACTATGCACACGTATAGTACCTGACATTGTATATTAATTTTGGAGTAACTTATATACTTCAGTTCTACCAACATGATTCTAAGCCTGCTGATAGGACCAATTTTTAAATGCATGTAACTTCTATACTGTCAGTTGGATTTCAACCAAATTTCGTATGTGCTATGTGTAACATAACAGATATGACTATAAGTATTCTTAAGAGCAATCAGGGCTGCCAACTGTTAATAAATCCTGTCTATATTTTTTTAACCTAATATCAATATATCAGGAAGGATGGAAGCCAACAGCCCTATACTTTGCACACGTGTATCACGTGACATTCTAGATTAATTTGGAATAATTAATATAAGTCAGTGCTGCCAACATGATTCTATGCCTGCTGATAGGTCCAATTTTAAAATACATGTAACTTCTATACTAACTAATGGATTTCGTCCAAAATTGGCACAACAATATATCATAATATTTCAGATTAGGCTATTGTTTTGACCAGCACACGCATGACATTGTTGCCAACATGCTTTTACACGTGCTGATAGATCCAATATCTTAACTCCATGTAATGTCCATTGGACTTCAACCAAATGTTTTATTCTGTACCTTAAGAGATGGAACTAAGAATATATTCAGTCACCAGGGCTGTCAACTGTAATGCTCTATTAGGCTACATTACACCAGGTATATTTCGAACTAATTAGACATTTCGATATTACTAACTTAATTTCGTCATTATTCTAGATAGTCTCATATACTGTAGATTAATCATTGGCATGAAACATAATTTTAAGAAAAGTAGGCTCTTTAGTTCGTCACGGAACTTCTTGTTATACTTGTGGTCACACTGTCCTTATGCAAGGCTTGGAACTGATGCGTAACTGTCTAACAGTCTGTTATTTCTTCACGCAAAATTTTACCTCCCGCAGAGATGTTGGTTGGTTCCTCAGTTTAGGGGCTGCGACAACGCGGTGATATAACCCCGTGTACTTTGGGTGTGTGTAGAATCTGTCTGATAAACGGTGTTAATTGTGATTACTGTATGTATGTCTACCCCTTATTATTCCCGTTTTCCAACGGGGTCGGGGATGAGATGCGATGGAAGTGTTTGTGTTGATGGTTTTTACGGCCAGATGCCCTTCCTGACGCCAACCTCATGAGAGGAGTTAATGAGAGATGAAATGAATGATGGTGAATGAAACTGGGCAAGGATGTGGAAGGAAGCGGCCGTGGCCTGTCAGAAGTTACCATCCCAGCATTTGCCTGGTGTTGAAAATGGGAAACCAAGGAAAACCATTTCAAGGACGGCCGACGGTGGGGCTCGAACCCACGCGTCTACCGAGTCAGCAGAGAGCTTGGCCCCATGACCTAATGCTGCGCGTTAGCCAGCGTAGCCACTACTGTCGGTAATTGTGATGACTGTATTAGTCTGTAATTCAAGTAAGGACTGCAGACAGTTAATTTCAAGTAGTAGTTCCTAATTTTGGTACCAAATACTACCGTCAACGACACCTAGCTGTGAATTTGGCAACTATATGCCACCGCAACCTTCAACTTGCAACAAACGTTGGACTTCCCCTCCGAAAGAAAGCATACTGAGAGATTTTTAGCACCTTAGAAAATCCGACGACTTCGGCTGGCTTTGAACCCGTGACCTTGGGCATAGAAGTTTTGCATGCTACCAGTTACGTCACCAAAGCCGCTTCCCACATTGTCAGATGGAAAACTGAATGTGATCTCGCGCAATGGGGTTGTCATGGCAACCTCTGATAGCTCATCCCTCATCAATTTTGAAGCGTTGTCATGGTATTGCCCTAGTCAAGAACGCTTTCTATAAAAAGAAGAACGTATTTACTGCAAGGAACATGAGTCTTGATGTGAGGAAACAAATGTTGAAGATCAATGTATGGAGCGTCGCGCTATATGGCAGCGAAACTTGGACAATAGGAGAGAGAGAGCGAGCAAAAGACTACTAGCAATTGAAACCTGGTGCTATAGAAGGATTATGAAAATCAGTTGGAAAGAAATGGTCACAAATGAGGAAGTCTTTAGAAGAGTGGGAGAGAGAAGATGCTTCCTTAAATATTTAAAAAGAAGAAGGAATCACCTCGTGGGCCACATACTGCGACACAATGGACTGATTAAGCTTATAATCGAGGGAACAGTAGACAGCAAGAATTGTAGAGGAAGACCTAGACTGGAGTACATGAGTCAAATACTGCAAGATATGGGTTGTGGCTCATACTGTGAACTGAAGAGTAAGACTGAGAGACGGGAAGAATGGCGAGTTGCTGTCAACCATCCTCCCGGCTGTTAACCACAGAGAGAGAGTCATGGTAACCTCTGATGGCACTTGGCAATTTCTTCTAATTCCGAAATCATTTTTCTCATCCCTTGGCGTAATGGTGGGTCATATCAAAAATTCATTCAGACAAAAGTTGTAATTAATTATTAAGGGAATATTGTCCATTTTGTACGGTTTTGATATTGTGCCTATTAAGAGAGATATGATTAATGTTTCCCGAAAAACCCACCTTTTTTCCACCCGGTTGGTCAATGGTTGGTGCTATCAAAAACGTTTTTAACATACATTTTTGGCACGTATCCAACACATAATATGAACTTTGAATGGATTCGATATTTCACATATTAAGAGAGTTAATTTCACTTTTTCGAAATAAAAAGCCGCCCATTTTCACCCCCTTCGACCGATTTTGCCCATTAACAAACTCTACCGAGATTTTATGGGGTTACATATTATGTAAAAAATTCAAAGTGATTGGTGCAAAATTACGGCAGTTATCGTGTCTACAAGAAACTGATATATATACTAGCAGTAGTGCCCGGCTTCGCCCGGTGGATTTATTTGTTTTATGGATGATAATGAATACTACTACAGAACTGGCACATGATACTTAAACTAACAGAAAAAAATATTTTAAAAATATAACATTTTGTGGTGGTGATGGTGGTGGTGGTGGTTGTTGTGGGGGTGATAAGTAGTACAATTTAATGGACTAACATTCAGGTCATTTTCCCGTAATGATAATAATGATAATAATGAATAGGGAAACGACTATTTACTAACTACAGCACTAACACAAGTTATTTACAAACAAATTCTAAAAAAATGATTAGAAAGAAGAATAAGTGAAATAAAAGACACTGCCTAGGGCCTATATCTCATTGTCTGTTAGAAATGTAGAAACCAATAGTGTCGTCTTTTGTCGCATAGCGCCGTAGGAAAATACTCAGAACACTTTGGAAAACTTCGGCTGTCCCGAGCTACTGAGGTAGCAATAGAATCATTTATTGCCACATAGTGCTCAATGATAAGGTTCGGAATAATTGAAGGTAAATTTGAAAGCACCAACACTTATTGCAGCTGGTAAGCTCAATGTACTGCACCAACACAATTGCACTTATACCGAGACATAATATTTTCATGATGATAACTGTTTTAAGGTGCCTAAGAGATCTTTTTGCACTAATCGCTCCCCGTGACTGCAATTTATAAACAGCGCAAGATGCAACTATTTTCGCAATTCTGCACCAGAATGCTGGTAGGGGAGACGTGATGCAGCCCGAACTGCCCGTCAACAATAGACTTATTAAAATACTCTTACAGTTACACTACTACGGACATGAATGGTTCTGGGGCCTTAATACGTTGTTTTCAAGTTTATTTTGTCTGTTATTCTAAATGTAGGGATTGGTGAGCGTTGTCCAAAATATCAAGTGGACAGTGTTACCAGCAGGGTTTCAACGTGTATGTAAAATTTGGTTCAATTAGGAGAAACTGTGTAGATTTGTAATAAAGGGCCTAAATGCAGGGAATGGAGTGGTCTGTCCAAAATTTCAAGCAGACAGTGTTACTGTCAGGGTTCCAAAGGGTAAGTATGCAATTGTTGGTTCAGATTGGTGAAAAGATGTAGATTTGTGACAAAGGGCCTAAATCCAGGGAATGGACTGGTCTGTCATAAATGTCATGTAGGCAGTGTTACTTGCAGGGTTCCAAAGGGCAAGTATTCAAATTTTGGTTCAGATCGGTAAAACGATGTAGATTTGTGCCAAAGGGCCTAAATGAAGAGAATGGAGTGGTCTGTCCGAAATTTCATGCAGACTGTGTTACTCGCAGGGTTCCAAAGGGTATGTAGACCTATACAAATTTTGGTTCAGATCGGTGAAACTGTGTAGATTTGTGCCAAAGGGCCTTAATGCAGAGAATGGAGGGGTCTGTCCGAAATTTCATGTAAACAGTGATACTCGCAGGGATCCATAGTGTAAGTATACAAATTTTGGTTCAGATCGGTGAAACCGTGTACGTATCACAAACCATAACGCCAGCGCATGCGGATAGAGCAGTTCTGGAGTGCTTGTTCTACCGACTTACTGAACAAAAATCAATCTTTTAGATTATCTGAGAGGTGTAGCCTAATGCTACATAGCCTAAACTATTCCTCTTGAATCTGGCTAACATATAAAAAAATCTTTTTTCGAATCGGACTGGTAGTTCCAGAGTTTAGCGCGTTTAAACACATAAACACGCAAACACACACACACAAACTCTTCAGCTTTATTATATTAGTATAGATAAATCCATATATATTACAAGTAGTTCCGTGAAGAACTATACAGCCTATTTTCATATATCCTACTTATGTTAATTGCCTCTCTCTACATACAAAATTTCAGCTTGATTGCTGTAATAGATTCGTAGATATTGAGAACCGACTAAATACTTTGGATGGTCGCCATGTTTGATTTTATATATGTACAGCACGTCCTAGAGTTATGTACTGTTACATGAAGATTATTGTGTACGTGTAGCATTCAAACTTCAATCGCATGATTAGGACACAAGAAGTAACAAGGAGCTTTTCAACTTTCGCACAGCTGCCATCTTGTGTTTATGGAAACAATTGAAATAAATTAGTTGTCAGTGGATTAACATTTGTATAAGGATTTACTGTACCAAGTTTCACTGCACTCGGATGGTTAAATTGCGAGAAACGTCCATGTGAATATTTATAATTCGCGTCGTCGCCATGTTGGATTTGTGGTCACCAGGTTATTTAAAGTCCTATAGGTGAACTTATGTTCATAGCCCCTATGAACATAAAAAAATTCAGTTTGATTGCTATAATAGATTCGTAGATATTCAGAGCCGTCTAAATATTTCGGATGGTCGCCATGTTGGATTGTTAAATGTATAGGCTATAGAGTCATGTGCCATTAAAGGAAAATTATTGCGTAGGTTCATTACGCAAACTTTCACATCGATCGCATGATTACGACACAAGAAATAAAAACTTAATTTTAAATTTCGCAAAGCCGCCATCTTGAGGTTATATAAACAATTGAACTAAATTAGATACCAGCGTATTACAATGTGTATAAACATTTCCTGTACCAGATTTCATTGCGGTTGGAACATTAAATCGCGAGAAAGGTCTATTTAAAATTTTTAATTCGCTTGGCCGCCATGTTCGTTTTGTAGTTAACCGGTTTTTGAAAGTCTTATAGATGAACTTCCAGTTGTGCCCTTTATCTCCGTACAAAATTTCTGGGTGATACCGCTAATAGTTTGATATAGAATGCCGATGAAATATTTCGCACATCCGCCATCTTGTGGTTATGTAAACAATTGAACCAAGTTATATGTCGGTGAATAACAATGTGAATAAACATATACTGTACCAAGTTTTATTGCGATTGGTTGGTCAAATCACGAGAAACGTCTATTTAAAAGTCGCGAATTCGCGTGGCCGCCATGTTGGTTCTGTAGTTTCCAGTTTTCCCAAAGTCACATAGGTGAACTTCTAGTAGTTCCCTTTATCACCATATAAAATTCCAGGGTGATATCGGGAATAGTTTCGGAGATAATGAATGTTGGTGAAATATTCCGCCCAGCCGCCATGTTGGATTGGTGAGACGTAACAAAATTTGAAGGGCACGGTCGGGGTCGTCCGGAATAGTGCTATGAACTAACCGAGTTTAATTGAAATCGCTCCAGCCGTTTAAAAGATATTAGGGACACACACACACACACATTCACTCCTCACACACACACACACACACACACACACACAACACACACACACACGGACAAAAGGTGATCTCATAAGCCTATTTTTTCAAAATTGAAAATAGGCTAATAATCATAATAATAATAATAATAAAGATAGTTTGTCTGAGGGTCTGTGGGTCTGTGGGTGTGTATGTCTCCTATGCGTTCATATACCACTCATCCGATTGCGATGAAACTTCGGTGAGATGTTGAGTACACTCCAAGGAAGGTTTCTGGCTGAGTAAATCAATTTTAGGTAGCGCACGAGTAGATTCAACAAATGAGCGAAGATGCGCGAATCGCTTCAAAAAAGTCCCGTGTGCGTTCATATACCATTCATCCGATTGCGATGAAACTTGGGTGAGATGATGAGTACACTCCAGAGAAAGTTCATGACTTAGTACATCCATTTTAAAATAGGTAGCGCACGAGTAGAATCAACAAATGAGCGACGATGCGCGAATCGCTTCAACAGTCCCGTATGCGTTCATGCGGCTTCGGTGGCGTAGTTGGTAGCATGCTGAGCTTCTATGCCCAAGATAGCGGGTTCAAACCCGGCCGAAGCCGTCGGATTTTTTAAGAGCGTTAAAATCCCTCAGTATGCCTTCCTTCGGAGGGGAAGTAAAGCCGGCGGTCCCATGTCATAGATTTATGGCATGTTAAAGATCTTTCCACTAATTACACCTGTGTGAAACTAAATTGGATAGGTTAAGAATGTAAACAACGCTCTTAGGTTGCTACGTTCGTTGCCAAGAGCCGACTGCGGTGGCGTCTAGTAGCTAGTTCTGAACTAGGCCTAGTAGTCGTTGACGGTGGTGCTTGGCGGCAAAAGTAGGAACTATTTGAAAATTCAAAGTTGCAGTCCCTACTTGAATTTAAAAAAAACAGATACACACACTAATACAGTCATCACAATTAACACCGGTTATCAGACAGATTCTACACACACCCAAAGTACACGGGGCTACATGACCGCGTTGTCGCAGCCCCTAAACTAAGGAACCAACCAACCACCACCATTCATCCGATTGCGATGAAACTTGGGTGCGATGTTGAGTACACTCCAGGGAAGGTATTAGGTTTAGTAAATACATTTTACAATAGGTAGCACACGAGTAGAATCAACAAATGAGCAACGACGCGCAAACCGTTTCAACAAAGTTCCGTATGTGTTCATATACCATCCGATAGCAATGAAACTTGGGTGAGATGTTGTGTACACTCCGGGGAAGGTTTCTGGATTAATAAATTCATTTTACAATGGGCAGCACTCGAATAGATTTAACAAATGAGCGACGACGCGCGAAGCGTTTCAAAAAGTCTCGTCTGCGTTCATATACCATTAGTCCGATAGCGATGAAACTTGGGTGAGAATTTGTGTACATTCCAGGGAAGGTTTCTGTCTGAGAAAAACCATTTTACAATAGGTAGCGCACGTGTAGATTCAACAAATGACCAATGGCACGCGAATCGTTTCAACAAAGTTCCGTATGCGTTCAAATACCATTCATCCGATTGCGATGAAACTTTGGTGAGTCGTTAAGTTCCGTCCATGGAAGGTTTCAGGCTTAGTACATCAAAGTTACAATACGTAGCGCTCGAGTAGATTCAACAAATGCGTGCCGGCGCGCGAATCGCTTACAAAATCCAGTATGCGTTCATATGCCATTCGTCCGATTACGATGAAACTTTCATGAGTTGTTGTGTACACGCCAGGGAAGGTTTTCAACTTAGTAAAACCATTTCACAATACGTAGCACACGAGTAGATGCAACAAAAGTGTGACGATGCGCGAACAGTTTCAACAAAATCTCGTATGAATTCATATACGATTCATCGATTGCGATCAAACATTGATGAGTTGTTGTGTACACTTACGTGAAGGTTACTAACTTAGTAAATCCATTTCACAGTAGGTAGCGCACGTGTATATTCAACAAATGGGTGACACAACACGAATCGTTTAAAAAAATCCCGTATGCGTACATATGCCATTCATCCGATTGCGATCATATTTTGGTGTGTTGTTATGCACTCCCGGGATGGTTATAGGCATAGTTAGTCCAATTTACAATAGATAGCGCGCCATTAGCGTCAACCAAATGGCGTGAGATTCGTTTCAACAAAGTCCCATATGCATTCATACATCATTCAACCCATTGCGATGAAACTGGGGTGAGATGTTGCGTACACTTGAGGGAAGGTTTCTGGCTTAGTAAATCCTCTTTACAATAGGTAGCGCATGAGTAGATTCAACAAATGGGTGACGACGCGTGAAGCGTTTCAACAAAGTCCCGTATGCGTACATATACCATTCGTCCGATAGCGATGAAACTAGGGAGAGATGTTGTGTATACTCCAGGGAATGTTTCTGGCTCAGTACATGCATCTTATAATAGGTAGCGCACATGTAGATTCAACAAATGAGCGATGGTGCACGAATCGTATCAACAAAGTTCAGTATGCGTTCATGTACCATTCATCCGATTGCGATGGAACTAGGGTGAGATATTATGTACACGCCAGGGAATTTGTCTGGCTTAGTAAATCCATTTTACAATAGGTAACGAACGAGTAGATTCAACAAATGAGTGATGACGAGTGAATTGTTTCAACAATTTCCCGTATGCGTTCATATACCATTTGTCCGATAGCAATTAAACTTGGGTGTGATGTTGTATACAATTCAGGAAAGGTTTCCGGCTTAGTAAATCCACTTTACAATTTCCAGTGAACGAATAGATCCAACAAGATGTTCAGTAAAGAACATATAGCCTACTTTCTCCTAAATGCATGGGTATTGTTATAACTCTCTGTCCTTTTCAAGGAGTATAATTGAATGTTGGTTGTAGTAGCTTGTTGAAATACAACGTGCTATAGGATTAGTAAACATGAATATGAGGTGCCCTTTACTAGTGCTACCTCCGTAAAAAAAATCATTCAATTCGGTTTCACCGTGTTTGAATTGATATGGGGAATGGATTTGCACACATGGATTTGGCCGCTATTTGCAAACTATTGGGCTGATGACCTTGTAGTCAGTCATAAGATGCTTTCCACTAAAAGGCATGTTGTTGCAAAATCTGGTAGAGATCAAATTATTAGGATGGTCGTAATTTGATTTAAGCTTTTAACATTTGGGTGGCCGTCATTCCGTTTCCGTCAAGATGGCGGCGATATAAAACATGACACTGAGGTGCCCTTTGCTAGTGCTACCTCTGTACCAAATTTCGTTCAATTCGGTTTCACCGTGTTTGAATTGATAGGGGGAATCGATTTGCACAAATACTTGGCCACCATCTGCAAACTGTTGGGCTGATGATCTTGCAGTTTGGTCAGAATATGCTTCCCACATAAAGATATGTTCTTGCAAAATTTGGTAGAGACTAGATTATTAGGTTGGTCGTAATTACATTTTAGCTTTTAACATTTGGGTGGCCGCGATTACGTTTCCGTCAAGATGTCGGTGATATAAAACATGACACTGATGTGCCCTTTGCTAGTGCTACCTCTGTACCAAATTTCGTTCCATTCAGTTTCACCGTGTTCGAATTAATAGGGGGAATGATTTTGACACAAAGATGGCTGCCATCCGCAAACTATTAGGCTAATGACCTATTAGATTGGTCAAAGGATGCTCCCTCCATGAAGGTATGTTGTTGCAAATTTTGGTAGAGATCGGATGATTATGTTAGTCGTAATTTGATTTAAGCTTTGAACATTTGTGTGGCCGCCATTACGTCTCTGTCATGATGGCGGCGTTATAAAACATGACACTGAGGTGCCCTTTGCTAGTGCTACCTCTGTACCAAATTTCGTTCCATTCGGTTTCACCGAGTTTGAATTAATAGGGGGAATCGATTTTGACACAAAGATGGCCGCCATCCGCAAACTATTAGGCTAATGAGCTATTTATTTGGTCAAAGGATGCTTCCTCCATAAAGGTATGTTGCTGAAAAATTTGGTGGAGATCGGATGATTAGGTTAGTTGTAATTTGATTTAAGCTTTGAACATTTGTGTGGCCTCCATTACGTTTCTGTCAAGATGGCGGCGATATAAAACATGACACTGAGGTGTCCTTTGCAGGTGCTACCTTTGTACCAAATTTCGTTCAATTCGCGTTCACCGTGTTCGAATTGATAGGGGGGGGGGGGGCAGACATTCAGAGTACACACACTCGCACACACACACAGACTCACACACGCACATACACACACACAGGCAGACACACTTGTTTTCACCCTGTGTTGATCTCTTAAGTCTACTTTCATTTTTTGCAAAAATCGAAAGTAGGCTAACAAATGGGCGACGTCGCGCGAAGCGTTTCAATTCCCATATGCGTTCAAATATCATTCGTCCGATAGCGAGGAAACTTGGATGAGATGTTATGTATACTCCAGGGAAAGTTTTTGACTTAGTAAATCCATTTTACAATACCTAGCACACGAGTAGATTCAACAAATGTGTGACGACCCGTGAAGCGTTTCAAAAAGGCCCGTATGCGTTCATATTCCATTTGTCCGATAGTGATGAAACTAGAGTGAGATGTTGTGTATACTCCAGGGAAGATTTCTGGCTTAGTACATGCATTTTACAATAGGTAGTGCACGAGTAGATTCAACAAATGACTGACGGCACGCGAATCGATTAAACAAAATCCCGTATGCGTTTATATGCCATTCATCCGATTGCGATGCAACTTTGGTGAGTTGTTGTGCATGCTCCCACAGATGTTACTAATTTAGTTAATCCATTTTATGATAGTTTTGAGGCAGTTAACGGAAAATGAAAATAAAATGTTGTGTATCCATAAGCACTTCAAGAAACAAAATTACAATGCCAACAGTTTCTTTGATTGGCATTGCAACGCATGCCGGGTACAGCTTGTTATATATAAACTTTTGAACTGACGGTGGTTTTGGGGTCTGGGGGATGTGAAACGCGACGATATATGTCGAAATTTTCCGGAAGTCGAAACATGGTACCCATTGCAATAGTTAGCTTTCTAATGAAATCTACCTAAAAGAGCTAAAGGAAGGCTGCTCCCTGCTGCAGACCAGAATATAACATCTGAGAAGATGAAAACCTATTGTAGTGATAGAAGACATTTTCAGCGTTGCCTAATGCTAATAAAGAAAGCTTTTCAGTTGGTCAACATGAATTGTGCGCAATTACATTAGGCGGGAAATAAGTATTTATACACCCTACAAACTAACACACACTTTTATGCATGTACAAGCAGTAGTGCCCGGCTTCGCCCGGTGGATTTATTTGTTTTATGGGTGATAATGAATACTACTACAGAACTGGAGCGCTCAAGGATAAGGATCGGAAAGCACCGACGCTTATTGCAGCTGATAACCTCAGTACACTGCACCAACACCATCGCCCTTATACAGAGGCATATTATTGTCATTATGATAACACTGTTTTAAGGGGCATTAGGAATCTTTTTACACTAATTACTCCCCGTGACTGCAATTTTTAAGTAGCTCGCAATTCTGCACCAGAACACTGGTAGGGGTGACGTGATGCAGCCCGCATTGCCAGGCAAAAACTTACGTATTAATGCGGCTGTTCGGGAGCGCTTGTTCTACCGACTTACTGAACAAAACTCAATCTTTAAGGTTACCTGAAAGGTGTAGCCTAATGCTACACAGCCTAAACTGTTCCTCTTGAATCAGGCTATCATATTCAAAAATAATGTTTCGAATCCGACTGATAGTTACAGAGATTAGCGCGTTAAACACACAAACAAACAAACAAACAAACAAAGAAACTCTTCTGCCTTATTATATTAGTATAGATTTCTTATTTGCATGAAGAGTGTGTTAGTTTGTAGGGTATGTAAATACTTGTTTCCCGCCTAATGTAGTTGGGCACAATTCGTATTGACCGACTGAAAAGCCTTCTTTATTATTAAAACCTATTGGCAGAATAGAAGAACTAAATTGGCTAAAGCTATGTGTAACTGATTGCAGTGGTCCAATGTTGGCCTTAATATATAAAATAAATAATAATAATAATAATAATAATTATTATTATTATTATTATTATATAATGCGTTTAGTCCCCTAAGATACACGTACAACCATTAGTCAGCATTGATCTTGCTGTTATTCTTATCTTTCCAAAACTTCCTATTATTATTATCATTATTATTATTATCCAGCTGATCATTCTTTCTTGTCCTCCTCCTCTTCTCCCCCCGGGGGCTCGCATCTTGTGGGACGTGGGTTGGCAACCACGGGACCCCAGCTGAGTCCGGCATTGCTTCCACTTAGCCTACTTGTGCCGGGTTCCTCTCCGTCTTCTTTCCTGTCGACCTCTCTTGGTCAACTCTTATTCTCTTCCGACCCCGACGGTTTTAGGGTGTCCTAGGCCTAGGGATTCTCTTCCTTTCCCACCTTAATTGGCCTTTCTCTCATCTTTCCTGACACCCTCCTTCTGCGAGAGGTCAGCCTCCTTTTTCTTTTCATGTTATCTCCTGCCTTCTGCGCAAGGCCCTCAAGGAGACAGGGTGTATGCAGCCCCGCCACTTCTGGTGCACCCTGGATAGTGCTAGGCTCACGGCTGGTGAGTTTGGGAGTTGGCGCCCCTGAGGGATTCCTGAGCTGAGTCCGTTTTGTCCCCTTTTTCTTCCGGCCTTCGGGCGGGCCCTCTCCTCTTTCCCTTTCCTATCTGCCTTTCATGGCTCTCCTCCCTTCCAAGTCCCTCAATCCGCATTCTTCGAGGGTTGAGGGAATTTCTTTTTTCTTTTCTTCCTTTATATGTTTACCATTTCTTCTTCAATTTTGTAAGTTTGTAGTTAGTATTAGTTATAGTTTTCATTCTCATCCCATCTTTCACTATCCCCTCAACCATTAGGAGCCAATAACCTAGATGTTAGGCCCCTTAAAGCAACAATTATCATCATCATCATTTCTTGTCCTCCCCAAATCTCTTCATCTCCTCGCTATAGCTCCTCCTCCAGGTTCTGTTGGCTGTAATGTTTGGGTGGTCTGAAAATTGATGATTGTCAACTTGTTACCTGAATTTAGTCCTGTCGACTGTGGTATCATTTGAGATGTCTATTTCCTAAAGGTCTTTTTTCAATTTCAAGCAGCCAGATGTTCTTAGCTTTCACTGAGAGAGTAAGATTTTGAATACTTTTAGTCTGCCTGTGACATCTCGTTGTGAGAATATACCCATGCAATTTTAAACTTATTTCCCTGATTGTGTCCCGAGTATTTCTCCGAATGCTGATAAAGTCCCTGGGATTTCCCTTTCATCCAAATTCCCTCAGCACAAATTGGGCCAAAATGTTTCCTCAAGATATTTATTTCTTATTTCAATATATCTTTAATAAGTGACCTGCCCCTAATGACGAATGTTTCAGAGGCGTATAGTGCCTCGGGTTTGATTACCGGTTTGTAATGTCATAATTTTGCTTTATGTTCGACGATGTCGATATGTAAATATTATATGTCAGAAAACTGTATCATAATGGGGGGTCATTAAAGTACTATTTTTCATTATAACACTGTTTTTCCAACCAATCAGAGCTCAATATTTTCATTCATTGACCTCTTAGGTAAGGATAGTGTCTGACATGCACTGAAAATCCAACATGTCGGACATGAATTACTTGATTTGAAAGTTGACAATGGAGCCTATATTGGATCAACCATTGTAGTTACAATGCATAAACGAACTGGGCAATATTGCAAAAGAAATAGCACTGTACCTTAATATCCGCAACTCCAATGTCTACACATTCGTAAGATTTCGCCGACAATTTCAGTGAATGTGTTGACATAAACACACCAAAACGTCATGGAGGAAGCATGCGTATGACATTAGTTCCACGGAAATTATAATCCAGCTCCCTGTTCAGTAAATGGATTTCTTATGCGAAACCTTTCCGCCAGATACAGTTACTGATCTATTTGGGACTAAATTGATTTGCCTTCCGTTGACATTCTATACGCATCGAATTTGAAGAATAACTAGGCCTAGTTGATAATACGATACATTTTAATTTTAAAGTGTTTGTAACAGCCTATTTTTTTCTATTTGACCAAAATAACAAAATGATGATACATAGTACCTGTGCGCTTTCTGTTGATGCAACTTCAGGATAAACAATGTTTCAAAGCTTTGGGATCCGTTATTGGGAAGAGATCAAATGCTGAGCCCACACTATTCCCAAGAAGAAGAAGTCACCCGACAAATATCGACAGATATTTATAAATATTTATGTTAGAACGTATAATAATGTTATAATTATCGTCGAACTTAAACAGTCGTAAGCAACTCGTCTATAATGGTAATTAAGACACTCGTATGGGAATTATAAACATACTCGTGTCTTAATCATTACCATTATAGGCTTGTTGCATAATGTACTATTACGGGGGATGTAATTCTTATTATGCCTGTTCCATGTGATTCTGTAGACAATTGAGAGATTCTCTCTCTTTGCTTGCATCATGATTCAGGCCTGAAGGTGGGATAATTTCTCATAGGTATTTGAATTTAGACACATGAGTTGCTTTGCCGAACCGGGTTACCACGGGTTGTTTATTCATATACTGACAAGATCCTTCCATGAAGTGGTTTATTTGGTATGACATTTGGAGTCCGGTTTTGACTGCAATTGTATGGAGTTTATCAATGGATTCAATCGCTTCCTGCCTGTTGTTGGACAAAATTACCAGATCATCGGCATAGGCTGAAACATCGTGAATTTTGTTCTCGCGTAGTCTGCCAATGTTTATACTTTTAACTTCCTTTCCCCATATACTAATCACTTTTCCTAGAGCAAGATTAAAAGGGAGACAGTCCGTCTAATTTTAGTAATCTGGTTTTAACGTCAAAAGGTTCAGACATTAATTCGCCTACGAATTTAACCGTTGAAATGGTACCTGTTAATGTTTGGTTGACTAATTCTCTAGTCCTGTCTACTTTGAATTATTATAATACACGGAAAAAGGGTCTGGCTGTCTATTGAGCCATAGGCTTGTTTGAAGTTTACAAATGTGCTCACAGTTTGTCAAACTTTACGGATTTGCAGGGTGGTCTTAAAAGGTTGAGGATTTGTTCTGCACAAGACCTGACATAATGGAATCCTGCGTGATGTTCTGCTATTAAATTATCTGTTTGCACTTCAATTTTTTTCAGTAAGCTAATTGAGAGAATTGTACGTTACTGCTAGTAAGGAAATACCTCTGTAGTTATTTATGTACGCTTTGTCCCCATTCTTATGCTTTGGGTGGATTATGGCACATTTCCATTCTTTGGGAATTGTTTCACTTGTCCATATATCTGTAAAAATTGTTTGGATTATCTGAGCAAGGTTTCTGCCACCTAGTTGCAACATTTTGTCAAATATACCATTTTCTTCAGGAGCTTCGTAGTTTTTCAGCTAACAAATTATTTGTTCGATTTTTTCTACTTTTGGGGGTTCAGACGCTTCAAAGTGAGTTGATCTGTAGGGAATTCAGAATTAAAAAGTTCTTTAAAGTGATCTGCCAAAAGTACAATGTTCTGTATTATTTGTTTCAAGAGTCCCATCCGAATGCATATAACAGAGAATGGGCGCCTCGTTGCCCGTCAGTTTTTCTTTAAACGTTCTATAGTTGTTCCAGGTATTTCTTTTCTTGAACTCCTGTTCAACTTCTGGCAGTCTAATTTGCTCTTAACGGATTTTCTGAAATTACATAATCCTCGAGGTCTACTTGTGGATTTTGTGGAATGCATTCCACTTCTTTGAGGCTTTCTGTGAATTCCAGTGTTGTCAGGCACTCATACGAGTTCAACTGCTTTATCGCAGGTATCATTCCATCACTTGTGCTTACCCTTCCTCGAGGACATCTTAGTAAACTATAAGGTGCGTTCAAACCGTAACGAGCTTGAGGCTGGAATGCACAAACCGGTGACGACATCAGCTAATTGTGGCGTGTGTAACGAGGTGTAGTTCCGACCAAAGCGTGGAAGGTCACAGCCCGTCGCTAGAGGGCACACGTGCACGTCACGTGACGATACAAAGCGAGCAGCAGCATTCATCAATCGTCCAACCAAGACCAAGACAGTAGGCCGTTCGACATGTTCCTGGTGTGGTTGAAGAATGTGGGGCACCCATTGGGCACACACTTTCCGCAAGTGCAGTCGTTCCTTCATGATGGTGTGCACACTTCCGACGCTCAATCCGACCACGGCGGCTATGGCGTTCACCGTCACTCGGCGGTCCTGGGTAATGAGTGCATCAACCAGCTGGACATTGTCATCGGTAATGCAGGGGGGTGCCCCAGACCGGGCATCATCGGCTAACGACACCCGTCCTTCCCTGAAGCGCATGTGCCACGCCTTGACCCTTACAAGGGACATGCAGTGTTCGCCGTACACTTGTGACATTCGACGATGAATGTCCGTTCCCCCTACTCCTTTCGCTGTCAGAAACCGAACAACACCTCTTTTCTCTTCGTTTGACGCCTCCATGTCACTGTTTGCAATGCGACAGTCAGCGTTGGACGATTGATGCATGCTGCTGCTCGCTTTGTTTCGTCACGTGACGTGCACGCGTGCCCTCTAGTGACGGGCTGTGACCTTCCACGCTCTGGTCGGAACCACACCTCGTTACACACGCCACGATTAGCCGATGTCGTCACCGGTTTGCGCATTACAGCCTCCGGCTCGTTACTTTTTGAACGCACCTTATATTTTGAGCTATCTTTAAGTTCTTCCCAGCAGGACGGATTTTGTGAGCCTATATCTTCTCCTACATTCTCGAATTCGCGTTCTGGGAGCGTCCTTTCTTTCATTAGTCCACTTCTTGCCGGTTTTAAATTTTGGCTTTATTGTGATTATTATTATTATTATTATTATTATTATTATTATTATTATTATTATTATTATTATTATTTACATCGTTATGCCCGTCTAAGGAGCGCTGATCTTGCTTTCTTGTCTTCACAAAATCTCTACATCTTCTCGCTATGACTCCTTCTGCGCTCCTCCGTCCAGGCTCTGTTAGATGCAATGTTTGGGTGGTCTGAAAATTGATGATTGTCAACTAGTTTTCTAAATTTAGATTAGTATTGTTTATTATTATCTCTACTTAGTACAAAACAAGGTCCCCGATTCTTGGATGCCACGTGTAATCTCGGATGGATTTTGATGCAGTTTTCACCATTCCGTAAAGGATATCTCGAGAAAGGTTGCTGTAGAAAATAATTTATTTATGAGCAAAGGAAGCCATGCAGTAATGATTTCAGTGAACAATTCGAAAACAAACCTGGCGTCCGTGCGCTTTTTAAGCTTTTTGGGCAAACCGTTAAAAATATTAATATACTATGAGTGTAGGAATATTGTTCAGCATGAAAAGATCTACAAAAAAAATCGTGACAGCATATCCCTTTCTTCTTCAATACATCGCCTACTATAAGTGTTTATACGTTTTCATTTCTTCCAACAATCTCCATTCAATTACTTAGGCCACAGTTTAAGAGCTAGCTAGGGACGAGCCTATCACCCCAGTTACAGCCTAGCTAGCTGGCAAGCTAATTATCCCAGTTACAACCAGCAGCAAACTCTCGAGTCGTGTTGAGTTAAGATTTAAGAGAAGAGTGGTTGTGTTTGGAGTTTCCCTGGAAAAGCAACTCGGCTTTTCTCTATTTCGCCTGTGAACTTTTCTTTCCGCAAAATACACAGTCCAGTTTGGATTGGACGGAAGAGGGATTTGTGTTTCAAGCACCTCGCCATCCTGAAATTCCGTCTGACAAGAATTCGTTGCACATGCGTCTCCATGATAATATAATTAATAGTTCAGTCAGTGATTTTAACCCGTCATGCCAATACGTAAAACGGATATAGGTCGTAGTTTATTGGCATCGAAAAAACGCGCGTATCACGTAATGCATTCATAACTGTTTCCGGGGGAGGGGGGGGGGGGGGTTCTAGTTATATAGAGAGAACAGTTGTGGGTATTGGGCTGTCTAAGACTGTTCGTGAGTTTACTACCCTGTATATTGTAATTTCACCCCCCCCCCCCTAATCACCCCTCCCCCACCCCCCCCCCCCCCCCCCCCTGTCCCAACCCATGCCACTAGTTAATCATTGATACAAACATGCTGCTTAATTTAATATTACCCGTCTGTAGAAACAGACCAACGAAGTTACCTTGTGTTCCTTTCATTACAGTAGGTGGAGAGCAACTGGCTGTATGATGTTACGCGTTTACTCTGTCGAGAAAGTGAATTGTTCGTGTTTGAAGATGAGAGTTGAAACTGGAACATCATTAGCTTGTGGAAGCGGAATTACTTTAAACAGTCTGACAATAACCGAGATTGCATTGTGCAGCTTAATGAGATATAATTCCTGTTAGTCACTAGTGAGTCTCGCCTAAAATCATGTGACCAATCTCACTTCACAGTCACCATGAATTAGCCTATACAGGGCTATTCAAAAATACCTTCAGGCATGCATCTCAATATTGAAAGCATCCTTTAAAGGTGCTAGTGGGAGGTTTTGTACAAAGTTAAGACTTAAATCATACCTTCATTAATATGTATAAGGTGTGTTCAAAAAGTAACGAGCCGTAGGATGTAATGCGCAAACCTGTGACGACATTGGCTAATCGTGGCGTGTGTAACGAGGTGTGGTTCCGACCAGAGCGTGGAAGGTCACAGCCCGTCACTAGAGGGCACTCGTGCTCGTCTCATGACGATACAAAGCATCCTTTAAAGGTGCTAGTGGGAGGTTTTGTACAAAGTTAAGGCTTAAATCATACCTTCACTAACATGTATAAGGTGTGTTCAAAAAGTAGGATCAATCAATCAATCATGGATCAATCGTCCAACGCTGCCAATCGCATTACAAACAGTGACATGGAGGCATCAAACGAAGAGCAAAGAGGTGTTGTTCGGTTTCTGACAGCGAAAGGAGTAGGGGGAACGGACATTCATCGCCGAATGTCACAAGTGTACGGCGAACACTGCATGTCCCTTTGCTAGGGTCAAGGCGTGGCACAAGCGCTTCAGGCCAGGACGGGTATCGTTAGCCGATGATGCCCGGTCTGGGGCACCCCCCTGCATTACCGATGACAACGTCCAGCTGGTTGATGCACTCATTACCCAGGACCGCCGTGTGACAGTTGAACGCCATAGCCGCCGTGGTCGGATTGAGCGTCGGAAGTGTGCACACCATCATGAAGGAACGACTGCACTTGCGGAAAGTGTGTGCCCAATGGGTGCCCCACAGTCTTCAACCACACCAGGAAGCATGTCGAATGGCCTACTGTCTTGGTCTTTGTTGGACGATTCACGCATGCTGCTGCTCGCTTTGTATCGTCACGTGACGTGCACGCGTGCCCTCTAGCGACGGGCTGTGACCTTCCACGCTCTGGTCGGAACCATACCTCGTTACACACGCCACAATAAGCCGATTTCGTCACCGGTTTGCGTATTACAGACTGGCTCGTTACTTTTCGAACGCACTTTATAAAATAGAATTATGAGAACTGGCAAAGTTATAGTCAATACATATGCCTTTTATTTCATATATAAAAGCGAACAACATCTAAAGTATTGCGTGATTTATTGATAGGACAATATTTGTGATTTTTTAAACGTCATGAATCACAAACAACACGATTTAACAAGAAATCGAATGGAATGATATTTTCTTTTATATAAATAAGACACATGAATTCCGAGGATGAACCACCATTGTCAATAGCATGATTAAAAGAAATATTTAATTTGTCTTTCAAAAATATATTTTGTTAAATTTTCCAAGTAGGCTACATGTTAATTCTATTTTATACTCGTATAATTTCATGAATGAGGTTCATCCTCCGTATTCATGCGTTTTCTTTACATAAAAAAAAAACATTCAATTCAGACTGGAATTTCTTCTAAAATCGTGTTTTTTTATTCATGACGTTTAAAAAATCAAAAATATTTTCATACCAATAAATCACGCAATACTTTGTATACTGTTCGCCTTTTTACATGGAATGAGTCGTCCAGTTGCAAAACTCGTTTAATCCTATACTGTATAAGAATCATTTTCATGAGAAACGTTTCTCTGGACTTTGCCTTACGTATCTTTTGTGTTTGTTGTTTTCTACTTTTTTCTTCTTGCTTTGTGTTTTTTGTTTTTTTGTTTTGTGTTTGCTTTGTGATTTTGCTTTTTGTGAATTTAGCTTTTTGTTTGCATTTCTTGTTTTTTGGTTTCTTCTTTTGCTTTTTTTTCAATTTTTCTTTTTGCTTCGTGTTTTTTGGTTTTTTGTTTGTTTTCTGGAAAATGAAAATAAAAAAACAAAATAAAATAAAAAATAAACAAAACAAAATCAAAATAAAACAAAACAAAATAAACAAAATAAAATAACACGAAACAAAAGACAAAACAGCAAATTAAATAAAACAATTTACAACAAAATAAAACGAAATAAAATAAAATAAAATAAAATAAATTAAACAAAACAAAATAAAATGAAGTAAAATAAAATAAACTAATTAAATAAATAATTTTACGACACGATCCTTATTCACAAGTGGATTAAACGAGTTTTGCAACTGGACCACTCAAATACAAGCCCTATATATTGACTAGAACTTTGTAAGTTTTCGTAATTCCATGTTACATATTAGTGAAGCTATGATTTAATTGTTAAATGTGTGCATAAACTCCTACTCGTGGTGCATGAGCCCTAGACCTTCCATGAACACTATTCCTTCAGGGGATATGGACTTGGGAATTTACGTACCATCAACCTCTAGGGATATGAATTACGAATTTTAGGAAAATAAAATGTTATAATGAACCTCAACCATATCCGGCCGATTAGATTAGCAGTTTACCTTTTCTACCACTGCAAGCGTTAGTATGAATCAATGCAGAGTTTCATTTACGTCCTTTAGAACTTCTGGAGTGAAGCTTTTTAAAAAATTCAAAAAACTCCTGAGGGTAAATAAGTTAATTTGGCTTGGATTTAAATTGAAGTGAAAACGAGTAAAAAAAGGGATATTACGCTGTTTTTCTAGAACTGCATTTAGGCCGGAAGTGATTTCAAAATTTGTTTCATTTTGTCAATCTGCAAACGTCCCGGGCTCTTTAGCCCTTCAACCTTTGGCCCAGTTGAGGAAATTGCTTCATTTTACGCTGCTAAGAAATGTTTTCAACATTCATTTTCATATAAATTTTTAAATTTTAATATTTTTATTCAACTAGAAATTTGAAATTTTTGATTTTTAATTTTTAATTTTTAAGTTAGTTTTTAATTTTTAGTTGTTAATTTTTATTTTTATTATTAATTTTAATTTTAATTTAAACTTTTAATTTTTAATTTTTAATTTTTAATTTTTAATTTTTAATTTTTAATTTTTAATTTTTAATTTTTAATTTTTAATTTTTAATTTTTAATTTTTAATTTTTAATTTTTAATTTTTAATTTTTAATTTTTAATTTTTAATTTTTAATTTTTAATTTTTAATTTTTAATTTTTAATTTTTAATTTTTAATTTTTAATTTTTAATTTTTAATTTTTAATTTTTAATTTTTAATTTTTAATTTTTAATTTTTTATTTTTTATTTTTTATTGTTTTTTTTATTTATTTATTTATTTTTTTATTTTATAATTTTATAATTTTCAATTTTCAGTTTTTAATTTTTAATTCTTAACTTAAAAAAAAATATTGTAGGCATTTTACTGTGCTGCCATTGGTATCTAATAAATGGATCTTTCTCAGTCAGTCGATATGATAATGGGCCCATTTAAAATTGGGCGTGAGTAAAACTTATCTACCCACGCCTTATAACCTGCAATACATTATTAGCCTATTCATTAAAAATTGCTGTTACCTATTAACCTCACAAATCCCGATTATGCCTAATTAATGTATTGGTAATTTTCCTGGAGTGATGATGATGATGATTATTATTATTATTATTATTATTATTGTCGTTTTCCGGGGCCTAACATCTAGGTTATCGGCCCCTAATGTTGTGGGTGACCATGAAGATGATAATAAAAAGCAAAACTAACTACTAACTTATAAACTAGAAGAAGAAATGGAAAACAAATGGAGAATAAGGCAAATAAAGGACAGGAGGAAAAGAAATGCCCTCAACTCTCGAAGAATGCGGATCGAGGGACTAGGAAGGAAGGAGAGCCATGAAAGGCAGATAGGAAAGTGATTGAGGAGAGGGTCGGCCCCACAGGTAACGGATAAAAGGGGGAAAACAGGACCCAGCTCGGGCATCCCTCGTGGTCACCAACTCCCTAACTCACAAGCCGTGAGCCCCTGAGGGTGTAGCAATATCGAGGATGCACCAGAAGTGGTGGGGCTACATACACCCTGCCTTCTTGAGGGCCTTGACAGAAGGCAGGAGATAACATGAAAAGAAAAATAAGGTTGACCACTCGCAAGAGGAGAGTATCAGAAAAGATGAGACAAGGGCCAATTAAGGCGGGAAAGGAAGAGACTCCCTTGGCCTCGGATACCCTAATACCGTCGGGGTCAGAAGAGAACAAGAGTTGACCAAGTGAGGTCGACAGGAAAGAAGACGGAGAGGAGCCCGGTACAAGTAAGTAGAAGCAATGCTGGACTCAGCTGGGGCCCCGTGGTTGCCAAACCACGCCCCACTAGATGTGAGCGCCTGGGGGAGAGTGATGAACCTGAATCCTACACATAGCTAATATAATTATGTCATTTTCATGATTTTCATCCCTTTTCTGATATTCCGGGAGTCATCGCCAGTTGAAATGTCTATCCATTATCACTACTGCACGGGAAATAAGTGCTAAATCACGTAAATATGAGACTTAAGTTGTATTAAATGTAATTGTTCATTTAACGACGGCAATATTATCATTGCTTGTCGTTGCTCAACTGCTACTGAAAGAGACGCATTGGGTGTATTCATCTGTTACCACTACGCACACAGGCATATACATTGACGTTATTTCCCTGTTGCGAATGTCTGGTACACAAAATACACGACACAGGTCATGCGTAGCGAGCTAAGCAAGCAGGGCGAAAAGACTTTTGGCTTACGAAGCGGTGCTTCTGTCTGACTAAAAATTACTGCTTGTACTATAAGCAAGGGGTCCTAGGGCGTTATTCCGAGGTTAGGTTTGTTTTTGTATGTAAGGCCTTCTTAACATAGAAGAAGAATCAATTCAAGAATGGCAGCAAAAATGGTAACTAACTTCAAAAGACACACTTACAAAAGAATTCTTTCCAACAGTTGCAGGTAGATTAAAATCCAAAATTACCTTTAACACCTAATATGACTACAATACTGACTGGACATGGAAATATTGCTTCGTACTTACACAGACTTAAAATTATACGTAATCCCGAGTGTTCCTGTAAAACAGCCCTCAGACTTTAGATCATATAATTGTCGTGTGCAGTGAATTGAAAAATATTAGGCAATTCTTGATTAATAGTGTTAATAGAGACGATAACTGGCCGATGCAGAAATCTGTGCTATTAAAAAGTATTTAAAGGAGTTTTCTAAATTTGTTAATGCTCTGGATTTTCAAGCCTTTAGGAAAAACGAACACTAATATTGTTTGATATTGTTAAGATTAACAGTCATCTAGAAATTTAATTATTAAAATTTAATTTATTTTGTTCATACTTAAAAATGTATTGTAAGTGCATGTAGTACTTATTTTGTAGTGGAGCATGCAGCGAGTGTGAAGAGTAAATAAAAAAATAAAAACACATAGAAACATGACGAAGTGAGTGCAGAATAAAACAACACCACACGGCCGCGCTTACCGTATGCGAGGAGTCGGCAATACTTTATTTGTTGTGTAAATCACGCCTACAATGGTCGGTACAACTCAAATTTCAATTGTTATTCATTTGACCTCAAAATAATTCACTCAATAATTATGACTTTTCCGTCTTCATTAGTATCACATAGGGAACCCTAAAGTTCCAAGTTTCCACAAACACGGTCGGTGCATAATACAGCCAAATACCAGAGACCAAAGGAAAAAGTGCAACTATACGTCATTTCCACTTTTAATATATTAGCAAAATAGAACTTCATCAACATACAACTGGGAAGACTTTCAGCAAGTTTTTTTTTTAAGTTTTATCATAATAAGCATTGGCACAGGGAGGAGCCAACAAGAACTAAATGACTACTGTCAACCAGCAGAGTTGAAATGCCTAAATAGTTATAAAATGGGACAACTTCCTCCAGGAGCATGAACTATGAGGTATCTTGGTTTTATATTTAATGACTACTCAGTGTATTACAATGTGTTCAAACGTGTGTTTTTGTTACTTATAAGTGTTTTAATATGCATTTCTGGCTGAAGAAGTGTCTGAAACATGTACCAGTGTTAACATCTTGAATACAACTAGTGTTGAAAAGCCGGAACAGTTTATAAATTATTAAGTGGAACTCAAATGCCACTATATAAGCAGTGTTATAAAAAGAGGATGGTGGATGGGTTATAGACAGCAGAGGAGGAAACATCTATTATGACATTATTTTCACAATTTTATTATTCATCATTACTCAAGGTATTTCGGCTAATTTAAATAGTTTCATACTAGGTTAATCACTTCCGAAGTGTTAATCAATATAGGTCTATATTTAGAGAGCCGAAAATCTTTCCCCTCAAGTCGCAGGGCGATACACCTGCTTTGGTCAAAAATACGGTACAATTGACTGATAAAATTATTAATAATTTATTATGTAATGGCTTACATGTGTGAGCTTGGTGGGAACATACTATTTGGGTGCAAAGCTCCCTAGTTTCAGTGGCGAATGATTTTGGTAATCATTTATGCTGTACGGATTTTACATTGCGTATTTCAAAGCACCATTTGCTTCAACAAGATGCTTTTTCTTAATAAACTGGATTAGCTCGGACGTCAATGTCTCAATAACACTCTTCCATTCCTTAACATTGTCCTTCCCACCTTGGAGGCCTTGGTGAAGACTCATTTAGTACAATCACAATAATGCAGGTTATGAGAGAAATTCCACACACCCAAGTACACGGGGCTACATGACCAAGATGTCGCAAGTCCCCTCAATGAATCAATGCATTCCTGCTCGGCGAAACCGTTAGAGGGACTTATAAGTTGAATTTCTGTGACTAATTGAATGTGGAGATAATTCAGTCACAGAAATTCAACATATACAAGTATACGTGGCTGATGACCAGGTTGTTGAATTAACGACGACAATAACAACAACAATAATGAACGTTGACACAGCGCAATACATAAGGCACAGGACAGTGGAGGTATTGATTTCCCAAGTACAACTGCTACTCAATAACATTTCCATAAAGGAGAAGCAACATCAGCATTACGTAGCAAGGAAATGGAAGTTAACTTCGTTCAAACTTATTTGTAAGGTGTCCGTTAAGGGCTTGGAACTAAACTTTACGACTATGTAGAAAAGCTCCTAAGGGAATAACTTGAGAATTGGAACTCGTGTCTCCCAATGTCAAACTCAACGCTTCAGGAAATTGAAAAGTCTATCTTGTAAAACTTCCTCAAAGATTCGGAATTCAATGCCAAACTGGCAGGTGGTAAACGTGGTTGGTTTGGGCTTGGAAGTAGCTAACTTGCTGAGTTGCATCCTCTTAGAGATGGAGTCTTCTTACTTTAACAGCTTAAAATAAAGTAATGTATTCTTTGACGGTCGAGACAATTCTGTCAACATCACTGACGATAAAAAGAAAGAAAAAGAAAGCGTAACACTTAGAGTTGTTTTTGAGAAATGCAAATATAATGTACCACGACGGTGGTCAGAATACAAAATACCTTCATAATTCTTCAAAGTATTATTCACTATACCTTTATGAAGGTAACAGCCTTAATGTTTACAAAAATGACGACAATGGAAACCCTCCAATAATTGAAGTCGTTCATTGTTTCATTATGGCGCCAGGAGAGTTATTAACTAGCGGCTTCGGTGGCGTAGTCGGTAGCATGCTGAGCTTCTATGCCCAAGATAGCTGGTTCAAACCCGGCCGAAGCCGTCGGATTTTTTAAGAGCGTTAAAAATCCCTCAGTATGCCTTCCTTCGGAGGGGAAGTAAAGCCGGCGGTCCCATGTCATATATTTATGGCTTGTTAAAGATCCTTCCACTAATTGCACCTGTGTGAAGCTTAATTGGATAGGTTAAGAATGTAAACAACGCTCTTAGGTTTCTATGTTCGTTGCCAAGAGCCGACTGCGGCGGCATCTAGTAGCTCAGTCCTGAACTTGGCCTAGTAGTCGTTGAGGGTGGCGCTTGGCGGCAAAAGTAGGAACTATTTGGAAAATTCTTAGTTGCAGTACAACCCATATATGCCCAACTTTTTTTTCCTTCTCATATTTCTTTCATATTATCATGGATTAGTCCAAGGGTTCCCCTCATTGTGTAAAAGTTGTTAAAATACTTACTTTTTGTTTCTGTCTTGAGATTAATGGCGCCCCAAAAATGGGGCGGTGGGCATGGATGGGTGCAGGTAAATGTAAACAACCTTTGCTTGACTTTTGATTTTATTTTTTGAATGTAGTCAAGTGTTGCACAAGAAGGACAATAAAAATGCAATACAATATTATTCAGAACAAGAAACAATAAGAATAAGATATTAGAACCAAAATATACACGTTGAAAATGCAACTCAGGGAAAACTTCATCCTGATATGATGTCTATAAGCAAATACATTTTGTTCTAGCACGTCTACAGCACCCATGCAGGGGTTTACTCAGCAGCAGATGTTTATTACAAACACTCATGAGTGGAACTTCTCGAAACAAGTGGCGTGGCAACCGACATCACATTTCCTGCACATCTTTGTAGTGTTTATATGGCATTCTCCACATCCAACCTGCGATGGATTGGTTATAATTATATCACCAACGCCATCCAATCTCACTTCGTATTGCACATGCCTTTTCACAGGTTTCAAAAGTCTACCCATTGGTAGGCGGTTTGTGTATTTTCCAAGGTAGCATTGGACAATATAACGAATGAAGCCTAGAAAGTCATAAGAACCTCTAGCCATGTCCGCAGGGGCATCCTGTACAACTGGAATGTATTGTTGACACTGCAGCTCAAGGGAAATAGTATAAGTTGCCAGTACCATTTCTTCATTCTTATACCGGGTCTATAGGCAGAAACATTTAGGTCCAGCCTGTCTACACCCTCCATGTAAAGATTATACTGAGCAGCAATTGCTGTCTGCCTCACAGACAACCTTCTCTTTTCCTTACCACTCCAAGGACTGCATGTACCCATTGGAAAAACACCTATCTTGTTAGATGCAAGAGTTACGACGTTATTGTCATTGAATCTCACAAGAGTTATTCCTGATTCTACATCTGTAACTTGGTCATAACTTCCTCGTGGTAGATTTTTCACTGTAGCAGGATCTTTGAGGGGAGCCTTTTCAATACGGTTGTTGCGAATCGTTTCAGTGCAGTCGTTGCCATCGCTAGCCAGTTTTGAAAGCAGAGGCAGGGAAGTAAAATAATTGTCTGTAAATATACTGTAGCCGGAACTCTGAGGCAGTTTACTCACCAAGTCTACAACCACTGGGCCCCCGACACCCAGTTCAGGATGTCTGTTACCTGTGCAGGCACCCTGATAAGGCTCAGCTTGAACAAGGTATCCTAATCTTTAACACATCGACCACACTTTGAAACCGAATCTTACAGGTTTGTTTTGAATGTGCTGTTTAGTTCCATGTCTTCCAAAGTATGGAACCATGGACGATGCTCAAATAGGCATCTTTAGGGAAGTACTGTAACCACTTCTCATTGAGATGATCCCTAAGGAGGCGGCGCACTTCGGCAAATTTGTCATTGGGATTCAAGGAGTTGTTATCTGCAAAGTGTAAATAGCTAAGTAATTCCTCAAATCTGTTCCTTGACATGGAATTTGCAACTACGGGATGGTAGATATCAACACTAGAGTCCCAGTAGAGGCGGTGCCTAGCGGGAGTCATATATCCACTCAGGAGTAAAATAGCAATCAGTAACCTGATATCACTTCTTTGAACATCAAAATTATGGTTGGCATTAAACATCGCATATCGTTTGGATTCTCTGACAATAGTTTCAATTATATGATCATCCCAAAACATCTCAAAAAGTTCTGCTGGAGATTTGTCTACACTTGTGATTTCGGATCTTACCCATTCACGTTCTGATTTGGATGGTAAATCTACGCGTTTCCATTTGCGTGATGGTGGCAATGATTTCTTCTTCCGAGATCATGGTGCTCTGGAGTTATCACATGAAGTAGTTGGAGGCGTGATCTGATATACTTGGTTGGAAGTACTGGGTAATGTGTCATCTCTGTCCTCATTACCTGCTCTTTCACAGTGAGTGTAGTTGCCCGAAGTTCTCCCTCAACCCGAAGTTTATTCTCGGACAAATTATTCAGATCACCATGTTCATTCTCATCACCACTTTCTCCGTCACTCTGGAGGTGATTTTCTGGAGGACTGATATACACGGTAGCACTTACAAATTGCTGATTAGGTTGCTCCAGAATTACCAGTATTTCATCAACAGTAAGCCTAAAACATAACAAATCATATGTAAATATACGGTAATCAGCATTTGATGTAAAATCTAACAGTACAGTATAATGATATTGAAATCCAATAATAATTATTTAAAAGGTTATGGGAGGTCACCTAATCAGTTATAATAAAAGCCTGTCTATTTATTACATGAATATACAAATACGACACCATTATTTAATTACATCTAAAAAATTATTGTAAAAATATCGCATATAAACAGTGTACCCGCCTGTGTCCACCGCCCCATTTTTGGGGCGTTTAATGAAATGCCCCCTAAAGTATTCCAATTAGAGGAAACTGATAATTTTTCAAAACAGCAACACTTATTAACTTATGAAGAACATAGAGTCACATTGTCACCCTTAAAATAATAAGATATACTTAAATTACTTACCTCTTTTGAGAAGACATTTCGCATTCAGATAATGGACTGTAGTCAACAATGTATAACTGTTCTCAGAGAGCAGTTGTTTGTTGACAGGCACCTACATCATATCCAAGAATGCCAACTCACTTGATCTACAACACCAAACTCTATCAGAAAAGTAGTTTTCATTTTTTATAACTATTAATAACAACCGCCCCAAAAATGGGGCGGTGGGCATATATGGGTTAAATTAACAAACAGATAACACACACTAATACAGTCATCACAATTAACACCGGTTATCAGACAGATTCTACACACACCCAAAGTTCACGGGGCTACATGACCGCGTTGTCGCAGCCTCTAAACTTAAGAACCAACCAACCAACCAGAGTTATTAACTAATTATTCTCATATTATAATAGATTGTATTCTGTCCAGTCATTGGGCAAATTCGTGTTGACCTACTGAAAACATACAGCTGACAATTTGACCACTTGATGAAACATTGGAAAATAAATTTCCTACCTCATTTGTTCTTATGGTTCGATATCGAAGTGTTCTTTTCTGTGAACCGGCCTCGATTCCTGGTAAATGCATCTGAGAGGTTTGTAATGGCACGTCCTGTGGTTCGGATTCCACGTTGAAAAGAGGTCCCGTGGCTCATGATCTCGAGGTTAACGGTCACGTTTAACTACAAGCTTCCTTGTTCTATTCTCGTAACCAACGATTTCTATTAGCCACCGAAGGTTTTGAAATTCATTATATTTTTTTTCTTCTCTCGCTGTGAAATATTAGTTTCAGTTAAAATACATTGCACCATTCCCAGTTTGGTTGGTGACTAGTTCAAAGACATTTCTGAAAATGTTAAAAGTTGAGGTAAGAATTAGAAAATAGTCCTAATTTTCCATTGAAGATTATCATAAATGGGCGTTAAATACATGTTCCTACAATCAGGATTGGAGGTAATTAGTTAAACCTAAATTACCATTAGAATTTTACCTATAAAAATCAACTGCCTCGAAGAGCAACTGAATGCAAGAACCAGATGTATTTCCCTCCATAATAAAATTGAAATCAAGAAAATTCCTCCTTTGAGAGTTCTTTCTTCATCTTTTACTAAGTACATTGATCAAAAAATCTAGGATTGAAACCTCTACTGAGAGTCAACAGCTTCAAATACCTGGGAGTGACTCTGGAAACCACTGCCAGATCATTCACAATACACGTGAAATCCCGAGCAGCATCTGCCACAAAAGCAATTTTCGACATCAAAGAAATATCCAGATTATCATTGCAAACTGCCATGGCCTTGTTCAACGCAAAAATAGTTCCAATAGCAATCTACGGAATAGATATCATATGGGAAACGATAAGTCTAAAAGATCGAATGACTTTGAAAGCAGTCAAATCACGATTCTTGAAAGCCGCGCTAGGTGTCTCGAAATACACAAAGTCGAGGCTAGTATACGAGCTCGCCAAAGAACCCTTCTTTATAGAGGACCTATGTATGAGACTCCTATTCACCGTCAGCTCGAATAAACTGCTCCTTGAAAGAGAAAAGAAAAGAAGGGAGATTTGGGTGGACTTTAATACAACAGAAGCCATGATAAATAGATCCTGGGCCGACACGAATCAGGAGCTCCGACACATGGTGACTTCAATGGCTGTGCATGGGTACCACCACAAGGTATGCAAGACGAAGTGTTTTCACGACCCCGGGAATACTGTAACTGTGTTTGTGAATTGTGCGATCAGCACTGGGACTGTTACCACGTGACCAGCTTTAACAAGCGAGTGAAATCCCTGGTAGACTTTTGTGCATAAGATCCACAACATTGGGTTGCTTGGAACATATTCATATACTGTACCTTTATGGCCGTATGGCTGCAATAAATTCTTATTATTGATCAACAAATCTTCTTACAAACTCCTTTCTTCGCCGAGAACAAAAAAATAAATCTATAAAGAGAGAAAATACATAATTGGCGAAGGATTGTATGTTATGGAGACCAGATGACTTCAGTGTTCACCAAAAGCAGTCATTACCCACCCTACTATACTCACACACTAAGCCTATGATCACAATATCATAATCCCCTACGATCAAACAACAACTCCTATTACATGAGGCGCACCATTACGCCTCCAGCAGTGAGAAGTGCTCAGTAATATTGGCTGGGAACAAACTAGATGTGAACCCAGGAGCTTGTGACTCGTAGAGCTGGGTAGAGAAGATGTTCGATCCATTGGAAGGTATTCTGGACACGTCCCTGTCGTCTCATAGAGCGTGTGGCTCCCAATTGGAGATCACATTCACCTTCTTTATTGGATTCCTATAGACTATAGAGCCTGTTGGTACACAGTCAAGGTAATGTTTAGTATTGATCTTCAGTTGGTCAGCAGTACCCCAGTTGTATAGGTCAGATAACACCGGTCAGCATGATTTTGCGGTAAATTAGAAAATTAGCAATTTTGATAGAGATTAATGTTCTGAATCCAAAAAAGGTGTTAGTTTTTTAATATATCTTCTTGTTTTGGATCAATTCCCTTTTTATAGTTATAAACAATGTAACATTCGACACTGTTGTCAATCAACGAGATGTGATAGGAAAAATCAAACTGCATTTTAGGAATCAGCACAGGGAAGTTATACAAACGCACCAACTGTATTTTTGTTCTTAAAGAATTGTTTTTCTCTTTTCCAGGCCTGTATAATCCTACTGTTATCAGAATGCTGGCCTGTATATGTGTGTTTCTTTCACATAACAATCACACAATAACCAATTGAGCTGGAGTTTTTCATGGGTATAATGTCTCTAGTTGGCTAACACATAGGTCTAGTCGCAATTTGATGTTGTGAAAAGGTCAGTCATTTTATATGCACTTCCCGGTTCTTACACTCGTTTCAATGTGCGAGCTGTCAAGGACATTAGAGGTCAAAATTGCGCAGTGTGAGGACGTGGTCAATGCTTCAACTCACAGCATTCTAGATACTCCTTGGTCACCATCTCCAGTTGTATCTGCTGACAAAGTGTGTTCAGCTCTCAGGCACTGTCCTTGTGGCGGTAGATCCCTCACAAAGCCCGTGGGTGAAGCCGAGCTTGGAGTAAGCGATTAAAAAGCATTTTTCTAAATTTTTATAATCGAATTTGTCCAACTATGGACCACAAGGAATTCAAGACCTATTGGCTTTCTTTCTCTTCTCTTCCCAGATCTTCTTATTATTTACACTGTTTATGCCCACATTGGAGCAACAAAAATCAAACCTTATTTACAAAGTCTTCAGATACTAAGTTCAGTTCTTAATTCTTGATAATTTTTTTCTTTCCCAATACTTCTTCATTCTGGATGATCTTGCAGCCCGTTCTTCTGCAGATATAACATATTGCTTACGCTGTGAAATTTTGAATGTTAGTCGAGTGTCCTTGTTATTTAGAAGCCGTTTCTCCTCTCTATGTTCAATTTGAGGCTTAGTAATTTTCAATTCCTCTAAATCCATTTGTATTTTTTTAACCATGTGATTTTTGTTTTACTGTTCCAAAAGAAGTCAAAAAGTTGTTTCAGGAGTCTAGTATTTGGCAAGCGGGATATGTGTCAAAGAAACGCAATCCTTCGTTTTCGCTTCGTGACAATGATAGACTCATTTTCCTTCTAAAGTATTGAATTGGGCAAAAGTCTCCACTGGTCCTCAACCTGGTGTTTTTCATCGAACTTCTTATTATTTAAATTTAAAACTATAATGCTCCTGTTATAGTAATTATTGTTAAACTTGTATTGCTAACTAAGAATTTAATAATGATGTATTATATAAGTGACATGGCGCAAACCCGTTATGCTTTGGTCACATAATAATAGCAACGACATTATTTGGTAGGCTATAGCCTATAATGCAGGGGAAAACGATCAGGCCGCATTGCATGATTTTAACAAATTTCGAAACAATATATACTGAAAAAGTAATAAAAGTAATGTGGATATTTCCTCAAAAAACATGGTTGTATGATATTTTCAAGACTTAAGTTTCATACCTAACTAACTAACTAACTAACTCAGTTCTGAAATGCTGTTCGATGTAAGAATTCCAACTAGAGCTGGTAATAAACGAAGTTCGGTTATTAATAGAATAATTTGTATTTGATAAAAACGATTAATCGATTAATCGACTGACCGTTCAATCGATTAGTCGACTAACCTAATAATCTATTAATCAGCTAACCAATGAATCGACTATTTGATTAGTACACATGACATAAGTTGGTTGGTTGGTTGGTTGGTTCTTAAGTTTAGGGGCTGCGACAACGCGGTCATGTAGCCCCGTGTACTTTGGGTGTGTGTAGAATCTGTCTGATAACCGGTGTTAATTGTGATGACTGTATTAGTGTGTGTTATCTGTTTTTTAATTCAAGTAAGGACTGCAGACCTTTTTTTTTCATCAAATAGTTCCTACTTTTGCCGCCAAACGCCACCGTCAACGAAAACTAGTTCAGAACTTAGCTACCAGACGCCACCGCAGTCAGCTCTTGGCAACGAACGTAGGAACCTAAGAGCGTTGTTTCTATTTTTAACCTATACAATTTAGCTTCACACAGGTGCAATTAGTGGAAGGTTCTTTAACATGCCATAAATCTATGACATGGGACCGCTGGTTTTACTTCCCCTCCGAAGGAAGGCATACTGAGGGATTTTTAACGCTCTTAAAAATCCGACGACTTCGGACGGATTTGAACCCGCGATCTTGGGCATAGAAGCTCAGCATGCTACCGACTACGCCACCTAAGACGCTACATGAGATAAGAAAAGAAGTTTAAATGAGAGGTTATCTCTTTAAGTTGAGTTACGCTTACTTTTGGAATGTGGGGCGTGGTGGCGCAGCTGTCAAGCCGTTGGCCTCTCACCAAGGTGGACCGGGTTCGATTCCTGGCCAATACATGTGTGATTTTCGAAGTGAAATGCCATGTCCTGTGGTTAGGATTTCACGTAAAATGGCGGTCCAGAGGCTCATAATCCCAAGATTCACGGTGTAACCGAACTTTAGTGGGTTACAGAGCTTGGTATTAGTGTTGGTTTTTTGTTTTTGTTGGTAGTAATTATTTTTGTTTTGATGTTACTGACCATGGCCACCTATTGGTGGAGCACCACATGGAGTCCTAGTGTTCAGTGCCTATTGGATTATTTTATGGTGGTCTACCAGTAGGTGGCTTTGCTAATGGCAAGGAAACCATGGGGATGGATATTGATTGTATGATGCCATGCGGAATGGAAGCTTGCTTTTATGAAAATCTTGTTATGCTCTCTGGTCGGGATTTTTTTTTTTTTAGGATTGAAGATTAAAAAGTTGTGGGGGACACTCTGCAAGTGATGCAGGTAATGGAAATCTGCATTTATGTGTGACAAACAGGTACTGATAGTTTATGATTGCCAGAGATCAACCTGAAAAGAAGAACTATTATTAATGAATATAGTATTTTAATGAAGTCGGTGTACTGTTCTTTGTGAGATTCATTTTAGCGAGTATATCGCCCCGCTACCCTGAGCTTCGATATTATGTTTATTAAAATGGTAGCCCAACGTACGGATTATACAGGGTGTATCTTAATTATACCGACAAAAAAAATCAGGGACGCTCTGCGTGTTATGTAAAAGACGATGCCGCAATCGGATTGGCGGAGAAAATTTTTCCCTCCGAGAAAATGAGGTTACTTTGTTACTTCCGGGCGCGCGATTCAAATCTACGAACTCGCCGTATTTGCTGAGCCAGGCAGCAAGCCGCTGGCCACTGCTGTGCTTCAGGCAAGGGAAGGGAGTGTGATAGAAGGAGTCAGAGATATGCTGGCGGGCATGCGGCAAGCCGAGGCGATCGAGGAAACTTGCGCATGCCCGCCAGCATATCTCTGTCACTTTCTATCACACTCCCTTCCCTTGCTTGAAGCACAGCGGTGGCCAGCGGCTTGCTCTCCAGCTCAGCAAATACGGTGAGTTCGTAGATTTGAATCGCGCGCCCGGAAGTAACAAAGTAACCTCATTTTCTCGGAGGGAAAAATGTTCTCCGCCAATCCGATTGCGGCATCGTATTTTACATAACACGCAGAGCGTCCCTGATTTTTTTTGTCGGTATAATTAAGATATACCCTGTATATTACAATGATGCACCAATGTGTGGCTAGATGAAGGATGTACTGTGCCCAATCGGTCACGGCAGATTGGCATCGAACTCAGGTCCTATCTGAGAAGACCAGGCACATGATTCTAACTAGAATTGAACCATTGATCTCTGAGGGGGAACAGTGTTAGGGAACCCAAAGAGCAATGCGTTAAATAATGGCATATAATAATGTAGCATGATTTCACGGCCAATATGTGAATATCATAGCAGTTTAAGGTGAAGAATTGTAAGCAAATGCAAGCAAATATACGTTTTCGAAGCATACAAGAACGAGAGGAGGCCAGTTTGACGTTTTACTAATTGGAGTTGGCAAGTGGGTGGAGATCGTAGGCGCCGACCGGACTACTTTCGTCTGGGCCGAGAAGACAGCTCAAAATTAATGACTCGGGTATTCACCGCTTGACAACGATGGAACCTATGGTAGGGATGACTGCCCACGGAAATTAATTAATTACAGCCAAGTGGAGCATTGAAATGGAGGAAAATGTACACCCAGGTGAATATATTTTAGGAGAGATAATTTAGGAATGATCTTACACCTAAATTAAAGCCTATATCTCCATATGAGTGTGTTAACACCGAGCTTACGCTCGAGAGGAATGATTTGGTGACCAGCCAGAGGGGAATCACCATGGTGGCGTCCTGACGCGATGGACTAAGGCAATTAATTGTAATTAATTGGCCGAAGCGATCGCGTGCACGCGAATGTTTATGAAACCTCCACACCTAAATGAACAAGGTGTATATGTCATTTCGGCTGAAAAGGTATTATTTCAAGGAAGGAGTCGCACCCGTATGTCCGGTGGACTAGTTTTTACGAGAAGCCTTTATAAGGGGGAGCAGTGAAGACCAAGCCAGTAGTTGTCTTCAGTTGTCTTCAGTCTGTTCTCAAGTTCTTCTCCAGTATACACGTAACTAATACGCTGCCAGTAAGCGCGCGAAATGTTACAGTATCGACGCTCAGCAATTAAAGAACAATAGAAGCACATCATACAGCTTCATAAGTATAATCATGAAGTGCGTCGAAGTAAATTTAATACAGATATTTATCCATTATCTGACGCAAATATAAGTTTGCTACAGCGAAAGAGTAAATAATAATGTTTTTGGACATTACATATACCAGGAGGTATTGTCAGAGTTGTGTATGACATTATCATCAGGATCACTAAAATTATGGGAGCCTTGGGAGGCATCGCCAATTAATCTTGACAGTGAACTGAACGATGTGGAAGGTGACGAGGATCGAACGCCCGTAAACGCAGTTAGACTTTCACGGAGACCAGCGGTTGGCGTAATTGCATCGCATCTCTGAGGTCAGGCGTAGGAGGAGTCCGATTAAGGATCAACCTGTGAAATAGTGAGAAAGTGTACATAAATTGTGTTATAGTGATTTAAAAATTGTTCATGTGTATAGTGATTAATATGTATTGTGTAAAAGTGAATGAAGCCACTGATAAGAGTATGTTTATCATGTGGGAAATATGTGAAATCAAGTGTCATGTAAGATATAGCATGATGGCTTAAATCACGCGTCATGGTAGGTCCGGAGCTGGAATGCTGGCATCATCCAGCAAAAATGAAAAAGTGAGTACCAATTTACAATGTTATTCTAACTAAATATTTCACCATACAACGATGCATCACTTTGAGACTAAGATGTCACAGTCACTTATTGAACGAGTCTTCACCACTCGTCTTGAATAGAATATGGCTTGGAAGGTGATTTGTTTAGGGCCATTCAGGCCGAAAATAGCGATGAATGTAACGATAACGTTAAATAGTAAATAATAATAATAATAATCTGGGGTCGGCAACAGTAAAGTAATAGGCATTTTTAGCCTAAATAATGTTCAAAGTGTGTCATGTCTAATATAAAGATACTGTATTTTGGTAAACAGTAAGAAAGTAACGTGGAATATAGCGAGATACGAGAGTTTTTCAGTGTCAATGATGTGTTGAATGAATATTTGAGATGGTCAATTCTTAGGATTGTATTTGAGGACCATTAAAGTAATGTAAGCCAGTAAATTTATACATTGTTTATAGGAGCTATTTCAAGCTTTGGCTTAAGTGTTATTACAGAGAGAACGCGGGTGCCTTAATAATTGAGTCATCTATGTGAAGTATTGTTTGTGCCGCATATAGCGTGCAGAAGTAACGTAGAATCCAGTGATTTACGTAAATATATTGCGGGGACCAAACTAGTATAGCTTGCGCGTTAGGTGAGAAGTTGGCTAATCTACGAGTTAGTATCGCCGTTGTGCATACTTTTTATTATTCGCAGCGAATTGGACAGAGCCTGTCTGTATCCATCGCTTGCATGAATTATGGCCACGAGTGAGGTCCGTCGAGACTCCGTGAGCATGTGTAAAATGATCTGCCCTGGGAGGTAAGAATCATATTCGTCGTTTAGGAAACGCAGATTTCCTTATTATTGAGACAGCTGCCGGTGGGAATCTTGTATTCTCATTTTGATGCGCGTCCAAAGCCACCAGTATTCACCATAGAACGGCAAGACTATCACAGGATCCATCCCCAGCCATGAATGTTATTAAGGAGCCAGTTGAGCCCGATACTCTTTAAATATAGGTGCTATATAATTAGAATGACTCAATTACTTAAGAACAACACCTAGCGTAACTCTACTGTACTGCGATTGTAAACAAACATGACCTTGCTAGCAGATGGAAGGAAGTGGGCTGGCCCACTGAGACGAGCGGCCATCTTGCGCAGCCTGCCGGAACTAATTTTATTGCCTGCTAGGGAAAGGGGACGTCGGTCCGCCATTCCTTTAAATTAGAGTCATAGTAGGACACTGAAGAATCTCGATATTTCGATATGCAATTAAGATATGAGTGTTATGATGATGCCAATTGAATTAAATGATGTGTTCCAGCACACATACATTGTTGGATAAAAGAAATCGGATAATATTTGGCCCAGTTATTCTCTGAGGAGGAACACTGAACCAAATAAAGTGTTAGGCATCTTTTTAGAATGCATTTTGCCAGTTCACGCTAATTTATGCAGACGGGTATGTGATTTCTAAGAACATGACACGTTTGTAACGATAATAATCCCGACAAGACCCAGAAAATCGTTGTATGGTGAAACTATAAACATTTCTAACCATGTTTATTTTGGAAGGGAAACGTACCACTTTATTTTTAAGCGTTTCATATTGATGGAAAGAAGGAAAATGATTCACACGACACAACAAATGTTTGTTAATTAAGGCATAAAATAATGAATTTATGCTAATCAAAGTAAATGCCATAAGAAACGGAGTAATGTTTTATTATTACAATATTAATGTCATTTAGATGTGATATGTGATTTTTGTGTTGTGATACTCCAGTTATTTAAAATTGTGTCACATGATGAACACTATGGAGACCCATAGAAGTCTGAGAGTATCAATGATAGGATCCTAGAAATATATTTGAGTGCAGTGTAGCAATAATGATTAAGAGACTCACAAAATAACCCTGATTTTAATTGTGGGAGTTAAATATAATTTATCCTTTATTTGTATTTGTTGTATAGCCATGATTTTATACCAGTAAATGTTTTATTTTAGGAATATGTTGTGTATTTCATGTAGAGTAGTTACCTGGTAGACTCAAATCCTGAGCATGTGGTCGTATGGTGGGCAGGAACGTCCCATACCTCGAAAGACCGTGAGTTAGCTGGGATACGAACACATGTTCCACATGATGGCAGTTGGGTACAGTACCAATGAGAAAGAAGATAATTGTATCGATTTAAATATCAATATATGAAAAGAAAAGAATAGTTTCAACTGTCACGTAAAACTACAATCTTCCTTCCTTCCTTCCTTTCGGAATGATGTATAGAAATCTATAAAAGTTACATTTTGCCTAAATATAGTCTACAAAGTGTTCTTCCTTGTTTGTGTTAACAATAACCAAATGAGAGTCAGTGACAGTGGAAAGACAAACATCAATCAAACTGGGAAGGATTTCGAAAAAAAAAAGTGACAGTCAGTCTGAAAGACTAGACTTTGTATCATTTTAAATGCTACAAATGCTGAAAAAATGCTAGAAAGGCTTCGCTCGAAGCCAAAGACTCTTCATGTGTTAGAAAATTATCTGCATAATACTTATCTTGCTTTATAATACTTTACCTTGTTTCAAATTACTCGCGAATGGCAAGTGCAAACTAAGGGCAAAGCAAAGTCAAGCGCGCGGTGGGAGATGACTGGATAACGTGCCCCATCCATCCAGTCTAAAAACACTTATAGTGGACTTTTTTGTAGAACATTTCATGCTGACCAATTGATATTTTTAACGGATTGCCCAGCGTAAGCATAAGAAGCGCACGGACGCTAAGTTTGTTTTCGACTTTTTCAATGAAATCATTACTGCTTGGATTCCTTTGATCATACATAAATTATTTTCTACAGATTCTTTCCTCGAGATATCCTTTACAGAATGGTGAAAACCGCATCAAAATCCATCCAGTGGTTCTCGAGATTACCCGTGACATCCAAGAATCGGGGATTTTTGTCTTATACTAACGAAGTAGAGATTGTCGGGGAACACATGCACCAAGCGGTACTATGGCGTCACACACCTGAGTGCATTCTTGGTACATTTCGTCCTGTCACCGTAACGTAACGCCAGACCCCAGCGTAACGACGAAGTCGACAAGATCTTTTAAAATGATAATCAACAGAAAACAAAGGGATTTAACAAAGATTTTGAATTCTTGTTCAATGTTTGCAATTCAGGACGGGAACATATTTGTTTTACTTTGTTTTAGCATAGTTTTCACAAATCCTTTATTCATCCAGAGAATACAGTGAACTGACTCCGTACTCTAGAACAACAATACTGACACTTGTCAGCTCATATTATTGAGTCTTATGACGGCCTTCAGACTGCAGGTCGTGCGTGTACTTGCAACACGTTTCTCATGTCTTTATGACTTTCCTCAGCAACATAAACTCGCCTCATGAATTCTCCAGCTCATGTGCATGCTCACAGCTATAAAATGGCAAGAGTTATGGATATTCCGGATAAACATTCCAGTTGCTACACACAGAGAAAAACTGCTCATCTTATTGAAAGCCATTACGGGATTGCTTTGAAGTAAATACAGTGTTAAGAGCATTCTGCACTTTCATTCCGATGGAGATTACCTATGAGCACTGTACGGTGGAGGTAAGGGTTTCCATGAAACTATTGTCATATAGGAGTGACTGAAGAGTGTTGCACAATTTATTAAATAGGTGAGTTAAAGGAATTAGGTGACTTATGTTACTTAGGAAGCAAAATAACTAGTGCTAGAGGAAGCAAATCATACTAATATATAAAAATGAGATAGTGTGTGTCTGTCTGTGTGTTACTCAATAACGCAAGAACCACTGGTCCGATTTAAATGAAATTTTGCATGGATGTAAGCTGATTTACCAGGTTTACATATAGGATACTTTTGATTTCGATATTTGCACTATTAAAATGGCGACCATTTTAGTGACGTCACTACACCCTTTGGTTTCAAAATTTCATAATTCCATTTCAAATAAAAAGTGAACGCTATGAAATACCAAACATTTGATGGCATACAGAAGCTTTAACATTTAATTTTCTATCCGAGGGGTCCTTATCACTTTTCGTGTATCTCCAACGGTTAGCGAGTAAAACCTAAATTTGTGCAATAAAACACGGTCAACACCAAGCGGTTCAGTAGGCTATATCTCTCTATATATAATACGAAAGTTTGTCTGTTTTTTCTGAATTTCTACGGAAATTTGAGTTATTTACGCGTCTCAGACTGTTTTATGATGGATGCGCGCGAAAATATTTTTTTTGTCTGTCTGTCTGTCTGTCTGTCTGTCTGTGGACAAATTTGTTCCCTTATAACTCGAGAACGGCTGGGTGTAGCAACGTAAAATTTGGTACAGCTATCCATCAGAGGCACGACACTAATCATTGATGTAACTCTTCTCCGTACCTCTCATAAAAGGGGGCCGACCCCCTTAAAAATACATCCTGAAATAGGCGAAGAAGGACGAGACAAAGCTAATTTTCAGCCCCTCAGTGTGAGAGACATTTTAAGGTCCTAAACCCAACCGTTTTTGAGATATTCCCAGAAAACTAATTCCATTTAATAAACTAATGAACGAATGCAGGCCGGTAACCATGGCAACAGATTCTCAGAGGTCGATCTATTGCTGTAAGACGGAATGCAATTCCATTAATTACATTAGTGTGAAAATTTGCAAACGGCTAAAAGGTTATCACGGAACCAAATTAAGCTCTAAAATTCATCAATAAGTATAATGCGCTTAAGGGGGTCAAGGGGTACTCTAGAATTTTTTCACGCAATTTACACCTGTGGGTGTGGTACGACAGGTCTATTATATTCCTATACCTATATTATATTATTATTATTAGTATTATATTATGGCGTACAACGACGAGACAAAGCTCCTCGGTGCCAGAAACAAAACTCGGGGGCCCTAAAGGGTCCTCGAAAACTACATTATAAGGCTCTAAAACCAACTGTTTCTGAGATATTCCCAGAAAACTAATTTAATTTACATATTAAGGCTTTCACGGCCCGGATTATTATATAAATAATTCATGCTTTTGGGCTAATGCCGTGTGTATTTCTAATTTAAACCATACGTTTCGGAGAAACCTTGCCTCCTTTTTCAATGGAAATAAACAATGTGGCCAAAGAAAGTATATCAATGAGATTACAAAAAATATAGATAAATTCCTCTGTTCGTCACCAGAGAGCAGCTGCCAGAAATTACTGTATGGACCATGGTGGAACGGCGGACAGAGTAGTAAGTAACGAGAAGGTAAAGGGGGCGGTGTGAAAATATAGAAACTCCTCGAAGAATGAGGAGGGGGGGGGGAGGGGGGGTGATAGATGGATATAAGGAAACATAAACAAAAGGGAAGTGTATCTGAACGATACCTAACGTCATACAGTCAACGGCGAAAAAACAGATGGAAACTCCTCCAGTGACGAACAAAGGAGATCAAATCCAGGCTCTGAGCCCTAGAGGGAAAATGTACAATTTTAAATATGTGAAGAACAGAGAGACTGAGAGGAACTATCTCCCTAGATCCTTAATAACTGGTAGCCAAGTGTCACTTAGCTGATATCCAGTGTCTCTGTTAAAATTATTGGGATTTTTACGAATTTCAACTGCCTCCCTTATAATTCTAGACCAGTTGTGCTTAACAAGGGCAAGCGCATGAGCATCCTTGAAACATACATCGTGCCCTGAAGACAGGGCATGTTCAGCTATAGCTGATTTGTCAGGTTGGTTTAGACGCATGTATTTGTGAGGCATCAACTCTTCAGGAAGAGTTACATGCCTTACAAACCATATTGAAGGGTAATGGCTATAATGATTCCACTATATATAGGTCCCTACATCCCAGAAGGAAGGATAGACAACCTTCTCAGAGCTCCGACGTGAGAGGAACTGCTTACCTCCCTTATATTCACAACACCACTGACCGCGTTGCTAAGATTCTCCGCAAGCACAAGATAAAAACAGTTTTCGGCACTGTGACGAAAATTGGTCAACGTTTAGCATTAAACAAAGATAAATTGTCCCCAATACTACAACCTGGGGTGTATGAAGTCCCATGTACTTGCCGAAAATTCTACATTGGACAAACAAAACGGTCCATTGCAACTCGCATCAAAGAGCATCAAAGGAACATCCGTCTAAACCAACCTGACAAATCAGCTATAGCTGAACATGCCCTGTCTTCAGGGCACGATTTATGTTTCAAGGATGCTCATGCGCATGCCCTTGTTAAGCACAACTGGTCTAGAATTATAAGGGAGGCAGTTGAAATTCCCTCTAGGGCTCAGAGCCTGGATTTGATCTCCTTTGTTCGTCACTGGAGGAGTTTCCATCTGTTTTTCCGCCGTTGACTGTATGACGTTAGGTATCGTTCAGATACACTTCCCTTTTGTTTATGTTTCCTTATATCCATCTAACCCTCCCGCCTCGCCCCCCCCCCCCCTCCTCATTCTTCGAGGAGTTTCTATATTTTCACACCGCCCCCTTTACCTTCTCGTTACTTACTACTCTGTCCGCCGTTCCACCATGGTCCATACAGTAATTTCTGGCAGCTGCTCTCTGGTGACGAACAGAGGAATTTATCTATATTTTTTGTAATCTCATTGATATACTTTCTTTGGCCACATTGTTTATTTCCATTGAAAAAGGAGGCAAGGTTTCTCCGAAACGTATGGTTTAAATTAGAAATACACACGGCATTAGCCCAAAAGCATGAATTATTTATATAATTTAATTTAATTTAACAAACTAATGAAGGAACGCAAATCGGTAACCATGAGAACATTATCTCAAGGGGTGGCATCCAATTTTATATTTATTTCTGTAAGAAGCAATGTCACTCCATTTATTATCTTTCTGTGAAAGTTTGCAAATGGCTATAAGCTTATCACGGAACCAACGTAGACTGTATAATTTATCAATGCAATTAAGGGGGTCAAGGGGTAACCGAGATTTTTTTCATGCAATTTTCACGTGCGATTTATAGTACAGAAGGTCTATTATATCTCCAAACAGCAACATTATTTTCAAAAATTCATGAATTGAATCAGCATTTTTGCGGCTTTTAGGAATTTGGGCCATTTGAGGCTAAAGAACCTGAATATTCACGCACCACAAGCCTTTATAATTTATGAAAGGGGTCTTCCTGTGTATGGGGACCTAACACAACGTAGAGGGTTAGTTTTTATGTGACGTGTATTGCGTTTCGTCTACAAGGCTTTAAATTCTATTTCACGTCAGGAAGTACACGTTAGGTGAATTTAGTTTGAGAGCACAATTTAACTTTTTTTTTTCGACATACGGGTTCATCGTAAGGATGATTTTCTTTGATACTGTGTGGTATATATACCCATATTTGGATATCTGGGTGATATGTTGTAGACAATAGAATTGTCTGTCTGTCTTTCTGTGTATCTTTATGTTCGCCTATAACTCGTGTTCGGATGCTTGGTGCATCGTAAAATTCGGTATGGTAACCGTGAGAGTCAATACACCAATCATTTATAAAACTCTTCACCGTACTTTCCATACAGTAGAAGGGTGGATATAGGGAAAAACTTCTCGAAATAGTTGCTAAAATAGCCGAAATATACAAATTATCCTAGAAGGACGACCAAAGCATATGTAGCGCTTCTCAATGTGAGACACAAAATTCAGGAGTCTATAAAGGGTCTCCGAAAACCACATTTTAATGCCCTTAAATTAACAGTGTGTGTGATATTCCCAGAATACTAACTTCGTTTTGATAAACTTATGAAGGAATGACAACCGCTAACCATTGCAACAGTAGCTCAATTGATAATTACTGGTGTTAACACCGAACATCGTTCGAAGAACGGGTACTTTTGCTAGTAGGATATAAAGAGTAGGTTGGCACAAGCAAGGAAAGTATTTCCACAGAAAATGAATCTGTTGACATCGAATATAGATTTAGGTATTAGGAAGTCATTTTTGAAGACCTGTGTCTGGAGCGTGGCACTCTATGGAAGTGAAACTTGGACTGTTGGAGCAGCAGAAAAGAGAAGAATTGAAACGTTTGAAATGTGGTCTTGCAGAAGAATGATGAGTATCAGTTGGGTAGATAGGGTTACGAACGAAGAGGTATTAAGACGAGTCAGAGAGGAGAGATGTTTCAGGCGACTGCTAATGAAGAGAAGAGTTAGGTTTGTAGGACACATGCTTGGACACCCAGGAATAGCAAACTTATTTATAGAACGAAGGGTCGAGGATTAGAACTGTAGGGGTAGACCAAGGTTATGTTAAACAGCTTGCCTCGGATGTAGGGTGTGGTAGCTACGTAGAGATGAAACGATTTATTCAGGACAGGGAGGCATGGAGGGCTGCATAAACCATTCAAAAGACTGAAGACCCAAACTCACACACGAGAATTTGCTAATTACGCAGTACTTGAAATATACTCCTCATGCAGATATGTACCAGTGCAAGAGACTAGTTCATCTCACCAGTTGTGTTGAGTCAATTATGTATTAATTTCCCTTGGCTATGAATTTTGAGACGAGAATTGCTACCACCTGGTGGTAAATTGGTGAAAACTTGTGTTAGTTTTTTTTATGTAAGGGCCGTTTTCTTTTTTTAATTAACCGAACATTTTATTTTGAAACGACGTTTATTTTTAGACTTTACATACCTTCCTCTATTTTTCTACATAGTTGTCTTGTTTATTTAGGCACTTATCAACCTTAAAACTGGTTAGCGCGCTAGACTTTGGCCCAAAGTGCACCCGGGTTCGATTCCTGGCCGAGCCGTCAGAGATTCTAATCTCCTGGGATTAATTCCCGTGGTTCGGGGACTGGGTGTATGTGCTGTCGTCATCATCATCATCACTTCATCCTCATTACGACGCACAGGTCGCCCACGGGCGTTAACTATAAACAACTACACTCGGCCTCTCCGGAGGCCACACGATCATTTCATACCTCAAAACTAAGTTCTGAAATCCTTCTGCATAAAAGTTTGCCACCTGTTCTGACAACCAAGAACTCAAACTTGAGGAAAATCCATTGATAGAGTGGTTATCGTGAATCTTCGGTCCTCGTGAATTTTCGTGTCAATTGCAGTCACCAAGTTATCAGTGATCACAGACCTGAGCGTTCATCGTCATGAACATTTTCACGGCCACTTTTGAACTCGCGTACCCATTTTCGCACTTTACCTACCGTCATTGCATTATCACCATACACCTCACAAAGCTGACGATGAATGTCTGCAACCGACATGATTCTTTCTCTGAAGAAACGTATCACCGATCGTACCTCACACGCGGCGGGCGAATCAATAATCTTGAACATTGTAAAGATACACAGTTCAGCGTACAGGTTAGCTACACAGCTGCAACTGACGCCTGCTTGTTCGCAAAGGATGCCGGGAGGTAGCGCGCAAGCTTGTTGCAGCGTGCGCACTAACTACAGGCATGAAAAAAAATTATAAAATATCCCATATTTCGGTGATGTAGGCCTAATGGTAGTAATGCAGTTTAGCCTATTATTAGACTTACCATATTGTGGGTTAACACGAAGTAGCTGGATTAAGCTCTAGTACCACTCCCAAAAAATTACTCCAGTTATTCCAGGGTGCCATTTCAAGCAGGTTATTAGATGATGTAGACAACCCATGTCAGAAGAAATTTTAAGAGCTGAATTTATCACAAATGCAGTAGATTCTCGGCTATCCGGCCTAATATGGTGGAAGGTCAAGCCGGATAGTTCGGAGTTCTATATTCTCTCTTCTGATCTAAGCCGTATCATTAAAAGCACACTTTGTTTTATTTCAAACCCCGATTTTATGGCTTCTTACGTAGTACATGCTAGTTCTAAGTAGTGTTTGTTATGTATGCACGTACTGTATTTAACGGACGCACTTTGAACTTCTGATAAACAACTGATGGAACAAAGAACACAGAGTTGATGATGATGATGGTAATTGTTGTTTTAAGGGGCCTAACATGTAGGCTATCGGCCCCAAATGGTTTGGGTGATTGTGAAGATGATAATGAATGGAAACTATAACTAAAACTAACTACTAACTTATATAGGCCTACTAGAAGAAGAAACGGAAAACAAAAGGAGAATAAGGCAAACAAAGGACAGGAGGAAAAGAAATGCCCTCAACCCTCGAAGAATGCGGTTTGAGGGACTTGGTAGGAAGGAGGGCCATAATAGGCAGATAGGAAAGTGAAAGAGGAGAGGGTCCGTCCCACAGGTAATGGATAAAAGGGGGAATGCCGGACCCAGCTCAGGAACCCCTCGGGGACGCCAACTCCCGAACTCAACAGCCGTGAGCCCCTGAGGGTGTAGCATTATCTAGCGTGCACCAGAAGGGGTGGGGCTACATACACCCTGCCTCCTTGAGGGCCTTGAGCAGAAGGCAGGAGATAACAGGAAAAGAAAAAGAAGGCTGACCCCTCGCAGAAGGAGGGTCTCAGAAAAGATGAGACAAGGGCCAATTAAGGCGGGAAAGGAAGAGACTCCCTAGGCCTCGTATACCCTAATACCGTCGGGGTCGGCAGAGAACAAGAGTTGATCAAGTGAGGTCGACAGGAAAGAAGACGGAGAGGAGCCCGACACAAGTAAGTGGAAGCAATGCCGGACTCAGCTAGGGCCCCGTGGTCGCCAACCCACGTCCCACTAGATGTGAGCCCCTGGGAGACCACCGGAGTTGCTCACTACGTGTGTTCATTGTTGTTTGTGGGCGCTGAAAGATCGCTTCCGTGACGCGTTTGTTAAAGAGTTTTTTCCAATATCGTATTCAAAAATTCCTCTCGGCATGCCGGAAGGCGGAGGTAGATTTCACCGGGCAAACTAGGGGATAGGCTGTAATAGGCAAAATATGCAGGTTTTCGTAGGAGGATCAGACCTCATTTATTGCGAGAAAGTATTTTACAATTGGAGGTTAGTTAACATTTTTTCGTCTTTCTATGCATACTTTTAACATTTTACTGTCTTATGGGGATGGTAACCTTCTTGTCATTTGGGGTTAATTTTTATACTTGTGATCACACTGTCCTTATGCAAGGTTTGGAACTAATGTGTAACTATCTAACAGTCTGTTACTTCTTCACGCAAAATTTTATCTCCCGCTGAGATGTTGGTTGGTTCCTCAGTTTAGGGGCTGCGACAAGGTGGTCATGTAACCCCGTGTACATTGGGTGTGTGTAGAATCTGTCTGATAAACGGTGTTATTTGTGATGACTGTATTAGTCTGTAATTCAGGTAAGGTCTGCAGACGGTCAATTTTAAGTAGTAGTACCTAATTTTGTACCAAATACTAACGTCAACGACACCTAGCTGTGAACTTGGCTGCTACATGCCACCGCAACCAGCGACTTGCAACGAATGTTGTAACTTCCCCTCCGAAGGAAAGCATGCTGACGGATTTTTAGCGCTCTTAGAAAATCCGGCGACTTTGGCCGGCTTTGAACCAGCACCTTGGGCATAGAAGTTCAGCATGCTACCAGTTAGCCGCTTCCCTCATAGTCAGATGGAACAAGAAGTTCCGTGACGAACTAAAGAGCCTACTTTTCTTAAAATTAAGATTCATGCCATAGATTAATCTACAGTATATGAACCTATCTAGAATAATGACGTATTAAGTGGGTAATATCGAAATGTCTTAATTAGTTCGAAATAAGGTATACTAGACATAATGTAGCCTAATAGAGCAATACAGTTGGCAGCTCTGGTGACTGAATATATTCTTACTTCCATCTCCTAAGGTACAGAATACAAAATGTGGTTGAAGTCCAAAGGACGTTACATGGATTTAGACATTAGATCTATTAGTACACGTAAAAGCATGTTGGCAACAATGTCATGCGAGTGCTGGTCAGAAATAATCTGAAATATTATATATTTTTGTGCCAATTTTGGATGAAATCCATTTGTTGGTATAGAAGTTAGGCCTACATGTATTTAAAAATTGGTCCTATCAGCAGGCTTAGAATCATGTTGGTAGAACTGACGTATATAAGTTACTCCAAATTAATGTAAAATGTCGGGTAATTTACGTGTGCATAGTTTAAAGCTGTCGGCTTGCATACTTTCTGATATATTTGGATACAAAATAGAGAGCAATTATTAACAGTTGGCAGCCCTGGTGGCTCTTAAGAATACACTCAGTCATATATGTTTATGTACACATATTACATACAAAATTTGGTTGAAATCCAATTGATAGTGTAGAAGGTATATGCATTTAAAATTGGACTTATCAGAAGGCTTAAAATTATTTTGGTAACGCTGTCATGTATGGCCACCTGGAAATTAAACTGAAATAGTATTATCTACATGTGTGGCAATTTTAGAATAGCTCCCATGTATACCTTCCAAGATATCCAACATGGAGCTCAATTTTCTAGTGCGTTTTTTTTAGCAGTTGGTAGCACTGGCATCTTTTTCAAATATGGACCTGAGATATTCCGGTATACATCTTTACTCATACTAAATTTGGTTTCGATTGCTGCAGCCGTTTAGGAGTTGATAGGGGACACACACACACACACACACACACACAGCCAGCCAGACAGAAGGACAGATAGACAGAAGGACAGACACATTTTCCCGGATATATCTTATAAGTCTACTTTTTCCTCATTTTTGAAAAGTGTGAAAAGTAGGCTATAAATGAATGTGATCTCGTCAATGGCGTTGTCTTGGCAAACTCTGATAGCCCATCCCTTATCAATTTAAAAGCGTTGTTATGGTAACCTCTGATGGCACTTGGCATTTTTAGCCTATTTTCAATTTTGAAAAAATAGGCTTATGAGATCACCTTTTGTCCGTGTGTGTGTGCGTGTGTGTGTGTGTGTGTGTGTGTATGTGTGTGTGATTCGTGTGTGTGTCCCCCCCTAATAAAATCTAAACGGCAGGAGCGATTTGAATGAAACTCGGAAAGTTCATAGCACTATTCCCGGCGACCTCGGCCGTGCCCTTCAAATTTTGTTACGACTCACCAATCCAACATGGCGGCTGTGCGAAATATTTCACCAGCATTCAATATCTCCGAAACTATTACCGATATTACCCTGACATTTTCTATGGTGATAGAGGGAACTACTATAAGTTCACTTATGTGACTTTTGAAAACCTGGTAACTACAAAACCAACATGGCGGCCAAGCGAATTTGCGACTTTTAAATAGTCGTTTCTCGCGATTTAACCAACCAAACGCAATGAAACTTGGTACAGTATATGTTTATATACATTGTAATGCACCGACATCTAACTTCGTTCAATTGTTTACATAATCACAAGATGGCGGATGTGCGAAATATTTCACCGGCATTCTATATCTCTGAAACAATTAGCGGTATCTCCCTAAAATTTTGTACGGAGATAAAGGGCACTACTGGAAGTCCATCTATAAGATTTTCAAAAACCGGTTTACTACAAAACGAACATGGCGGCCAAGCGAATTTGAACATTTTAAATAGACCTTTCTCGCGATTTATTGTTCCAAGCGCACTGAAACCTGGTACAGGAAATATTTATACACATTGTAATCCACTGGTATCTAATTTAGTTCAATTGTTTACATAACCTCAAGATGGCGGCAGTGCGAATTTTAAAATTCAGTTTTTATTTCTTGTGATGTAGTCATGCGATCGAAGTGAAAGTTTGTATAAAGAACCTACGCAATACTTTTCCTTTTATGGTACATGACTCTATGGCCTATACATTTAACAATCCAACATGGCGACCATCCGAAATATTTAGACGATACTGAATATCTACGAATCTATTTTAGCAATCAAACTGCATTTTTTTAATGTTCATAGGGGCTATGAACTTAAGTTCACCTATAGGACCTTAAATAACCTGGTGAACACAAATCCAACATGGCGGTGACGCGAATTATAAATATTCACATGGACGTTTCTCGTAATTTAACCATCCGCGTGCAGTGAAACTTGGTACAGTAAATCTTTATCCGAATGTTAATCCACTGGCATCTAATTTATTTCAATTGTTTCCATAACCTCAAGATGGCAGCTGTGAAAATTTTTTAAATCTCCTTAGTTTTTTCTTGTGTCCTAATTATGCGATTGAAGTTTGAATACTACACGTTCACAATAATCTGCATGTAACAGTACATAACTCTAGGACCTACATATATAAAATCCAACATGGCGACCATCCGAAATATTTAGTCGGTTCTCAATATCTACGAATCTATTACAGCAATCAAACTGAAATTGTGTATGTTGATAGTGGCAATTAACATAAGTATGATATATGAAAATAGGCTGTATAGTTCTTCACGGAACTACTTGTTTTAAATTCCGAAATCATTTTTCTCATCCCTTGGCGTAATGGTGGGTCATATCAAAAATTCTTTCAGACAAAAGTTTTAGGTAATTATTAGGGGAATATTTTCCATTCTGTACGGTTTTGATATTGTGCCTATTAAGAGAGATATTATTAATGTTTCCCGAAAAACCCACTTTTTTCCACCCCTTTGGTCAATGGTTGGTGCTATCAAAAAACTTATTTGACATAAATATTTGGCACTTATCCGACACATATTATGAACTTTGAATGGATTCGATATTTCACGTATTAAGAGAGTTATAGCGAAATTTCACTTTTTCGAAAAAAGCCCCCCATTTTCACCCCCTTCGACCGATTTTGCCCATTAACGAACTCGACCGAGATTTTATAGGGAAGAAGTTCCGTGAAGAACTATACAGCCTACTTTTCATGCCAATGATTATTCTACAGTATATGAACCTATCTAGAATAATGACGAAATTAAGTTGGTAATATCGAAATATCTAATTAGTTCAAAATATACCTGGTAATGAAACCTAATAGAGAACTACAGTTGGCAGCCCTGGTGACTGAATATATTCTTAGATCCACTTCTTAAGGTACAGAATACAAAATTTGGTTGAAGTCCAATGGACGTTACATGCAGTTAGACACTGGATCTATCAGCACGCGTAAAAGCATGTTGCCAACAATACCATGCATGTGCTGGTCAGAAATAGTCTGAATTATTATGATATCTTATTGTGCCAATTTTGGATGAAATCCATTTTTTAGTATAGAAGTTACATGTATTTTAAAATTGGACATATCAGCAGGCATAGAACCATGTTGGCAGCTCCGCCTAGTGTTAATTACTCCAAATTAATCTAGAATATCAGGTGCTATACGTGTGGAAAGTATAGAGCTGTTGGCTTGCATACTTTCTGATATATTGATATTAGGGTAAAAAGAATATAGACAGCATTTATTAACAGTTGGCAGCCCTGATTGCTCTTAACAATACTTATAGTCATACCTGTTATGGTACACATTGCACATACGAAATTTGGTTGAAATCCAACTGATAGTATAGAAGTTACATGTATTTAAAAATTGGTACTATCAGCAGGCTTATAATCATGTTGGTAGAACTGACGTATATAAGTTACTCCAAATTAATCTAAAATGTCAGAATATACGTGTGCATAGTTTAAAGCTGTTGGCTTGCACACGTTCTGATATATTGGTATTTGGATTTAAAAAAATAGAGAGAGCAATGATTAACAGTTGGCAGGCTTGGTGGCTCTTAAGAATACGCTCAGTCATATCTGTTTATGTACAGATATTACATACAAAATTTGGTTGAAATCCAGTTGATAGTGTAGAAGTTATATGCATTTAAACATTGGACCTATCAGAAGGCTTAAAATTATTTTGGCAACACTGTCATGGTTGGCCTCCTGGAAATTAAACTGAAATAGTATTATCTACATGTGTGCCAATTTTGGAATAGCTCCCATGCATACCTTGCAAGATATCCAACATGGAGCTCAAATTTCTAGTGCGTTTTTTCAGCAGTTGGTAGCACTGACATCATTTTCAAATATGGACGTGAGCTATTCCGGTGCACATCTTTACTCATACTAAATTTGGTTTTGATTGCTGCAGCCGTTTAGGAGTTGATAGGGGGGGACACACACACAGCCACACAGACAGACAGACACATATTATGTAAAAAATTCAAAGTGATTGGTGCCAAATTACGGCAGTTATCGTGTCCACAAGAAACTGATATATATATATAATAGATAGATAGATAGATAGATACATGTATACATAAATTATATATAAACTTTTGAACTGACGGTGGTTTTGGGGTCTGGGGGATGTGAAACGCGAAGATATGTCGAAATTTTCCGGAAGTCGAAACATGGGACCCATTGCAATAGTTAGCTTTCTAATGAAATCTACCTAATACATACTTCTTAACAATACTATACAGTACCTTATAATTGTGGCTCCTCATGTGCCAGAAGTACAAGATATGCATGGCGGTTTCGGTGGCTTAGCTGGTAGCATGCGGAGCTTCTATGCCCAATGTCGTGGGTTCAAACCCGGCCAAAGTCATCGGATTTTTAAGAGCGTTAAAAATCCCTCAGTATGCCTTCCTTCGGAGGAGAAGTAACGCCGGCAGTCCCATGTCATAGATTTATGGCATGATAAAGAACCTTCCACTAATTATACTTGTGTGAAGCTAAATTATAGGTTATATTTGACAAACGCTCTTAGGTTCCAACGTTCGTCACCAGGAGCCGACTACGGTGGCATCTAGTAACAATGTTCAGAACTAGTTGGTCGTTGACGGTGGGGTTTGGTAGTAAAAGTTGGAACTCCTTGAAAATCGAATGTCTGCAGTCGTTACTTGAAATAAAAAAAAGTCCTCTCGGCACGCCGGAAGGCGGAGGTAGATTTCACCGGACAAACTTGGAGATATGCGAAAATAGGCAGAATATGCAGGTTTTCGTAGAAGGATCAGACCTCATTTATAGCGTGAAAGTATTTTATAATTGGAGATTAATTAACTTTGTTTGTCTTCATTTTAAACATATTTTAAACATTTTATTGTCTTACGGGGACAGTAACCTTCTTGTCATTTGGAGTCCATTTTAGCCTATTTTCAATTTTGAAAAAATAGGCTTATGAAATCACCTTTTGTCCGTGTGTGTGTGCGTGTGTGTGTGTGTGTGTGTGAGGTGTGGGTGTGTGTCCCCCCCTAATAAAATCTAAACGGCTGGAGCGATTTCAGTGAAACTCGGTAAGTTCATAGCACTATTCCCGGCGACGTCGACCGTGCCCTTCGAATTTTGTAACGTCTCACCAATCCAACATGGCGGCTGTGCGAAATATTTCACTAGCATTCAGTATCTCCGAAACTATAACGGATATCGCCCTGAAATTGTGTACGGTGATAAAGGGTACTACTAGAAGTTCACCTATGAAACTTTCAAAAACCTGGTTACTACATAACCAACATGGCGGCCAAGCGAAGTGGAGACTTTTAAATAGACTTTTCTCTTGCGATTTAACTATCCAAACGTAATGAAACTTGGTACAGCAAATATTTATACAAATTGCAATGCACTGGAATCTAATTTAGTTCAATTGTTTACATAACCTCAAAATGGCGCCTGTGCGAAATATTTCACTGACATTCTATATCCCCGAAACTATTACAGATATCACCCTGCAATTTTGTACGGTGATAAAGGGTACTGATACAAGTTTACCTATGTATAATTCATAAACCAGTAAAGTACAAAACGAACATGGCGACCAAGCGAATTTGAAATATTTTAATAGACTTTTCTCGTGAGTTAACTCTCTGAGCGCAGTGAAATGTGGTACAGTAAATGATTTTGCAGATTGTAATGTACTGCCATCTAATTTAATTCAATTGTTTACATAACCTCAAGATGGCGGCTGTGCGAAATTTTAAAATTAAGTTTTTATTTCTTGTGTCGTAATCATGCGATCGAAGTGAAAGTTTGAATAATGAACCTAGGCAATAAGTGACCTTGAATGGTACATAACTCTATGGCCTATACATATAACAATCCTAAATGGCAAGCTTCCGTAATATTTAGACGGTTCTGAATATATATGAATCTTTTACAGCAACCAAACTGAAATTTTTATGTTCATAGAGACTATGAACATATGTTCACCTATAGGACTTTCAGTAACCTCGTGAGCACGAATCCAACATGGCGGCGACGCGAAGTATAAATATTTAAATGGACGTTTCTCGCGAATTAACTATCCGAGTGCCGTGAAACGTTGCACGTTTTAAATGCTTACACAAATGTTGATCCACTGGCATCTAATTTATTTCAATTGTTTGCATAATCACAAGATGGCTGCTGTGCGTAATTTTAAAATCACGTTTTTACTTCTTGTGTTCTTATCATGCGATTGAAGTTTGAATACCACACTTACACAATAATCTTAATATAATAGTACAAAAATAAAAATCCAACCTGGCGACCGTCTGAAATATTTAGACGGTTCTCAATATCTACGAATCTGTTACAGCAATTAAACTGAAATTTTGTATGTTGATAGAGGCAATTAACATGAGCAGGATATATGAAAATAGGCTGTACACTTCTTCACGGAACTACTTGTTATACTTGTGGTCACACTGTCCTTATGCAAGGTTTCGACACTGATGTGTAACTATCTAACGGTCTGTTACTTCTTCACGCAAAATTATATCTCCCGCAGAGATGTTGGTTGGTTCCTCAGTTTAGGGGCTGCGACAACGCGGTCATATAACCCCGTGTACTTTGGGTGAGTGTAGAATCTGTCTGATAAACGGTGTGAATTGTGATGGCTGTATTAGTCTGTAATTCAGGTAAGGAATGCAGACGCTAAATTTCAAGCAGTAGTTCCTAATGTTGCTACCAGATACTAACGTCAACGCCACCCAGCTGTGAACTTGGCTACTGGATGCCACCTCAATCAGCAACTCGCAACGAACGTTGGAACTTCCCCTCCAAAGGAAAGCTTACTGAGGGATTTTTAGCGCTCTTAGAAAATCCGACGATTTTGGCCGGCTTTGAACCCGCGACCTTGGGCATAGAAGTTCAGCATGCTACCAGTTACGTCACCGAAGCCGCTTCACACTTAGTCAGATGGAAATCTGAATCTGATCTCGCGCAAGTGCGTTGTCATGGCAACGTCTGATGGCTCATCCCTCATCAATTTAGTAGTGTTGCCATGTCAACCACTGATAGCTCTTGGCATTTTCTTATAATTCCGAAATCATTTTTCTCATCCCTTGGCGCAATGGTGGCTCATATCAAAAATTCTTTCAGACAAAAGTTTTAGGTAATTATTAGGGGAATATTGTCCATTTTGTACGGTTTTGATATTGTGCCTATTAACAGAGATATGATTAATGTTTCCCGAAAAAAACACTTTTTCCCACCCCTTTGGTCAATGGTTGGTGCTATCAAAAAACGTTTCAAACATAAATTTCTGAGCTTTATCCGACACATAGTATGAACTTTGAACGGATTCGATATTTCACATATTAAGAGAGTTATAGCAATATTTCATTTTTTTTTTCGAAAAAAAAAAGTCCCCCATTTTCATCCCCTTCGACCGATTCAGCCCAGTAACGAACTCGTCCGAGATTTTATGGGTATACATATTCGGTAAAAATTCAAAGTGATTGGTGCAAAATTACGGCAGTTATCGTGTCCACAAGAAACTGATATACATATATACATATATTACATAAATTATATATAAACTTTTGAACTGACGGTGGTTTTGGGGTCTGGGGGATGTGAAACGCGAAGATATGTCGAAATTTTCCGGAAATCGAAACATGGTACCCATTGCAATAGTTAGCTTTCTAATGAAATCTACCTAAAATACTGCCGTCAACGACGCCTAGCTGTGAACTTGGCTACTAGATGCCACCTCAATCAGCAACTCGCAACGAACGTTGGAACTTCCCCTCCGAAGGAAAGCAAACTCAGGTTTTTTAGCGCTCTTAGTAAATCCGACGACTTCAGCCGGGTTTGAACCCGCGACCTTGGGCATAGAAGTTCAGCATGCTACCAGTTCCGATACCGAAGTCGCTTCCCACTGACATATGAAAACTGAATGTGATCTCGTGCAGTGGCGTTGTCATAGCAACTGCTGATGGTCATCCCTTATCAATTAAAAGTAAAGTTGTCATGGCAACCTCTCTTGGCACTTGGCATTTTCTTATAATTTAAATCATTTTGTTCACCCCGTGGCGTAATGGTGGATCATATCAAAAATTCTTTCAGACAAAAGTTTTAGGTAATTATTGGAGAAATATTGTCCATTTTGTGCGGTTTTGATATTGTGCCTATTAACAGAGATATGATTAATGTTTCCCGAAAAACCCACTTTTTCCCACCCCTTTGGTCAATGGTTGGTGCTATCAAAAAACTTATTTGACACAAATTTTTGGCACTTATCCGACACATATTATGAACTTTGAAGGGATTCGATATTTCATATATTAAGAGAGTTATAGCGATATTTCACTTTTTCGAAAAAAGCCCCCCATTTTTACCCCCTTTGACCGATTTTGCCCATTAACGAACTCGACCGAGATTTTATAGGGATACATATTATGTAAAAAATTCAAAGTGATTGGTGCAAAATTACGGCAGTTATCGTGTCCACAAGAAACTGATATATATATATATATATATATATATATATATATATATATATATATAGATAGATAGATAGATAGATACATATATACATAAATTATATATAAACTTTTGAACTGACGGTGGTTTTGGGGTCTGGGGGATGTGAAACGCGAAGATATGTCGAAATTTTCCGGAAGTCTAAACATGGGACCCATTGCAATAGTTAGCTTTCTAAAGAAATCTACTTAACAGACAGCACACACTAATACAGCCATCACAATTAACAACGGTTATCTGACATATTCTATACACACCCAAAGTACATGGGGCGACATGACCGCGTTGTCGCAGCCCCTAAACTGAGGAACCAACCAAGATATGCATAAAATATTTTGAAATACCACATAGGGCTCTAGCAGGAGCCCGCTTGTTAAAGCCTTGGAAAAGTATTGGTGCAGTATTAAGTAGGCCGGATAATACGGACGCCGGATAGCCAAGAGTATGTAGTAATTTAATTTATAGGTTAAATTTTGAAACCCTTTCCCTTAATTTATCATATTTACCATCGATCCCTTAATATTGCGGATGTAGCTGACCCTGCCCTACATCCTGCAGCCTGATCATGCGTGTCAAGTCGTAAGGGAGAGCTGAAGGTTCGACTCTCAGCACTGACAGCATTCATCCTTAATGTGTATTTCCCCCGGATATTTTCACCATTACTCCTAGCAGCAACGGTACATCAATACTCTCAATGAACCTCTGTATTTACAAGTCTATGAATGATACTCAGACGGTAAATTTGAATTCATACAGGATTCTGCACTTTGTAACAGAGCTAACAAAAATATTCACCAGCTTCCTTCAGAAAAAAAACAGTGAATGTTCTGGAGTGGCCTGCCAACTCTCCGGACCTAACCCCGATTTAGAACCTTTGAAAGCATTCAAGTGTAACGTTTCTGCTGAGACTGTTACAGATAAAATATGACTAATCAACAAATCAGCATGTTGTTGTAAACACTAATAACTGCTTCATGTCATGTTGAGTCCAAGCATGATCGCCTATTCTTAGCCTACTTTTTGTAAAAATGAGGAAAAAGTAGACTTATGAGGTCGAACCGGGAAAATGTGTGTGATGTGTCTGCCCTTCTGTCTGTGTCTCCCCCCCCCCCCTTTTCAACTCCTAAACGGCTGCAGCTATCGCAACTAAATTTGGGATGAGTGAATATCTCAAGGCCATATTTGAAAATGACGTCAGTGCTATCAACTGCTGAAAAATCGCAATTGAAATTTCTTCTCCATGTTGGATATCTCGGAAGGGAGCTATTACAAAATTGGCACACATACATACAGGGTCTTTCATATAAAGTAAGAACGGCGAGCGGCGGATTTGTTATCCGTTGCTGCAGTGGCCTTGGCTGAGCTTGTGGCGCGCCACGGCCCCTTGCTGTAGTATTGAAAGCGCGTGCATAGTTCATATTTTACCTTTCAATAAGCGTGCATTTGTTCAGTCACCAGTCTGAACCTCAGATGCTAACATGGTGAAACAGTTATCATTACAACATCGTATTTTTGTAAGTAAACTTCATTTTAAGTACGAGTCGGCTCGGCGGGTACGTGATGCATTTGTTCAGCAATTTCCCGATGAAGTGCCACCTTCACTAGCACAGATTCACGTAATTGAAAATAAGTTTGACACAACTGGCTCGGTGCTCAATAAAATACAAAAAATAAAAAATCAGAAACATTACAGTGCCAGAACTCATTCATGTCAGCCAGAATGTGGTTACCAGATGCAATGCCTGCATTACCAAGGAAGGACGACACATCCAGCATCTCTTATAAGGTAATAATTCATATAGGAGTGTACACACGCTTAAAGCAGGGGGCCACGGCGCGCCACAAGCTCGGCCAAGGCCACCACAGTAGCGGATAACAAACCCGCCGCTTGGCGTTCTTACTTTATATGAAAGACCCTGTACATACTAATAATTCAGTTTAATTTCCACGAGGCCATAGATGACAGTGTTGCCAACATGATTATACGGCTGCTAATAGGTAATAACGTTATATGGATGTAACTTCCATACTATCAATTTAATTTCCACCAAATTTCGTATGTAGTAGGCTATGTGTACCATAACAGATATGACTATGCATATTCTTCAGAGCAACTAAGGCTGATCTGTTCATAAATGTTCTCTTTATTTCCTTATATCCTAATACCAATGTATCAGAATGCATGCAAGCCAACAGCTCAAAACTTTGCACACGTATAGTACATTAATTTGTAGTAACTAATATACGTCAGTGTTGCCAAATGATTCTAAGCCTTCTGATAGGTCCGATGTAACGTCTATACTAACAAATCGATTTCAACCATATGTCGTATGTGCTTTGTGTACCATAACTGATATGACTATGCTTATTCTTGAAAGCCAGCAGGGATGCCAACTGTAAATAAATGTTATCACTATTTCTTTTACACTAATATCTATGAATGAGAAAATATGCAAGCCAACAGCTCTAAACTTTGCATTCATATAGTACCTAACATTCTAAATTAATTTGGAGTACGGTAACTAATATACGTCAGTGCTGCCAACATGATTAAAGCCTGCTGACAGATCCAATTTTTAAATAAAAGTAACTTCTATACTAACAAATGGATTTCATTCAAAATTGGCGCAATAATAGATCATAATATTTCAGACTAATCCTATGTAAAACATACATGACATTGTTGCCAACATGCTTTTACAAGCACTGATAGATCCAATGTCTAACTGCATGTAACGTCCATATTATCCATTGAACTTCAACCAAATTTTGTATGTGCATTCTATACTTTAAGAGATGAATCTTAGAATATATTCAATCACAAGGGCTGCCAACTGTAGCGCTCTAATAGGCAACACTATTTCAGGTATACTTAAAACTAATTAGAAATCTCAGTATTACCAAGTTAATTTCGTCATTATTCTGTACGAAGTCATTGGCATGAATCTTAAATTTTAAGGAGAGAAGGCTCTTTTGTTCTTCACGGGACTACTTTTTTTTTTATTATTTTCATCAATGTTTCAGAAGAATTGCCTGGTAATATGGTTGTCAAAATTAAATACAATGAGATTTATTTTAGGTAGATTCACTAGAAAGCTATCTATTGCTATGGGTGCCGGTACATATTCACATAACTTCACGTTTCACATCTCTCAGACCCCTAAAGCACCGTCCGTTCAATTGTTTATTATATAATTTATACACATGTCAAACGGATGAATGAAGTAAGGCTACCAAGACGAGCACTGGAACGACGGATGATAGGGAAGAGAGGACGAGGAAGACCAAGAATGCGTTGGATGGACTCGGTGGAGAATAGTATTAGGAAACGGAACCTGGATTGGAACACTGTATCGGAAGAGGAATGGTGGAACGACAGAACAAAGTGGAGAGGAACCATATTTGCCCCCACCCAGTGTCAACTGGAAAAGGGGAAATGAAGATGATGATGATGATCACTTTCGTGTGGACACGACAACTACTGCCATTTTTCAGCAATCACTTACAAACTTATACGTAAAAAATATAGCCTTTCAAAATCTCGGTGAAGTTCGTTAATGGACAACATCGAAATAAAGGGGTGGAAAATGGGGGGGGGGGGGGGGGGCTTTTTCGAGACGGTGAAATATCGCTATAACTTGGTCGTAGAACGAGAAAAATCGACTATTCTTTGGATAAGGACCATAAACCTTACCTCAATAATGTTTTTTGATAGCATCAACCATTGACCCAAGTGGGAGGAAAAAATTGGGTTTTGTTAGAAAAAAATAGCAAAATATCGTATGGCCTCGGCTGCTGCGTGCAAACTTTGTTATTTGCTGCCCCGAGGGCTTTCATGTCAAATTTTGTCGTACCTTAGAGCGCTATGTAAGTCAAGGTTGTTAGATATCTAAGCTCATTTGAAGTAGAGAAAGGAGGAACTTTGTGTTGGTGGAAAATTCCGAGATTAATTTTGCCATTATGAACACGGCCTAGTAAATTCAAATGGGTTCTTTAACATGCCAACAACGTTTGTCATGCATGCCGAGATCTTAGTCGCCTTTCAAAAAATCAGTTACCACGGCCAGGAGCGTATCTGCAAGCTTGGGATTGGTAGTCCGACACGATACCCATTCATCCACCGTGGCATACCACCCTGTTGTTGTTTGAGTCTTCAGTCTTTTGACTGGTTTGATGCAGCTCTCCATGCCTCCCTGTCCTGAGCTAATCGTTTCATCTCTACATGGCTACCACACCCTACGTCCGTGGCAATCTAACATATTTTAACCTTGGTCTACCCCTACAGTTCTTGCCCTCGACCCTTCCTTCCATAACTAAGCTTGTTATTCCTGGATGTCTTAGTATGTGCCCTACCAACCTATCTCTTCTCTTCATTAGCAATCGCCAGAAACATCTCTCCTCTCCCACTAGTCTTAATACCTGTTAGTTTGTAACACTATCTACCCCTCGGATCTTCATCATTCTCGTGTAACACCACCTTTCTATCGCTTCTATTCTCCTCTTTTCTGCTGCACCAATAGTCCAAGTTTCACTTCCATAGAGCGCCACGCTCCAGACATAGGCCTTCAAAAATTACTTCCTAACACCTAAATCTATATTCGATGTCAACAGATTCCTTTTCTGTATAAATGCTTTCCTTGCCTGAGCTAACCTACTTTTTATATCCTATTTGCTTCGTCCATCACTGGTTATTTTGCTTCCTAAGTAACAGAAGTCTCCTACTTCCTTTAGTTCTTCACCCTTCATAGGCTTAATATAAAAACCGCTTAAAATGGTGGATAGTCCTGGAAAAATTACTTAAAACATCTGTCTGAAAATATTTATGATATGACTAACCCTTACGCTATGGGACGAGCAAAATGTACTCTGAATTATAAGAAGATAGGGCTTCTCATATGCTAAACAGGTGGAACCTTTGTAGGTATACAACAAATAGCAAATTTAGTGAATTTGAGATATTTGGCCTCTTTCACACGGAGCCACCATTGCACAGTGGGTCAAAATCGAAATCTAGGAGGACACAATTATTTATTTTGATAATTAAAAAATCAAAATGTAATACTTCTACAGCATTCTCATATAATTGCCGCTCACTATTCTGCGATATAAACGCATCTTAGTCACCACTGTTCGAGCAGTCTGAATTGGAGGGTGAATGTAAGTGGCGGTGGTTTGATTGTCTTGGTGGTTAGTGTGATGCTTTAAGATGATCTTTGTAACGTGTTTCAGTTATTAATGTGCGTAATTGTTACGTAATTTTAGCTATATTTGCATTATATAATATTTAACTATTATTTTTAAAATTATATTTTCACTTAGATTTTTAGTATATCGCGTCACTCTGCGTCACTTTCTACTTAATGTTAAAATGTAGATAAAGTCTTGTAGTTTACGCCTGTTATAAGATATTTTGCGTCTTTTTGCAACTTACTTAGTTATTTTACGTTTTAGAAGATGCCGCGCGACCAGTTCTCACACGTTTACAACTGTTTGAAGCACTGGGTTCGACAATTATGTCAAAAGTGGAACTTTGAGACTTTGTTAAAAGTAAATTAGGGGTAGAAAATTGTTCTGAAAAGATAACTGAATGCTCTATCCAACTCCTAGTCATAGACAATTTCTTGCATGTGTAGACGTAGCTTAAAAAAGTCTTAACTGACGTTTATTATGAAGTAAACAAATTATATACGTTGCTTTCACTCTAAATTCATGATTAACACGTAAAAATAATTTTGTCTCCCTAGATTTCAATTTTGACCCACTGTGCATGGTGGCGCCTCCACGTCTTTGCAATATTTTCTCTAGCCACCAAATATGCCACCAGGGACAAACCAGTCTTGAAATGGAGGTGGAAGAAGCAGCACTAGCTCTTTTATCATTTCAAATGATCTTGTCGACTTCGTCGTTATGCTTGAGTCTAACTGTATGCGTTACGTTTACGGCTTGTATGACATCATCATGTTGTTCAGTGCATATGCACCGAGTCTGAGATTACTCCTGGTGTCTGGCGTTATGCGATACGGAGACTGCGAGTGCGTGACGTCAGACAGGAATACAGGGTGACTCCTAAAGAAGTGTGCAAGATGTCAGACAGGAATACAGGGTGACTCCTAAAGTGTTAAACACGATGTCAGATAAGAATTCAGGGTGACTCCTAAAGCGGTGTACAAGATGTCACACAAGAATTCAGGGTAACTCCTAAAGAGGTGTACAGGATGTCACACAAGAATACAGGGTGACTTCTAAAGAGAGATACAAGATGCCAGATAAGAATACAGGGTGCCTCCTAAAGAGGTGTGCAGGATGTCAGAGCAAAATACAGGGTGTTACTTAACGAGGTGTACAGTATGTTAGATTCAATTCAAATACAGGGTGACCCTTAAAGAGTTGTTCAAGATGTCAGACTCAAATACAGGGTGACCCGTAAAGAGGTGTCCGCGCGGGAAGCCTAAGTTAATGGGTAATGGAGTCTGTTGAAAGAGCCCTCCTGAGCCTCTCTAACATGTGTAGCATTTGTAGCATGCGTCATTTGAAATGATATAAAGTCTAGTCTCTCAGACTGACTGTATTCTTTTATATATCAGGTTACGTAAACGCCAAAAACGGCGAATAGAAGATTTTGGGTTCACCCACTTTCGCAGGATCGATCAACGAAAGGTATATTTTGTACTCTGTATATTGATCTTAGACAAAATCCAGTCAGAATTTTCACCTTCTTACGAATGAACATTTCATCTTTTGATGAGCTACTGCAGTGTTTAAAAGATCAACTGACCGGTGTGGACACAAATATGAGAGATACAGTAGTACACCTCCAGAGGAAGAACTACTAATGACATTGAGGTACGAATAATTTGCACATTTTCGATATACTTTAATGAGCGTTCTATTTATTAAGTAAAATTACATATACAGTAATAAAATTGTAGTTGTTATATTTTTACAAGCATATTTTTAGCCTATTTTCATTTATGAAAGAAAATAGGCTTATGAGATCACCTTGTGTCCGTGTGTCTGTGTGTGCGTGTGTGTGTGTTGGTGTTTGTGTCCCCCCCCCTAATAAATTCTAAACGGCTGGTGCGATTTCAATGAAACATGGTAGATTCATAGCACTATTCCGGATGACCCTGACCGTGCCATTCAAATTTTGTTACGTCTCATCAATTCATTATGGCGGCTGTGCGAAATATTTCACCAGCATTCAATATCTCCGAATCTATTACCGATATCACCCTGGAATTTTGTACAGTGGTAAAGGGAACTACTACAAGTTCACCTATGTGACATTTGAAAATCTCGTAACTACAAAACCAACATGGCAGCCAAGTGAAGTTGCGACTTTTAAATAGACGTTTCTCGCGATTTAACCTACCAAACGCTATAAAACTTGGTACAGTATATGTTTATACAAATTGTAATGCACTGACGTCTAATTTAGCTCAATTCTTTACATAACCTCAAGATGGAGGCTGTGCGAAATATTTCACCGGCATTCTCTGTCTCTGAAACTATTAGCGGTATCACCCTGATATGTTGCACGGAGATAAAGGGCACTACTGGAAGTTCATCTATGTGACTTTCAAAAACAGGTTAACTACAAAACGAACATGGCGGCCAAGCGAAGTTGAAAATTTTAAATAGAACTTTATCGCGATTTAATGATCCAAACGCAATGAAACTTGGTACAGCAAATGTTCATACACATTGTAATGCACTGGTATATAATTTAGTTCAATTTTTAAACATAACCTCAAGATGGGGCTGTGCGAATATTAAATTAAGTTTTTAGTTCTTGTGTCGTAGTCATGAGATCGAAGTGAAAGTTTGAATAATGAAACTATGCAATAATTTTCCTGTATTGGTACATGACTCTAGGGCCTATACATATAACAATCCAACATGGCGACCATCCGAAATATTTAGACGGCTCTGAATATCTACGAATCTATTAAAGCAATCAAACTGATTTGTTTTAAGTTCATAGGGGATATGAAGGTAAGTTCACCTATAGGACTTTCAATAACATGGTGATCTGAAATCCAACATGGCGGCGACGCGAAGTATAAATATTCACATGGTCGTTTCTCGCAATTTAACCATCCGAGTGCAGTGAAACTTGTTTCACAGTTCTTTTTAGTCTGGCCTAGGTGCACAGGAAGTCGCGTTTCCTATGTAAACCTCAGCTTGACTCAATGTAAACATGTGGTGGCCCTGACATCTTGGCCGCTCCAAAAAGCGCATTGTCTGCCACCAGGAATTCTGGCTGCACCACCAGGTGCGCGACCACCACCATGTGTGAAAGAAGCCTTTATATTTTCCCGGTGAAATCTACTTCCACGTTCTAGCGTGCTGAGAGGGATTTTTGTATGTCATTTCCAGCACGTTTATCAAGTGACCCCAGTCATGTGATCACCCACTCCTGCGAACCGAAAACATCTTGCTGGATATATTTCATTAAGACGACGAAGAACTCAACAGGTATGATCGCTGATGCATAAGCAACCGTGGCCCATTGCCTGCTAAGGGAAGTTTACAAGCTAAATAACGTAACTTGAACGCAGAGCTTTTGGAGAGCATTTCAGAGTTGTTGTGCATATCTAGTTTTGAATGTAAGCCAATAACCCGATATTTATAATTCATCGATGCAAAACTGAATAAAAGTTCAACTACATGCTATTGGTTGAAAACATACGAGAATTGCAAGTTGAATGCGTGCTTATATACCCAGCATTTCAATATGGAATACTTCTGCTATAACATTCCTGAAGTTATACTAGCCGCATGTGCTGGTAAATACCCGCAAGTGGCTTACAAGCTGATTCACAGGGCCCCATAATATAATATAAAACCAAGTCCCCAATTCTTGGATGTCACGGGTAATCTCGAGAACCACTGAATGGAATTTGATGCGGTTTTCACCATTCTGTAAAGGATTTCTGGAGGAAGGTTCCTGTAGAAGAACATTCATTTATGACCACAAGCAGCCCATAGACTGTCAATATCATTGTACAACATAGATTGCACAATATTTTTACGATTATCCTTAGACGTTTAATAATATTGTGCAATAATTTTGTGTGCGCAATAACTTGAATCGTGTGAAGGCAATGTTGAAGGTGGTGCAATATTTTGTGCAAACACGAGCACAGACGTACAACCTTAATGCCAGTATATTGTGCAACCTCCACACAACGGCAAAATCAGTCTCCGCCAGAGTTTTATGTGGATGATGTTGGATACTGAACTGCGTTGTGTTTTAATTGCTGTGGGCGTAGGTGCGAAAAAGAAAAAGAAGTCAGGAAGGAAAGGAAGGAAATGGGCCAAACTGTGGTTTATTGATAGGGAGAAGTATACCCACGAGACGTTACTCAATGAATTGAGAATCATTGAACCTAATGATTTTCGCAACTTCTTACGGATAGACGGAGAATTATTCGATGAACTCTTCGCATTGGTTACTCCTCAGCTTCGCGAATACGTTTCAATTCTTTACGGAAGTTGGTGCGCAAAGAATTTATCTTTTTTTACCACATGTTGTTTATCCGTGTCTGTGTATTGTTGGTAGTATTTTTCTAAGAGCACATCATAGTGCTCCCGCTTTTTGGCACGATTACTGTAATCCTTGCACTTCACATCCCAAAGAGCCGGAAGGTATTCTGCATTCTTGTCTCCCATGACAACCCAAACTCGGCCACTTTTGGATACCAACTGGCGGGACATTGCGCAATACTGCCGACAGACGCCACAATATTTTCCTGTTTGCACAATATATTTTCAGGTTTTTGAAAATCATGCAATATATTGCACAACCTTTCAATGTCGTCTACACACGGTCAATTATATTGCACAACCCGAAATATTGCGCAATAATATTCACCGTCTATGGGCCACTAAGAAGAAGCGCAGTAACGATTTCAGTGAATCAAGTTGAAGAAAAACCAGCTTTCTGTGCGCCTTTTAAGCTTACGCTGGGCAAACCGTTAAAAATGTCTATATACTGTGAGCGTAAGGATTGTTCAGCATGAAATGTTCTACAAAAAGTCCCCGACAGCATATCTCTATATTTAATACATCGCCCGCTATAAGTGATTTTAAGTTTTTAATTCCTCCAACAATCTCCATTCAGTGGAAATTTAAATTACTAGCTTCTGAAATATTTTACGAGCTAGCGAGCGAGCCTATCACCCCAGATTTGGCCAGCACCAAACTGTCGAGTCGTGTCAAGTTAAGACTTCAAAGAAGAGTATATTGTGTGTTGGGAGTTTCGCTGTTCATCTCGGCTTTTCCGAATTGCGTCTGAGACCTGTCGTCCGTGCGCCTTAAAAGCTTACGCTGGATAAATTGTTAAAGATACCGGATGATGCCGGGACTAGTTGCTAGTAAAATATAAAGTAATTGATTAATTAATCAAAGAATGCTTTACGTTATTTCCCTACAAACTGTGCAGAATTTCTGTTCAGTTATCAAGTCCGGATTATCAAAATTTTAAAATATTATGTCTGTATAATATATGTTCATAAATGTGCAGTCTTAGATAAAAAATACTAAATTATAGTTCACAACTTGGGATTGTAAAGTTTAATATTTGCGTGTTACAAAGCGTAAGCTTTGTTTTCTTGAAAATTAATTTATTTTATTTCATTTCATTTACCTTTTGAGTTATATTTTAATGTGTACTTGATTTCATTTAATTTCGTTTGATTTGGTTTGGTTTGATATGGCTTGACTTGATTTTGATTCGATTTTTAGTGAAAGGAAAGTTGATTAGCATCCCAGACAACGAGTTTCAAAAGAGAAGAAAATATTGTAAAGCATAAACATGAATAGCTCAAAAAGGATTCATGCAAGTATTTGAACTTCTTGATATTTTACACAGCTTTACAAAGTAAATCTCTTGAATTTGGTCGCACAACATACACTTAAAACTTTATTTGTAGGACTAAGGTTAGAAGTCGAGGGGGGGCTACGAGTTTTAGACCTCTGATTCCGAGTGCTTCGAGCTCATGGAGGATTTAAATCCAAATATGAAGGTTCCAATGATAAGAACTAAGCTTTGTCAGGACAGTTTAATAGAGAAGTGTCTATGAAACCCTCTTCCAAACGAGTGAAATGTAGTTTCAGATGGTTCATCTCACGATGGAAGTCGGTATGATCTCTATTATATAGGTTAGGACCACCATATTACTTCCTCACAATCTTAGCAGAGTATAGGGTAAATATATGATGTGTCGGGAAGGCTGTCCTGCTTCCATCCCTATCACTGACTTGGGTAGATTCGGTTTAAGTATATGAAACTTTATTCGATCCCAGGCTCTGTCAAGAAATTTAGTTTGGTCTGAAGGTTAGAACGGGGTATATTCAGCTTCGTGAGGTAAAACTGGGAAGTGACGGGCTCGATTGTAACTTAAATCCACGGCCATTTCCTTCCCAAACCTCACCTGATTTACAAATACACACATTATTACAGTTACCGCAATAACATCGGTTATCAGGTAGATTCTGCACATTGCGAAGTACACGGAGCTAAATGACCACGATGCCCAAGTCTCTCAAATAAAACAGAAAGAACAACTTAATTGGATGGCTACTTTCCTTCGTTAAGCAAACATCAGCATATCTCATTCAGTTTAGGTTTGATGGATACGCATATATCACTAATGTACAACAGTCCTTACAATGTTTTAGATTACATAAGATTTTAGTCAACTTTGTAACCATTCTGATAGTTTAACCAATTCGGTTTTATTCCATTAGTCTATTACACTTCTGTAAGTGGTGTGCTTTTGTTGATAGTATTTTTATGTGTTTGAGTATGAAAACCCGACGAATCTTTAACTTCTACCACTGGTTTGTAACCCTCTGCTGTTAAAAGCTAGATACCGCTCGTTGGTCTTGCTTGGACGTGTTCTGAATCGCACCAGCCACCTTGATGTAATGTCACGTGTCTACAATCAATGCAAAACGTAGTTATTCGACCATAGCACATGGACCATACACTCAACTGTACTTCCGCATGCGTATTTCCAATCACAACAAACAAAACATAACGTAGAATAATTCACACCGCTCGTAATTATCCGTTACACCAATAATTATATTTAGTAACAACTGTTGTTGTTAATTCATTTTAGGGCTTTGGGACATCTTGGTAGCTGCCTGTGTGTCGAACGTATCTCATAACCTGTGTTTTTGTGATAGCTGCAGTGGTAGTAGTGTGTGTAGGGTACTATCCCGGCATTTGCCTGGAGGGATTGGGGAAATCCCCGGGGTAAAACCACGTTCAATATAGCCGTTGTTAGCGCCCGGATTCGAACCTGTGATCTCCAGACTTTCTGCAGCTGCCCACACGGCCATGGTGCTCGATTTACCAAGCACGGTTATTCAGCGGGGTAAATAATATAGGCCTATAGGGGTGCGGTGACTTATAGGCCACCTTGTAGATATTATATCTTGAATGTTTGAGGACATATTTACGATCTTATTGGCTCCCCCTTTATATAGATCTACATAATGCTAAGCAACAAAGGCAATCTCTTGTAATTGAATACTTATTCTGTTGAAGACATTTCAGTAGAAATATCTTCAAGGCATATCTTGTGTGAAAGAAGAGCTTTGAACTCGAATTCTCCATCAAGATAAGACCCATGCACACATTTCCATTACTCTATAATATTCTCCGTAATAAGGTGGAAGTCTCGAGTTTCAGCGGTAAGTACCACAAGCCATTAGTCTCACCATAGGATCAGGCTAGTTTTGTTCGCTTCTTATCTTCTTATCTGTGATGGAGAAACGTTGAAAGGCGAGAAGAAATTACTAAAGAGATTCGAGAAATCAGTCGTGTGTCTGGGTTGTTAGGTCCGTGAAAGGGTTGGCGGATGCTGATCTTGGAGTATCCGGGCGTGCAAGGAGGGTGCATTGACTAAATAGTGTGGAGGCACTTGGCGAATAATCTATCTCTATCTCTGCTATACCTCGATAGGCACGTAGGAAGGATCCTTTGGCGGAACTGAAGTCGCGCATGTCTGGAATTCTAAGACCTTCCTCTCCCACTGCGTCACCTTCTCCGCAGTAGAGCACTGGCATTGATGGCTTCGTCAAACGTCTTCATGGTCATCAGGAAAATAACGTAACCTGATGTGTTTCAATTAGTTACGATCATGGTCATTGCGGTTGTGAATATCTAATTTCTGGAATCAAGTGATAGCCCTAAGTGGGCAACAATTAGTTACGCTAACACATGTCAGAGTCATAAATGTATCATTGTCAAGTGATAATTAATATGTTCACCTGTAGTTCGGTGGTCAGAGCACCGGCTTACGAAGCCGGAGGTAGCAGGTTCGAGTCTCGCAGGGATCAGACATATTTGTTCTCTAACTTCCATCTATGTGGTTTGCACTAGGTCAGCCCTTATTTCCTCTCTCTTACTGTACCTTCCTTCCTAACCTTGAACTTCAGCCTGAAAAACAAACATATCCATAGATTTTTGAATACTTAAGATATTTCTATATTATTTATAGTCGGGTGAAATTTACCTATGGCGCCATTCCTCACGCGACAATTTTCGGCTTACGTTAGTCGGGACAATCTGTAAAATATAAGGGTAAAATCCAACTATTTTGGTGCAGCAGATTCACATAGCTCACGTTCTTGTTCATCCATGTTTAGGGTCTAGGGACACTTTAGTCATTTGTTTAAGAAAATATGACTGCTTTGCCGCCACTGTGGACTACCTCCCTTCTTATGAAGCGCACCTGCGCAGTAGAGAGCTAAAAGCTCAAGCAGCCTCTCTCTTCCCTATAAAGGCTTCCAAAAAGACGGTATATTGGCTTTCACGGCCAGTGAATTAGAACTCAGCAATGTTCCTAGGTAGTGCACAGTTCGCTACTCCTGTGGGGGTCCGGACGCGGAGCACCAAGAGCCCGCTGATGAGCCAGCTTGGTGTTCCTAGGCGAAACCCCACACAAGACACGGCAAAAACCTAGATAAATTCCTGAGTTTTAATTCAGTGGCCGTGAAAGCCAATAGTTAAAGAGGCGCACGCGCGCTTCATAACAAGGGAGGTAGTGCAAAGTTCGCAACTCCTGTGGGGGTCCAGGCGCGATACACCAAGAGCCCGCTGATGAGCCAGCTTGGTGTTACTGGGCGAAACCCCACACAAGACACGGCACAAACCTAGATAAATTCCTGAGTTTTAATTCACTGGCCGTGAAAGCCAATAGTTAAAGAGGCGCACGCGCGCTTCATAACAAGGGAGGTAGTGCAAAGTTCGCAACTCCTGTGGGGGTCCAGGCGCGATACACCAAGAGCCCGCTGATGAGCCAGCTTGGTGTTACTGGGCGAAACCCCACACAAGACACGGCACAAACCTAGATAAATTCCTGAGTTTTAATTCACTGGCCGTGAAAGCCAATAGTTAAAGAGGCGCACGCGCGCTTCATAACAAGGGAGGTAGTGCAAAGCTCGCAACTCCTGTGGGGGTCCAGGCGCGATACACCAAGAGCCCGCTGATGAGCCAGCTTGGTGTTACTGGGCGAAACCCCACACAAGACACGGCACAAACCTAGATAAATTCCTGAGTTTTAATTCACTGGCCGTGAAAGCCAATAGTTAAAGAGGCGCACGCGCGCTTCATAACAAGGGAGGTAGTGCAAAGTTCGCAACTCCTGTGGGGGTCCAGGCGCGATACACCAAGAGCCCGCTGATGAGCCAGCTTGGTGTTACTGGGCGAAACCCCACACAAGACACGGCACAAACCTAGATAAATTCCTGAGTTTTAATTCACTGGCCGTGAAAGCCAATAGTTAAAGAGGCGCACGCGCGCTTCATAACAAGGGAGGTAGTGCAAAGTTCGCAACTCCTGTGGGGGTCCAGGCGCGATACACCAAGAGCCCGCTGATGAGCCAGCTTGGTGTTACTGGGCGAAACCCCACACAAGACACGGCACAAACCTAGATAAATTCCTGAGTTTTAATTCACTGGCCGTGAAAGCCAATAGTTAAAGAGGCGCACGCGCGCTTCATAACAAGGGAGGTAGTGCAAAGTTCGCAACTCCTGTGGGGGTCCAGGCGCGATACACCAAGAGCCCGCTGATGAGCCAGCTTGGTGTTACTGGGCGAAACCCCACACAAGACACGGCACAAACCTAGATAAATTCCTGAGTTTTAATTCACTGGCCGTGAAAGCCAATAGTTAAAGAGGCGCACGCGCGCTTCATAACAAGGGAGGTAGTGCAAAGTTCGCAACTCCTGTGGGGGTCCAGGCGCGATACACCAAGAGCCCGCTGATGAGCCAGCTTGGTGTTACTGGGCGAAACCCCACACAAGACACGGCACAAACCTAGATAAATTCCTGAGTTTTAATTCACTGGCCGTGAAAGCCAATAGTTAAAGAGGCGCACGCGCGCTTCATAACAAGGGAGGTAGTGCAAAGTTCGCAACTCCTGTGGGGGTCCAGGCGCGATACACCAAGAGCCCGCTGATGAGCCAGCTTGGTGTTACTGGGCGAAACCCCACACAAGACACGGCACAAACCTAGATAAATTCCTGAGTTTTAATTCACTGGCCGTGAAAGCCAATAGTTAAAGAGGCGCACGCGCGCTTCATAACAAGGGAGGTAGTGCAAAGTTCGCAACTCCTGTGGGGGTCCAGGCGCGATACACCAAGAGCCCGCTGATGAGCCAGCTTGGTGTTACTGGGCGAAACCCCACACAAGACACGGCACAAACCTAGATAAATTCCTGAGTTTTAATTCACTGGCCGTGAAAGCCAATAGTTAAAGAGGCGCACGCGCGCTTCATAACAAGGGAGGTAGTGCAAAGTTCGCAACTCCTGTGGGGGTCCAGGCGCGATACACCAAGAGCCCGCTGATGAGCCAGCTTGGTGTTACTGGGCGAAACCCCACACAAGACACGGCACAAACCTAGATAAATTCCTGAGTTTTAATTCACTGGCCGTGAAAGCCAATAGTTAAAGAGGCGCACGCGCGCTTCATAACAAGGGAGGTAGTGCAAAGTTCGCAACTCCTGTGGGGGTCCAGGCGCGATACACCAAGAGCCCGCTGATGAGCCAGCTTGGTGTTACTGGGCGAAACCCCACACAAGACACGGCACAAACCTAGATAAATTCATGAGTTTTAATTCACTGGCCGTGAAAGCCAATAGTTAAAGAGGCGCACGCGCGCTTCATAACAAGGGAGGTAGTGCAAAGTTCGCAACTCCTGTGGGGGTCCAGGCGCGATACACCAAGAGCCCGCTGATGAGCCAGCTTGGTGTTACTGGGCGAAACCCCACACAAGACACGGCACAAACCTAGATAAATTCCTGAGTTTTAATTCACTGGCCGTGAAAGCCAATAGTTAAAGAGGCGCACGCGCGCTTCATAACAAGGGAGGTAGTGCAAAGTTCGCAACTCCTGTGGGGGTCCAGGCGCGATACACCAAGAGCCCGCTGATGAGCCAGCTTGGTGTTACTGGGCGAAACCCCACACAAGACACGGCACAAACCTAGATAAATTCCTGAGTTTTAATTCACTGGCCGTGAAAGCCAATAGTTAAAGAGGCGCACGCGCGCTTCATAACAAGGGAGGTAGTGCAAAGTTCGCAACTCCTGTGGGGGTCCAGGCGCGATACACCAAGAGCCCGCTGATGAGCCAGCTTGGTGTTACTGGGCGAAACCCCACACAAGACACGGCTCAAACCTGGATAAATTCCTGAGTTTTAATTCACTGGCCGTGAAAGCCAATAGTTAAAGAGGCGCACGCGCGCTTCATAACAAGGGAGGTAGTGCAAAGTTCGCAACTCCTGTGGGGGTCCAGGCGCGATACACCAAGAGCCCGCTGATGAGCCAGCTTGGTGTTACTGGGCGAAACCCCACACAAGACACGGCACAAACCTAGATAAATTCCTGAGTTTTAATTCACTGGCCATGAAAGCCAATAGTTAAAGAGGCGCACGCGCGCTTCATAACAAGGGAGGTAGTGCAAAGTTCGCAACTCCTGTGGGGGTCCAGGCGCGATACACCAAGAGCCCGCTGATGAGCCAGCTTGGTGATACTGGGCGAAACCCCACACAAGACACGGCACAAACCTAGATAAATTCCTGAGTTTTAATTCACTGGCCGTGAAAGCCAATAGTTAAAGAGGCGCACGCGCGCTTCATAACAAGGGAGGTAGTGCAAAGTTCGCAACTCCTGTGGGGGTCCAGGCGCGATACACCAAGAGCCCGCTGATGAGCCAGCTTGGTGTTACTGGGCGAAACCCCACACAAGACACGGCACAAACCTAGATAAATTCCTGAGTTTTAATTCACTGGCCGTGAAAGCCAATAGTTAAAGAGGCGCACGCGCGCTTCATAACAAGGGAGGTAGTGCAAAGTTCGCAACTCCTGTGGGGGTCCAGGCGCGATACACCAAGAGCCCGCTGATGAGCCAGCTTGGTGTTACTGGGCGAAACCCCACACAAGACACGGCACAAACCTAGATAAATTCCTGAGTTTTAATTCACTGGCCGTGAAAGCCAATAGTTAAAGAGGCGCACGCGTGCTTCATAACAAGGGAGGTAGTGCAAAGTTCACAACTCCTGTGGGGGTCCAGGCGCGATACACCAAGAGCCCGCTGATGAGCCAGCTTGGTGTTACTGGGCGAAACCCCACACAAGACACGGCACAAACCTAGATAAATTCCTGAGTTTTAATTCACTGGCCGTGAAAGCCAATAGTTAAAGAGGCGCACGCGCGCTTCATAACAAGGGAGGTAGTGCAAAGTTCGCAACTCCTGTGGGGGTCCAGGCGCGATACACCAAGAGCCCGCTGATGAGCCAGCTTGGTGTTACTGGGCGAAACCCCACACAAGACACGGCACAAACCTAGATAAATTCCTGAGTTTTAATTCACTGGCCGTGAAAGCCAATAGTTAAAGAGGCGCACGCGCGCTTCATAACAAGGGAGGTAGTGCAAAGTTCGCAACTCCTGTGGGGGTCCAGGCGCGATACACCAAGAGCCCGCTGATGAGCCAGCTTGGTGTTACTGGGCGATACCCAACACAAGACACGGCATAAGCATAGAAGAATTGCTGAGTTTTAGGAAGAAAGATGCTACTATGATGCTACTCAAAAGACTATGCACATATTCCAAGGAGTAAACCTGTTTCACTTATCACATAAGTACAGTATATGGTGACTTGTGACTGTCCATACTACTAAAGAGTGTATAAGTGAAAAGTGTGTTCATTCCTCGTTATATGTATAAGGCATTAAAAGTCATAATTAAATAAATAAATAAATAAATAAATAAATAAATAAACAATATGTATGTATTCTTTGGTAGTATGGACAGTCACCAGCCACATCAGAACCATTCTTAGGTTTGTATGCTGTGTGTCGGTGACATTTTAAATGGCATATTGCGCAAAGGCTTGGCTTTTGACCTTTCACAACGATCGGCAAGTTCGAATTCGAATCGAAGTGTAGTGGGAATTTCATATTATATATCATGTGGCGTGACGAAAGGCAAATGGCCTTATCACAGCGACCAAAATTCAAAATATGCTTGGTTGGTTTCGGCGAACTAAAATGACTAGGATGAGCCAATTAATTAAGCGTCAGTTATTTCTATGCCTATATCCGCTTAGGTTTCGCACCCATTGGTCAGCGATTTGTCTACTCAAAGTTTAGCAATCCCTGTACTATAAACTGCCGGACATCTACAGACATTTTGAAACCCCACGAGGCTGAGTGTACCCTGTTCCAGCCCTCGGACCAGGAAATGGTTTTCCGTGGTTTTCGACTTCTACTCCAGGCAAATATCGAATGGTTCCTAACTTAAGGCCATGGCCGTCTTCTTCCAAATCCTCATCTGAATTACAAACACATACACTAATACAAACTTGCAATAAGACAGGTTATGTGACGAATTCAACACACACCCACGTACACAGTGCTAATAACCACAGATGCCCCAAGCCCCTAACATGAATTAACAACAACAACAACAAAAAGTCTATGAAGATTATTTCAAGATCACCACTGATCCTGGAGATAGATTATTTCTATGCCGGATATAGATTATGAAGATTATTTCAACATCATCATTTATCCTGGAGATAGAATGTTAAGATTATTTCCACTATTTATCCCTAAGATTATTAAGATTATTTCAAGATCATAATTCACCCTGGAGATATTATTAAGATTGTTTCAAGATCACCTTTTATGCCGGAGATAGTTAGTTAGTTAGTTAGTTACTTAGTTATTTTTGTTTTAAGGGGCGGAACTACGAGATCATCTGCCCCTATATGCCGGAGATAGGTTATTAAGATTGTTTCAAGATCATTTATCCCCAAGATAGATTATTAAGATTATTTCAAGATCATCATTTATGCCGGAGATAGATTATTAAGATTTTTTCAAGATCATCATTTATCCCGAGGATAGATTATTAAAATTATTTCAAGATCATCATTTATCCCGAAGATGGATTATTAAGATTATTTCAAGATCCCTATTTATCCCGAATATAGATCATTAAGATTATTTCAATATCACCATTTATCCCAAGGATAGATTATTACGATTATTTCAAGATCACCATTTATCCTGAAGACAGATTATATTATTTCAAGATCCCTATTTATCCCGAAGATAGTTCATTAAGATTATTTCAAGTTCATCTTTTATCCTGGAGATATTATTAAGATTAATTCAAGATCACCATTTCTCATGAAGATAGATTATTAAGATTACCTCAAGATCCCCATTTATCCCTAAGATTATTAAGATTATTTCAAGTTCACGATGTACCCCAGAGATAGAATTTTAAGATTATCTGAAGATCATTTCGAATCATCTGAAGCGGGAAATGAGCCAAGGAAGCACCATTTCGCTTGAATGCACTTGTACCTACACTCGACTGGAATTATCTGATCGATCCTATTGTGCGGTAATTACTTACAATAGACAGGTGGAACGTAACTGTGTAATTATTACAATGGTAGCACAAAAGCCCTCAGGACGCAACATGCAGTAGTTACATCTGCCAAATGCTCTTCCCCTTGTTAATCTTTACTCGGTAGGAAATATCCTGCTCTCAGTGGTCTCTGCACTCCCACCCCCAACCCCACCGAGCCGAGAAAACTAAATTCCTGAGCTTAATGAGGGAACTTGATTGTATTCTCTCTGAGGGTGTAATTGCAGTGAGATTGTTTCGAGATACTTCGTTTCTTCCTTTCTCTCTCTGCTGCTCTCACTATTTCATCTCTATGCTTGGGATCCCGATTAATTGGAATCGCTGGCAATACTATGTGTATTTTGAAATGAAATGAACATACAGGGTTTGGCACTCAAAGTTTTTCCCAGTCCATTGAGCATACAGTATGGGAAAAGGATACGGCACCACCTTCTATACTCGATCGTTTTTTCTTATCTTCAATAATTATGATATACAGTATAATAGTGAGGTCCTTCTCTATAGAAAGAAACCTTGCAGGCACCGTGTGGCGGCTGGGTCACTGTGTATTGCAGCATGTCGAGCAAGGCAAAGGCCCAACTAGTTTAACACACTTTTTAGCGTATTTAATAACCATTATTATTAGGGACCCTGATTTGTGGTAATATAAAAGGCTTCAACGTGGTGAAAGAAAATTGAATCTACCGGGTGATTCAAGAGCCCCATCCAATGACGTTTGCTACAACCCATCTATCGTGTGTTGTCAGGAAGGTCGATTATTCTCTGCCAGCATCCCGTATGGTACTAATGCACTGCAAACGATACTGAACCCTATTATTTTTCCCTCGATGGGATTACGGACTAATACCAGGGAAAAATAATAGTGTTCAGTGTCGTTCGTGGGATATACTTGCAGTGCATTAGTAGACCTACCATACGGGATGCTGGCAGAGATATATCGACCCTCCTGCCAACACACGTTAGTTGGGTTGCAGTAAATGATATTGGTAGGAGTATAGTGGAGGTGCTAGTGTGCTTAAGAACTAAGGGTACGGATTTGTTTAAATAATGAACACTATAGAAACATTTGGAGGAATAACGAACAATTTATTCATTTTTTTTTGAAAGAACTGAAGCTCAAATGTATTATATTTTCTGTGTTAAATACCTAACCTAACATTCACTTCAAAAAAATTCCTCCATGATAGCCATACAGTAGTCGTTTTGTCACTAAACCGTGAAACTGATACAGTCCCCAAAGAATAAACAGAGCACTGTTTCCTTGAATTCACGACTCCAACCAATCAAGCTCGAGAAGGGACTTCGTTATCTCGTATCTTATGAAACATTTATAACTATTATTTCTTATTTTCTATCAAACGACAGGTATAGTGGAGCTGTTTCAAATGATTTAAAAGTCAATGATATATAGAAAAATACTTTACGAGCCTTACAGTAGATGCATATGATGTGCAACATCTGACATAGAAGAACCTCACATGAAATTGTTGATACACCGGTATTGTATGTCTACCCCTTATTATTCTCGTTTTCCTACGGGGTTGGGGATGAGATGCAATGGAAGTCTTTGTGGCGGATGGTCTTTACGGCCGGATGCCCTTCCTGACGCCAACCTCGCGAGAGGAGTTAATGAGAGATTAAATGAATGATGGTGAATGTAACTGGGTAAGGATGTGGAAGGAAGCAGCCGTGGCCTGTCAGAAGGCACCGTCCTAGCATTTGCCTGGAGTTGAAAATGGGAAACCACGGAAAACCATACACATATTAATCTATTGTAAAAGGGAGTGTTTTACAGATATTGTAGTTTATAATACGGAACTTATTTTATTAGAGGTTTTGTAGCTTCCACCAGTACTAGCCTATATAAAGAATGCGATATGGATCAATTAGATTAATAGACGCGCCACTGCTCATAACCTTAAATTCCTTATAAATAGGCCAACTTGCGAGTAAATGCAATGTGCACAGCAGGAGATCATGAAAGGCTTGCCCAGTTCCCGGACCTCTTGATTCACAGACAAACACGTACTTCCATGTGGATTCTGTTAAAATGAGTCATATTGATGTGATAAATATCGTTTAAAACGATAATCTGATAACAAAGATATCTATACCGTTCGGGATTATAACCCAAGATCTCTAGATTCACATTCAAAGACGCTAACACCACGGCTATTTCGACCACGCAAATATTGAGCACAAGATGGTGACTTATTTACACGTACCAATAATACTGCATTATGGAATTAAGTTTCATTTATATTTTGCTTGTTTCGATAATGTACCTGCGTGAAATTGAGCTTAAAATGCCTTATGAATAGGCCCTGTTGTGAGTAAAAAGAATGTGTTCTGCAATAGTTCATGAAGGCTTGCCTAGTTCCCATATAAACACCACAATATATAAATTATATAGATGACTGCAATACCGTTATGTGGGTTAATATTTCAATAACCATTGTGCAGAAACATAATACCGGCATTGCCGACTACTTACAATGTTTCATATTAAAGCATATCATCATTTAAATACTGATACGAAGACTTGAGCCATGTGCCATGTGCTTTGTGTTTCAATCAGTTGACACCAGAGTTCGCATGAGTGTTTATCGCCAGAATGACAGTGTTGAGCAAAGTTACTCGGGGAGCGGATGCCGATCACATTTATCCAGAGATTGAAAAACAGACTCTTAAGAAATCATAATTGTTTTCAGCAAATATGATATAATGAACATTTTTACACCAAAGAACGACAACTTGAAGATGATAAATTGTAGGAATATTTGTAATGACACCTCCAAACTTTGAAGTAATCCGCATGAGATATACATTCCTCATCAGACAGGAGGGATACGATCCAGCTGGCAGTGCGTCTTACACACTTCCGTCCGATCCACGTCCGTCCCATTTTCCAAAATCACTCCCACAAAAATATTCAGTAACCGAGTGGAAAGATTTTACACATCACAAATCTTATTACCAGTATTCTGTTGGTATTTAGCATTTTGGGGTAAAAATAACACATTTCGCAAAAGTATTTTTCTTATTTTGCGGTAGTTTGTGGCTTCAGTATCGAAAACAATGCATATTTTGGGGTAAATATATTGCTGTGATATGTTTGCTGAAATATTTCGCGGATATCGTTAAAACCAAAGAGTCGGGACTCTAATCATTACTTACATACATTTGCAAAGTTGTTGCTGGAAAAGCGGTCCTTCATTTTCTAAACATACGTTGCACCAACGTAGGAAGTTTTAGTACACTCCTGTAATTCATCCTCACTGATATTTCGTATCAGTGCAGTTATTTCCTACTCGAGAGCCTCCAGCGTGTACAGATTGTTTATATATATATATATATTGATACGTGCCACCCCTAGCGGCACTTTCATTAACTGCATTACGGTGGGTAGAAGCACAACACAATGATTCTTTTAAAGAAATAGTAGTTTTATTGCAGGACTTAGAAAGTAACAGTTCACCACACAATAAACAGATACAAGCAATTAGCTATCTTACAGAAGCTGCCTCTATGGAGCTCGACTCACCCTTTCACTCAGTTATGCAGTTAATACTACCGTAATGAGGTCCGTGTCCTCGGCTAGAAGTAACGGCACTCTCCCTCAAGTAAACAAGCCATACTCACTTGTTCTGAATGAACACTCTCTCGCCGTCTGCCGGCTAGGAAAACAGTCCACTGCGTTTCGCAATCCACACAGCACTTCACCGCATGCAATATCCTCACTTGGGTTTCGCACGTCACGTCACCAGCTATTGTCGCACTCGCTCAAAAACACTGTCCTCCCTCGCTGGTGAGGCCGCTTTATATAGCAGGCTGGTGACTCAATGAATGCTTCTAGAACCGTCCAGGATTCACGGCTTCTCGACATTTCCATCACTAACTGGGTCACGAATATTATGGTCCATCCCTTTTGTCCTCGCAGCCCCGTTGCGTAAGGCACAGGTAAGACACAGGGGCAGATCATAGCCCGGGGCGGCTGTGACTCACGCGGTGAGGCGACGAAACAAACTCACAGCCGTAACAATATTTTGTTTGAGGTTCCCCCACAAGTAAAACTCGCTCGGTGATGAAACTTACGAACATATTCACTGAAAGACTTATTCTTGAGAAGATAAATTGTCACTAGGAAAATTCGTTGTAGATTATCCTGGTTCTTACGATGTTCGCTTTACAAATGAAACATGGCATTATTGTATCCTAGACAATCTCCTTGTAATGCGTACACATACTTCGAGTAATTATTTCAAGTAGAATCATATTTACCACCTAATATAATTGGGACCGACCCCGGTGGCCGAGAGCGCTGACGCTGTACCTCGTGCCTTGCTGGTATAGAGATAGCGTGGGATCGAATCCCACCTCAACTCTCTTGATAATGGCTTTCTGTGGATTCCCACTTTCACCCCCACATAAATGACATTCAAAAGATCCACGGCTGACTTCCTTTCAAAATCCCTTCTCTGACCCTTTTTTAATTAGACCCAAGTTAGCGGTCACCTGGGCGATAAGCCTGTCACCATCCCCAGTTGTATCTGATGACATAGTGTGTTCATCCCCAGGGAAGGAGGAGACTTCTGTCACTTAGGAAGCAAAATGACCAGTGATGGTTGAAGCCAAGAGGATTTAAAAAGTAGGTTGGCTCAGGCATGGAAAGCATTTCTACAAAAAAGGAATCTGTTGACATCGAATGTAGATTTAGGTATTAGGAGGTAATTTTTGAAAGCCTTTGTCTGGAGGGTAGCGCTCTATGGAAGTGAAACTTGGGCTAATGGTGCAGCAGAAAAGAGGAGAATTGAAGCATTTGAATTGTGGTGTTACAGGAGAATGCTGAAGATCAGATGGGTAGATAGGGTTACAATCGAAGAGGTATTAAGGCGAGTGGGAGAGGAGACATGTTTCTGGCGACTGCTAATGAAGAGAAGAGATAGGTTGGTAGGACACATACTAAGACACCCAGGAATAGCAAGCTTAGTTATGGAAGGAAGGGTCGAGGACAAGAACTGTAGGGGTAGACCAAGGTTAGAATATGTTAAACAGATTGCCTTGGATGTAGGGTGTGGTAGCTATGTAGAGATGAAACGATTAGCTCAGGACAGGGAGAGGGCTGCATCAAACCAGTCAAAAGACTGAATACCAAACAACAACAACAACAACAGCTCCTAGACACTGTCCTCGTGGCGGTAGAGGAATGATCCCTCTCAGAGTCCGTGGGTGAAGCCCAGCTGGGTGGACAACCGATTTGTAGGTGTTGTCCGTGGAAAAATGTATATATTACCTTTTAGGTAGATTTCATTAGAAAGCTAACTATTGCAATGGGTCCCATGTTTCGACTTCCGGAAAATTTCGACATTTCGCGTTTCACATCCCCCAGACCCCAAAACCACCGTCAGTTCAAAAGTTTATATATAATTTATGTATGTATATATATATATGTATACATGTATATCAGTTTCTTTTGGACGCGATAACTGCCGTAATTTTGCACCAATCACTTTGAATTTTTTACATAATATGTATCCCCTTAAAATCTCGGTCGATTTCGTTAATGGGCAAAATCGGTCAAAGGGGGTGAATATGGGAGGCTTTTTTCGAAAAAGTGAAATATCGCTATAACTCTCTTAATATCTGAAATATTGAATCCATTCAAAGTTCATACTATGTGTCGGACAAGGCCCTAAAATTTATGTTTGAAAAGTTTTTTGATAGCACCAACCATTGACCAAAGGGGTGGGAAAAAGTGGGTTTTTCGGAAAACATTAATCATATCTCTGTTAATAGGCACAATATCATAACCGTACAAAATGGACAATATTCCTCCAATAATTACCTAAAACTTTTGTCTGAAATAATTTTTGATACGCCACGGGGTGAGCAAAATGATTTAAATTATAAGAAAATGCCAAGTGCCAAGAGAGGTTGCCATGACAACTTTACTTTTAATTGATAAGGGATGAGCCATCAGCAGTTGCTATGACAACGCCACTGCACGAGATAACATTCAGTTTTACATCTGTCTGTGGGAAGCGACTTCGGTATCGGAACTGGTAGCATGCTGAACTTCTATGCCCAAGGTCGCGGGTTCAAACCTGGCTGAAGTCGTCGGATTTACTAAGAGCGCTAAAAACCCTGAGTTTGCTTTCCTTCGGAGGGGAAGTTCCAACGTTCGTTGCGAGTTGATGGTTCCGGTGGCATCTAGTAGCCAAGTTCACAGCTAGGTGTCGTTGATGGTAGTATTTTTAATTATGTAGCCTATTTTAGGTAGATTTCATCAGAAAGCTAACTATTGCAATTTAGGTAGATTTCATCAGAAAGCTAACCATTGCAATGGGTGCCATGTTTCGACTTCCGGAAAATTTCGACATATCCTCGCGTTTCACATCCCCCTGATCCCCAAACCACCGTCAGTTCAAAAGTTTATATATATATATGTGTGTGTGTATATATATGCATATATATCAGTTTCTTGTGGACACGATAACTGCCGTAATTTTGCACCAATCACTTTGAATGTTTTGCATAATATGTATCCCCTTAAAATCTCGGTCGAGTTCGTTAATGGGCAAAATCGGTTGAAGGTGGGGGGGGGGGGTTCTTTCGAAAAAGTGAAATATCGCTATAACTCTCTTAATACGTGAAATATCGAATCCATTCAAAGTTCATAATATGTGTCGGATAAGTGCCAAAAATTTATGTTTGAAAAGTTTTTGATAGCACCAAACATTTGACCAAAGGGGGTGGAAAAAAGTGGTTTTTTCGGGAAACATTAATCATATCTCTCTTAATAGGCACAATATCAAAACCGTACAAAATGGAAAATATTCCCCTAATAATTACCTAAAACTTTGTCTGAAATAATTTTTGATCTGACCTACCATTACGCCAAGGGATGAGAAAAAAAATTTCGGAATTGAAGAAAATGCCAAGTGCCATCAGAGGTTACCATGACAACGCTTCTTAATTGATGAGGGATGAGCTATCAGAGGTTGTCAAGACAACGCCATCGCACGAGATCACATTCATTTTTCCATCTGACTCTGTGGGAAGCAGCTAACTGGTAGCATGCTGAATTTATAATCCCAAGGTCGCTGGTTCAAAGCCGGCCAAAGTCGTCGGATTTTCAAAGAACGCTAAAAATCCCTCAGCATGCTTTCCTTTGGGGGGGGGGGGGGGAGTTCCAACGTTCGTTCCAAGTTGCTGGTTGCGGTGGCATCTAGTAGCCAAGTTCACAGGTGTCGTTGACGTTAGTATATGGTACAAAATTAGGAACTACTACTTAAAATTGACCGTCTGCAGACCTTACCTGAATTACAGACTAATACAGTCATCACAATTAACACCGTTTATCAGATTCTACACACACCCAGTGTACACGGGGTTGCATGACCACGTTGTCGCAGCCCCTAATCTGAGGAACCAACAAAAATCTCTGCGGGAGATAAAATTTTGCATGAAGAAGTAACAGACCGTTACATAGTTACACATCAGTGTCGAAACCTTGCATAATGACAGTGTGACCACAAGTAAAAAAATGTACCCCAAATTACAAGAAGGTTACCGTCCCCATAAGACAATAAAAGGTTTAAAATATGCTTAAAATGACGAAAAACAAAGTTAATTAAGCTCCAATTATAAAATACTTTCTCACAATAAATGAGGTCTGACCCTCTTATGAAAACGAGCATATTCTGACATTTTCGCCTATCCCCAAGTTTGCCCGATGAAATCTACCTCCGCCTTCCGGCATGCCGAGAGGACTTTTTAATTAAAGCAAAGTTCTCCACCGGATCTGCATGAGTGACATCTACTAACAACCATTTGAACTATGCGTTAGCTAACCACGGCCTACTAGATGTGAGCTGCGCTCTATATCGGCCTTGGCATTCCCAGTTAGTGAACCCATGCTTACGGTGTAATTGAGAAATTTCCTCTTGTGACCGATAGAGCACACAGGCACCAAGGATCGGCACGATTAAAAACTTGCTGTGCAGTAGGTTTAATAAATGTGTTTCTCCTAGTGATACGTTTAGACAACGAAGTTTTGTTTCAGTTTAAATTATTGTAAGTAGTCGGTGTTAATATAGTCTACTAAATTCCTACGTTGTTTGGAGTGTTTGCTGATGAAATTGTAAAAAAGTCCTCTCGGCACGCCGGAAGGCGGAGGTAGATTTCACCGGACAAACTTGGGGATAGGCGAAAATAGGCAGAATATGCAGGTTTTCGTAGAAGGATCAGACCTCATTTATTGCGAGAAGGTATTTTATAATTGGAGCTTAAATAACTTTGTTTTTCGTCATTTTATGCTTATTTTAAACATTTTATTGTCTTATGGGAACGGTAACCTTCTTGTCATTTGGGGTCCATTTTTATACTTGTGGTCATACTGTCCTTATGCAAGGTTTCGACACTGATGTGTAACTTTGTAACGGTCTGTTACTTCTTCACGCAAAATTATATCTCCCGCAGAGATTTTGGTTGGTTCCTCAGTTTAGGGGCTGCGACAACGCGGTCATGTAACCCCGTGTACTTAGGGATGGCTGTATTAGTCTGTAATTCATGTAAGGACTGCAGACGGTCAATTTCAAGCAGTAGTTCCAAATGTTGCTACCAGGTAGTACCGTCAACGACACCTAGCTGTGAACTTGGCTACTAGATGCCACCGGAACCAGCAACTCGCAACGAACGTTGGAACTTCCCCTCCAAAGGAAAGCATACTGAGGGATTTTAGCGCTCTTAGAAAATCCGACGACTTCGGCCGGCTTTGAAACCGCGACCTTGGGCATAGACATTCAGCATGCTACCAGTTACGTCACCGAAGCCGATTCCCACTTAGTCAGATGGAAATACTGAATCTGATCTCGTGCAAGTGCGTTGTCATGGCAACGTCTGATGGCTCATGCCTCATCAATTTAGTAGTGTTGCCATGGCAACTTCTGATAGCTCTTGTCATTTTCTTTTAATTCGGAAAACATTTTTCTCATCCCTTGGCATAATGGTGGGTCATATCAAAAATTATTTTAGACAAAGATTTAGGTAATTATTAGGGGAATATTGTCCATTTTGTACGGTTTTGATATTGTGCCTATTAAGAGAGATATGATTAATGTTTCCCGAAAAACCCACTTTTTCCCACCCCTTTGGTCAATGGTTGGTGCTATAAAAAACTCTTCAAACATAAATTTTTGAGCTTTATCCGACACATAGTATGAACGTTGAACGGATTCGATATTTCACATATTAAGAGAGTTATAGCAATATTTCACTTTGTCGAAAAAAGCACCCCATTTTCACCCCCTTCGACCGATTTAGCCCAGTAACGAACTCGACCGAGATTTTATAGGTATACATATTCGGTAAAAAATTCAAAGTGATTGGTGCAAAATTACGGCAGTTATCGTGTCCACAAGAAACTGATATACATACATATAAAAACTTTTGAACTGACGGTGGTTTTGGGGTCTGGGGGATGTGAAACGCGAAGATATGTCGAAATTTTCCGGAAGTCGAAACATGGGACCCATTGCAATAGTTAGCTTTCTAATGAAATCTACCTAAAAAGCTGGGGTAAATTATAAACTACGGTTTGAACGCTGCTGCTCAAATCCAGTATGTCATTCTGTAGGGTACCATTTTGCACTTCAATTAGGAAGAAAATAGGAGGTGATAAAGACAACGAGTTATAACTACACATTTAGAAGTAAGTAGGCTATATGTTCTTTCTTGAACATCTTGATTATACGATTGCGTATGTGGTCAGGATAACTCCTAAACATACGCAGTTCTCCTGGTAAGCACGAAATTTGACTAACAGTGGTGGCCAAACGGCAGGATATCTTACAGGGGAGTTTTCTCTCTCGTTTACAGGTCGGCGGCGAACTTCTATGAAGAAGGTATCCAAAAACTTGTGCCACGCTATGACTAATGCCTGCAAAAGTTCGGCAGTTATGTGGAAAAGTAGTTTAAGTGGTGTAGAATGTTGTGTAATAAATAACTTTTCTGTATCTGTACACAATTTAATTTTATTACCAAACGGAACATACTTTCTGGACGTGCCTCTTATATAAGATATGCCAACAGATTCCTCTTTTGAGTGAAAGTTTTCCTTCTCTGTGCTCACTTAATTCTTATATCGTCGTTCATTCACCCTTTGTTGTGCTTTCCAAGTAACTCCCCGTGGCACTAGGCCCATGAAGTGCCTAGGCCTACCAATCGACCACTATAGATATTGGTGTGATGGGTGGTCAGCACATCGGCTCCCCTCTGCTGTTTTATCATGGCTTTCGTGAACACATGCATACTGTGTTATTGAAACATTTCCTCTTGATGCCGATAGAGCGCACTCACCCCCAAGTATAGGCGCGACTAAACATTAACTTTGCAGTAGGTTTATTAAATCTGTACCTCAGAACCAGACTAACGTGTCACATTATGCCAACTTTTCATGAGTGCATAACAACTGTAGAAAATGAACTCTATGTCTGACTGCATAGCTAACACTTGAATTAGGCAGCAAAAAACTATTGACATTATTAAAGTTGTATATACTTAACCCCTTTATTGTTATTTCCTTTAGAATTAACGCAATATTCAGTCAGGACTAGACTTACGTTTTTTTGGCTGTACTTATGAAATCGTTTTAGGACTTAAGACTGGACTTGCGTTATATTGGATGTACTTATAAAATCGTTCTAGGACTTTAGGCTGGACATGCGTTATATTGGCTGTACTTATAAAACCAGGTTTAGGACTTAGCACTATGACAAGGTGTGTTAATGGGACTTGCGTTTTAATGTATTCTTAACGCTTCAGAACCACAATAACGTAAGTGGATTTAAGTTTGTCTGGCTCAATCATAGGTTGGGACTCACATTCTTACAACCCTTAGTAAATTCAAAACGCGATGTTTCACCGGACTTAAGTTGTAATGGCTTAATGTAGAATCAAATTCTACATACAATGATGTGATAACCTGAAAATCGTAATTTTGAACTTACGTTCGTCTGGTTCTGAGGTACAGAAATGTGTTTATCCCAGTGATACGTTTAGACCAACGTAGTTTTGTTTTGTTGTCTCACTGTCAGACAATCACCCAATTGTCCTCACGAGGCTGAGTGCACCCCATTCCATCCCTCACGTCCGTTTCTAAACTCCTTGACGGAGCCGGGAATCGAAACTGGGGCCACCGGGTGAGAGATGGTGTGCTACCCAAACTCCACGGGTGCGTTCCAAGTAGCATAAGTAATATACAGGATGAAGTGCAGTTATCCGCTTCTTTCTCTCTTTCTTTGGTGAAATTTATCTGGTCCTCAATATTATCGTAAATATTTCTCAAATCAGTATTTATGCGATACTTCAGTACCAATACCACATATTCTAAGAATTTATGAACGTGTGGTGGCCAATCGGCTGTCGTGTTACCCACAACATCCGATGAAGTTCCAACTCCTATGGAATGTGTGACAGGCAACCCGCAGAATGCGGTTGTTTGAATAGTTGCCTAGCCGACCCACATCACGGGGTTGTGGCTTGTTGGTGGTCGACCAGCTCGCTTCTACTGTACCAAAGATAATTCACTCCTCGCCTTTCCAAAGTTTCAAGCTCTACTTGAGAAGTATAAAATTAGGAATCTTACAATTTTTAATAACATAATAACAATTTGTTATTATGTCAACGTATTACGCTAATAATATTCACGAATTATAACATAGAAGTCCCTCATCGCAGATATGACTTCACTAAACAATAATCGAATACTTGTGTGTCGATATAAGTTATGCAAATTATAGGCTGTCTTTTACGTTAGACCGACAGCGGTAGCTACGCCCCCTAACGCACAAAGCTAGGTCATGGGGCCAACTATCTGCGAAATTGGTGGACGTGGGTTCGAGCCCCACAGTCGGCCGTCCTTTAAATTGTTTTCCGTGGTTTCCCCCATTTTCAACCCCAGGCAAATGCTGGGACGGTACCTTCTGACAGCACACGACCGCTTGCTTCCACATCCTTGCCCAGTTTCATTCATTTCATTTCTTATTAACTCCTCTCTTGAGGTTGGCATCAGTAAGGGCATCTGGCCATAAAAACCACCCTCCACATAGACTTTCATCGGATTTCATCCCTAACCATATTGAAAACGGGAATAATAAGGGGTAAACATACATTGACTATTTGTTACGTTATCAGCCCATAGGTTGGTCAGGTCCTCTGGCGTAGGTTAAAGGTGTAGACACAATAATAACAACAACACCATTATAGCGTTAAAATGAGGCATACGAGGGAAGGTGAAGGTGAGATGATTTGCCATTGTTTTCTACACGGTCCAAGTGCAGGAGCACTGATCCCATCAATAGCGTTCACAGACACTAACTGGGCCATTTCTTAGCACACCCATTCCTCAATAGTCGAAGAATCAAATTTTACTCTTGGTTGGTTGGTTGGTTGGTTGGTCGGTTGGTTAGTTCCTTAGTTTAGGGGCTGCGACAACGCGGTCATGTAGCCCCGTGTACTTTGGGTGTGTGTAGAGCCTGTCTGATAACCGGTGTTAATTGTTTTGTCTGTATTAGTGGGTGTTATCTGTTTTAATTCAATAAGGACTGCAGACAATGAATTTCGAGTTGTTCCTACTTTTGCCACCAAACACCACCGTAAACAACTACTAGTTCAGAGCTTGGCTACTAGACGCCACCGCAGTCGGCTCCTGGCGACGAACGTAGGAGCCTTAAGAGCGTTGTTTAACCTAAAAGTTAATTTAGCTTCACACAGGTGTAATTAGTGGAAAGTTCTATAACAAGCCATACTTCTATGACATGGGACCGCCAGCTTTACTTCCCCTCTGAAGGAAGGCATACTAGGGATTTTTAACGCTCTTAAAAAATCAGACGACTTCGGCCGGGTTTGAACCCGCGATCTTGGGCATAGAAGCTCAGCATGCTATCAACTACGCCACCGAAGCCGATAATTTTACTCTAGCCTTTGCCAGCAGACAAAATCATAAATATTGAATAGGAAAGAATAAGGGATGGGAATCGAATACATTTAACTTCTAGCACTCACTATGTATAACCCCCCTCGTAGCGTAGTGGCTTGACTAATTTTTGCCTGTCACCACGAAGGTTTGGGTTTGATTCCCGGCTCTGCCAAGATATTAATTATTCTGGTGGAATGGCTGGAAAGGTGTCCATTCATTTTCGTGAGCTATAACAGACAAAGGCGGGTTGGATTAGAGATCCTTTTCCTACTATAGGAGTTACATAATGTTAAACATGGAACCTATAATCACGCACACACTTCCGTTAGTAACAGTGTCATTAGTAGGTGTTAATAAATCATTAAATTATTTTTAGCCTACTTTTCACATTTTGTAATAATGAGGAAAACGTAGACTTATGAGATCGATCCGGGCAAATGTATGTCTGTCTGTCTGTCTGTCTGTCCTTTTGTCTGTCTGTCTGTCTGTCCTTCTGTCTGTCTGGCTGTGTGTGTCCCCCCTATCAACTCCTAAACGGCTGCAGCAATCGAAACAAAATTTGGTAGGGGTAAAGATCTATACCTGAATATCTCAATGCTGTATTTGAAAATGACGTCAGTGCTATCAACTGCTGATAAATCGCAATTGAAATTTGAGCTCCATTTTGGATATCTTGGAAGGTATGAATAGGAGCTATTTCAAAATTGGCACACGTATAGATAATCACATTTTTCAGTTTAATTTCCAGGGGGCCATACATGGCAGTGTTGCCAAAATGATTATAAGCCTGCTGATAGGTCCAATTTTTAAATGCACATAACTTCTACACTATCAATTGGAATTCAACCAAATTTCGTATGTGCTATGTGTTTATAAACATACATGACTGAGTATTCTTAAGAGCCACCAGGGCTGCCAACTGTTATAAAATGCTCTCAATCTATTTTATCCAAATACCAATATATCAGAAAGTATGCAAGCCGACAGCTTTAAACTATGCACACGTATAGTACCTGACATTCTATATTAATTTGGAGTAACTTATATACGTCAGTGCTACCAACATGATTCTAAGCCTGCTGAGAAGTGCAATTTTAAATACATGTAACTTCTATACTATCATTTGGATTTCAACCAAATATCGTATGTGCTATGTGTACCATAACAGATATGACTATGCATATTCTTAAGAGCAACCAGGGCTGTCAACTGTTAATTAATGTTGTCTTTATTTTTGTTACCCTAATATCAATATAACAGAAATTATGCAAGCCAATAGTTCTAAACTTTGCACACGTATAGTACCTGGCATTCTAGATTGATTTGGAGTAACCAATATGTCAGTGCCGCCAATATGATTCTAAGCCTCGTGATAGACCCAATTTTAAAATGCATGTAACTTCATATACTAACAAATGGATTTCATTCAAAATTGGCACAACTATGAAACATTGCTGTGTATAGATTCCACGCTGAGATTTGCAGTCATTGACAGCTGACGTACGATTAAACAGCAATTGGCCTTTTCATCATCATCATCATCATCCTCATCATCATCATTAAAAAAACATAATTTATCCAAATTTTTTGAATTCTTTCATTGGTTAACTAGAATGAAACGAAATGCAGTGATCTATTGTACCCATGTGAGTAATTTCCATGGAAATCATGCTTCTGCCTCCAGCCAGCATCAGTCCTCAGGCGTGTACCGTCCACCCACTGAGCAGTTGTATATTTTTGATCTGAGACTAAAAGGTATCAACTCTACAATGATAAAGCACAACTCTATTCTAAAGACTTTAATTCAGCTCTAAATCATGGCTTCAAACACACAAAAACACAATCCCAACACTATAACACAAAACAAAACAAAATTACTCCTACAATCCACTAATATTCACATTTTATCCTTGCAAATCCAGATGATTATTCATTTATTTATCCTGAGATTGACATCAAAACTCAATCTCAAGTGCGCTGATGCACATGTCATTTACACATAAACTGTACTTATAATTTTATGTCACCTGTTGTGACCTCTTTAATTTCACAAGCTTAATTGTTTACACTCATATTCATATTCATATTCATTCATTTATTTGCAATGGGGGGTGTGTCCCCCGGTGGCAAATTGTATATACATAACAAATAAATAATTATACATAACAATTCAATAACAATTATACAACAATTAAACTGGAGTATTTACACAAATAGTCAGTCTTTTCTTAAACACACCTATATGTTTGGGAAAAGGCTCTAAGACTGCGGCAGGTATAGAGTTCCAGTTATCAATGACACGGTTTACAAAATAATATTTACCATAATTTGTTCGCTGTGGTCGGCCCTTAACTTTGAAAGGATGATCGCTCCTACCCATGTAAGTGGGCTTTCCCAATCGTTTGCTAAGCTCACCCCATGCTGGTTGATTTGTATACGTGTTGTACATAGCGCAGAGTCTAGATTTCATCCCCTTACCCTCCAGTGATTCCCACCCAAGTTTCTTTAACATACGGCTCACACTGCTCCTGGGATTAAAGTCACTGAGCACAAATCTAGCGGCCTTTCTTTGTACCATTTCCAACTCATTGATGAGCCCTACTTGATATGGATCCCAAACCGCCGAGGCATATTCCAGAATAGGTCTTACAAGTGACAAATAGCCTAATTCTTTAGCAGAGGTACTACTTCCTTTTAATACCCTCATTACAAAGTGCAGGGATTTGTAAGCTTTTGAAACTACACATCCTACATGACTACTCCATTTCATATCATTCCTTACGTGAACGCCCAAATATTTGCAAGAATCTTCTTCTACAAGTATTTCCGAGCCAATGTTATATTGAAAATCCTGCCTTCGCACTTTCCCTATTTTAAGAGACTACATTTTCTTGTGTTTATTTTCATTTTATTTACAATCGCCCACTTATAGACCAGGTTCAGGTCCTCTTGAAGCACTGCATTGTCTTGTGAGTCATGTATCTTTCGATATATTACACAATCATCCGCAAACAATCGACAGTCAGTGCGAATCCCATTTGGTAAGTCATTTATAAACGCCAAAAATAACAAAGTTCCGATTACGCTGCCCTGAGGGATACCCGACGTTACGGTAATTTCATCCGAGAATATGCCTTCGACTTTCACTTTCTGAGAACGACCCGTCAAAAATTCTTGGATCCATAAAATTACTCTTCTATCAATCTTCGTCGAAGCTAATTTATTGAGTAGCATGTCATGCGGAAGGACATCAAATGGCTTCGCAAAATCTATAACCACGGCGTCGACTGAAACTCCATGGTCTAACGATTCGCTAATGTCTTGAAAATGTGATAGCATCTGACTCTCGCATGAGTAACCTTTCCGAAATCCATGTTGCCTATCATTAAACCATGATAATGTTTCCCTCTGTTCCCTCAAGTAGTCGCAAATGAGATGCTCCATCTGTTTACAAACGACGGACGTAAGGCTAACCGGCCTGTAGTTGCCCAATTCAAGTCTGCTCCCTCCCTTAAATATTGGTACTACCGTAGCTCTTTTCCAGTCATCTGGGATTTGCGCATTGTTTATGGACACATTAAACATCACCTCCAAGTATCGTGCCATGGCCCTACCTCCTAGTTTAAATACTTCACTACCAATATTATCAGGACCCTTTGATACATTGAAACGTAGTTTTTGTATTAGCTTTACAATTGCTGACTGGTTTATTTGGAACAGGGGAGCCCCTGATTCGTCGTTAAGGTCCAACACACAGCTATTGGATTTATTGAACACACTACCGTAAAAGACATTTAATTCATTAGAAATGGCCTGTTTCTCAGTAATTAATTTACCGTCACCGGACATTATCAACGACAAATTATTTGAATTTCCCTTTCTTCTCCTAACATAACTGTAAAATTTTTTCACCCATCACCTCCCGAACCAAGTAAATCTTGCATATAACTGTCATGAGCAGCCCTCTTTTTTAAGACGAGCTCTCTTGATAAGTACTTAAATTTCAACATATACTTGTCACTATCATGTCTTTTATTGTATAATTTCCTAATTTTCCGTTTTAGACTCCTAATTTCTCGTGTGTAATACTCAGGATCTGGGTTTTGTTTCAGCAATTTAAATGGGACAAATTTATCAACAGCGCTATTTAAAATTTTCACATCTTAATTCACATTATGCTCACATTTGTGTTTTGTATCTCTTTTCCCACCAAAATGCTTTACCATGCATTAGCCAATTTATGGGTTGCACATCAAATTTACTTGCAACTCCACAATGATATGTAACCGTACCCTTTCTCAACAGTTCCATTCTACAATTCCCTTTTCTACAGTTCTACCGTATGCCGTTGTGATTTCACTTTCAAAAATTCCGTTACCGCTGTGTCGGATGGTATATTATGCTACCCTTGCGTGGGCATAGCCTATGGCATCTAGTGCCGACCTTCAGAGCTAAGTAATACAGTCAGTATAAAAAGATGTAACTTCCAACAACTCATAAGTTTGCCAAGTATTACGTTATAAGAACGATCCTTAATTAACAATGTGTTTCAAACCACACAAATTCATTATACAACACAACAATGACTCTTTTCATTACAAACAGGGTTTCAAAGTCTGTCCCTTCTAAATGTCAACCTTCAATGGTCGTTTAAAAGTCTCCCCCTCGGAGCTCCTTGTATACAATGGGACTGAGTCGAGCGGTCACAACACGTGCGCTGTCCTTTCCTGACTCCTTCCTGCTTTTATCCCCAAGCAGTAACAACATTTTAAATACAATAGTGCAGTCTCAATGACCCACATATGCCATATGATTTCAACTAAATTGTATGCAAGACAGGTGATGGGCATGTTTAATAATTTATTCCTAACTTTAGGATATTAATAACTGGCCTCAATAGGTCCATTTCATTATGTGAAGGAACGAGATTCATCAATCACTGGTCGAACTGGCTAGCCGGCATCTTATTAAATGCTACGGCCAGGCACATCCTGCCGCCAATTAAATTCGCTTCCCAGGAGCTGAATTATTTCAATACTAGTTCTCAGTCGACATCAGGTATCATGCAGAGGTTTCCATTGTTATCCTCTCATCCACCACAGGATTCGAACCCGAAACATTTCATGGCAATCCACAGAGCTAGGGTCAATCACTAAAATACGCTCTGGCCATAATAAATATCTAGGTATGCCCTAGGCTATACAAGATTTCACACGTCGAATAGATTACCTGGCTTCCGTGACTATTGTGCTATGATCTCGTCCATTAATTAGTAAGATAAATCTATCAATTACTCTTACAAGCTTATTCACAAGCTGCAAATTCAATTCTCTATTAAACTCTTCCATTCCCTAGATTCTTGCATATTTATTTCCATTATCATAGTATACTCTGATATTAAATTGCTTTTCTTAGCCCTTCATGTATAATATTACTGCTTGGATAGAAAAATATTCCAATTAGCATATATATTTTTCTTACAACCATTTTTCCCTGATGTGTATTCGTTTATTCCTTTTTATTATTATTATTATTATTATTATTATTACTGACATGAATTACAATAACCCGACACAACGTAACCATTTTAATAACCGAACATCCGTGTTCGTTACGTTAAGTTTTATATAACTGAATTACCATTTTACTCAATGATGTACCAAAACATCTCAACTTTACTAAAATCAACACAACAATACTAATTTGAGGTTCTCCCTCCTAAAATTGACTCTTATTGGCATATTTTATTATTTTGAAATCACTCAACATACAGTGGACTATAATTGCTATAAAATCATGGTTTCTGGGTACTTACATCGGCTAGTCTGGTGGCTCCAACCACGCATTTCCTCCAGTAATGCCTGCCATTATTTGCTATTAGCAAGGCATTCTTACACTGATAACACACATTCTACATAACTTTTGCCTTACATGACACACGGCACTTTTCCTTTCCATATTGAAGCTGTTTTCTCCTTATTCACACAACACTTTATAACACTAGTTACAATATTCATTTTATAGATATTTAACAGATCATCACAACAATCACACGCTCACTATTTACATTTCTTACTGGTTGACTTTTCCTGGCAAGATATCAGAAATGCAGACGTTGAAGATCTCCTCCTCGCTGCTATCCACATCCTGATTGAAGGTCTCGATACTCTGCCTATGAATTCCTATCGATTCCCCAAACTGTCTATCAATCTCTATCCTTCGATAAACTTCCTGCTATCGCTTAAATATGCTTGCATATCATCCTGAGCGTTAATTATATTGGTATTCTTATGAAATTTCACCAATCGCATAATAAAGCTTATCTCTGCGCAGTCCAACATCCTATGATCTGTCTAACCACTAGTTTACATACTGCGCTCAACCATTGTACATTGTACTTGTACAAATTATCACTCTCAATTGTCCTACCTTGTATATCACACGGTACCTTTCTTACGTGCTCAATAACAATCGCTCGTAATGCCGACTATACAAATATGGCACGACTGTCCTTTATAAATGGTATTAATAAATGTCTTACTGCACGGCTCTTCATGTTGAAGTCCGAGCATCCCTTCTTGACTTCGGTAACGCGCACTTCGCATTAGACTGCGGTTCAACTGATTACATCACTCGTTATTAATTCATGACTTAATGCATGATTATATGTTGCTGCACTTAGAATGTTACAGTCCGCGCCTTTCTTCTCTGAGCTAGGGTGACGTGCTCCTCGCTCTCAAGTATGGTTCGACTGACGACTGACTGCCTCTGTCCTGGGTCCACCCCCTTATATCCGTTTGGAGAGAAAAAGTAGACAGAGAATTCCCCTGCAGTGTCATCTTCTCTCACAGTATGATTCTGGTCTTGAATTAACGTTTATATGGTTCTTTTTTCCTCGCTGATCACAGATTTGTGTGCGTGCTCGAGGATCGATCGGCCAATTAATTAATATTAATTGCCTTTGCCAGCGCGTGCCCACGCGGCGTCATCTAAAAACCCCCGAAACCATGGTTAGATCTTTCCGCTAACCTCCAATTACCGTGTCACTGCGCGTTCCATTAAATCTGCCTCGATTTCAATGTTTAATGGCTTGATAATTAGCCTCCCGGCTAACCATTCACATAGGTGCAAACCTCATGTCACTGCGTTGCTCCAATCACGAGTAATCACTAAATTACGCTGGTATCTCCTCACACCACCAGCCTCTCCATTCTGAAACGGGGAATAACTTAACAATAAATTAGCCTCCTGACCTGCTCCAGACGACTTAAGTAGGTCACATAGAGTGACACGGCTCCAAGAATCTCCGCCCCTTTTCCAGAGTCATTAGACAAACGTCAAGCGCTCCAACTTCTGTGCTCAAGTCCAGAAGAGTATGCCTCATACAGCCCAATAATGCCGTATTCTACTAATATTCCCTGCATTATATTAATAAATAATGTCAGCATTAGTTCATATCACAACAGTGATTTAATATATTTTTTCTCTAGGGGTTTTTATAACTTAAACTCCCTCAAAAGATCTCGTGTTCGTTCCTTGCTGGACCCTGAATTCTGAGCTCAATTATCTCTGAGATCCACGTTCGACACCAGTCAGCCTAACCCCGTTGGGTTCGTATTCCCCTTGCAAAACTTATAGAAGTCAATTGCAAGTGACCTTCTGTAAGTCACCGGCTGACTGTCCCAACCGTCTGTGTTTACACTAGGTGGTCCTTCACCTCGTCTGCCTGCGAATGGGCCTGTCTACTTCCCCCTTCCACTCTGAGCTCAGCCCTTAGACGTGCATTCTCTTGGCGGAGGGTTCCATTCAATGCGTCAACCTCCCTAGCGACTTCGACCATGTCTTTGTAAAACAGTCGCAGACACTGGCATTCCGGCTGTCTGCTTCCTTCTCTGAGCAAGTTGCTTGTCTCTCTTTCCGTCCCGCTGCGTGAGCCTTCAAGCCTGACTGCCTGGCCGACTTTGCTGTCCACGTCCACTTGGGTGTGTGCTGCTATTACTTCCTCTTGTTCATCAAATCCCTCTGGTGAATAATAAATTTTGAGGTTGGCCGCATTCATAACGACCTCGTTTCCCGTTTCTAAATGCTTTATTCTATAGGCATTGTTCTGTAGGTCTCTTTATCACCTCGAACGGAACGTGATATCCGAAAATGAATTTTTTATACTTCCGTGCTTCTGGATCTGAACTGGCGGGCCTCCTGACTAACACTTTTTCTCCAACGTGAAGCGGTCTGTGATATCGCTTCGCACGATTTCTTCTGTGGCGTCTCTCAGCCTGTGCTTGGAGATATTCGAAGGTTCGCTGGATCCTTAATTCTCGTCCTGGCTGTGCGTCTACAGGTAATGGAATAACACCAGTCCATGGCCTCTCCGGTCTCCGATCCAAATGTAGAGTCACGGACCTGTCGCCTCATGCACAGTATTATTTATGCAGTATTCTATTACATCCATGAAATCGATCCATTTCCAGTTCTCTCCAGAGCAGTACATTTTCATATACTTCTGTATCTCTCTCATAACGCGTTCAACAGGGCTAGCCTCAGGATGGCGAATGGTAGATAGAATCTGCCTAATTCCTAAATTTGCCAATTCCCGACGAACCCGTGGTCCGAGAGTAGGTTATCCGGTTTCCCAAGTATCGGAATAACTCTCTCTTTCAAGCGTTTCAATACCTGCTTTGAGCTGGTCTTCTGTATGGGGCATAATACCACCGTTTTTGAGAATACATCCATGGCTACAAAAATATGTCTATTACCTCTACGTGCTCTAGGCAGTGGTCCAAAGTTGTCTACACTCATTAGCTGCCTTGGCTTCTCTGGTAACAACGGAATGGGTCGTTGTCTCATTAAAAAGGGATTTGGCTTCACCCTTTGGAACAAATCGCATGTCCTAATAGCATTTCTCACAGTTTCTCTTAACTTCGGCCAAATGAATGCTTCTTTCAGTAGAGCAGTTATTTTGTCTATACCGGGATGTCCAAACGCTCTGTGTGCTAGCCACACCAATCTCCTCTGCAAAGATGCAGGAATAACAATCCTTTGACGGGTATGTTCTACATCATCCCACTTGTGTAGCATCTGATTGTACCATACATACTCTGTTGATAACGCCTCTGCCTCTCTGTATATTGCAGTTCCCCTCGCTAAGCGTCCCTCGAAGTAATCAATCATCATTTTCAACCACGCATCTTCGCGTTGTAGGTTGGTATGATTCTTGAAGTCCTCTAAGGTCTTCTGATCTCGATTTTCAATCTGGACAGCTAGAGTTTCCTCTTCTCTTGGATATCGGCTTAACATGTCCGGTATTACGTTCTCTTTCCCTGGACAGTATTCAATTTCCACATTGAACTGTTGAATATACAGGGACCATCTTGTCAACCTCTGGCTAGACAAATCCGTCTTTAACAAAAATGTTAAAGCTTTATGGTCTGTTCTGAGTACGATTTGAAAGCCATAGATGAGTTTGCGCCAGTACTGCAATGCGTACAGAATTGCGAGCAACTCTATCTCTGTGATCGTGTAATTTTTCTCATGGGCCTTCAATCTCCTACTTATAAAGGCAATAAAAACTTTCTTCTCGGGCTTATCAACATTTTCTTGGAATAGCATCGCTCCTATCCCAACAAGTGATGCATCCGTCTGTATTATGAACTTCTGGGTATAATCAGGGTATCCCATCTTCACATATTCAAAAAGTATTTGATTTGACCTCACGAATGCTTCTTGACATTGATCCGTCAAATTCCACCTGCCGCCTTTCTTCAATAGATCCTGCAGGGGTGCCACCGTAGTAGTATAGTTTGGGCAGTGGTTAGCAAAGAATCCAATTACTCCCAAATACTGTCGGACGTACTTAACTTTCGTGGGTCGAGGAAAATTTCGAATTACCTCTAATTTCTCTGGGTTTGGCTTAACTCCATTTTCATCGATAACGTGCCCTAGGAATTTAACTTCCCTCTGACAGAAGTGCGATTTCTTGATATTAACCTTAAAATTAGCTTCTCGAAGGTTATCCAGCAATTTCTTCAGGTCTCTCATGTGCTCCTCCAGAGATTCTGATGTGAGTAGAATGTCGTCTACGTATCTGATGGTACTCTCTTTAACATCATCTGATAGATTGCGATCTAACGCTCTTGTCAAAGCTGAACCAGCTGTTTTCAAACCAAAAGTTAGTCTTAAAAACGTATATGTATATTGATCAAACATAAATCCTGTCAACAGACTAGTTTTCTTCTCCAATTCAAGATGGTGAAAGCTCGACGTAATATCTAAATTTGTAAATATGGTCTTCCCTTTGAATTTTCTGAGGATTTCTTTAATAGGTGGAACTTGGTCGAATTCCGGTATTACCTTCATATTTAAATGCCTCAGATCCAGGCATACTCTGACAGTCCCATCTGTCTTAGGTACGATTACCAATGGGCTTACATAAGGCGTAGGTGTTTTCTCAATAACACCGGCCTCCAACATCTCTTGAATTGCTTCTTTGACCTTAGCATAGTGCTTTTCGGCTATAGGGTAGGGTTTCTGCCTAAATGGTGTCCAGTCGCTAATTTGGAAAGCATAAGTGAAGTTCTTTATACGACCAGGTCTCGAGTCGAAGACTTCCTTCTGTTCCAATAATAAATTCTTTAAATTTTCTTTATCTCTTGGACCAAATTGTGCTTCTTCTAGTTTTTCCGAAATATGTTCTTCCAGTTCGGGTTCCAGATCTTTCTCCATGTCTGCGGCTAGTGTTTTCAGTTCGTCTTCTAACTGCTCGATAGCTACCACTTCTTCCTCAGCCATGTCTCTGTATGTATGCCATACTTGTTCATCTGTCCCTAGTTCATTCGGTTTGAGTGAGACCTCTAAGCCTTCGGCTTCCTCGTTCACACGGAACATAACTCTGTCCTGTGATAGGTCTATTACCACTCTGTATTCCCTTATAAACTCTACCCCAATAATAAGGTTAAACGGCAATTTGTTTACTAGTAGAAAACTCCGTGAAAAAATAGAGCCTCCTATCTGTAAATCTAGGAATACCTGATATTTGCATATCATCGTTTTTTCTGGAATGACACCTTTTATTTTGACACTTGAGATAGGTATTTTCAAAACATTTTCTCTCTGCGCTATCTCATTATACAAAGCTTGTGTCATAAGACACACCGTTGAACCCGTGTCTAACAGACTTCTTATCTTCAACCCTGCCACTCTTACTAATATAATGGGCAATTCTCGTTTGATCAAGACCTGTGATCCTCCTGTATCCTCGATTAATTCTTCCGGTTTGGCTATCCAATTAATTATGTTGACCGCCTTCCATCCATCATTCTCAAATTCTTCTAATTTTGGAGTTTTTTTTCTACAGCGCCCGTCCCCTTAGAGTTTCTTCTCTTCTGTTCACTGCGCTGTAACTCCAAACTTTTGGCTCCGTATCCATATCTGTCTGGTGACGTCCTATTTTGCATAGCTTCTTGCTAGCGGACTTGCTGCTACTGGGGTTCTTCTCCCCTTTCATTGAGGTATTGCAATGAAGCGTGATAACTTTCTTCTACCTCGTCATCAAAGTTCCGTCTTCTTTCCTGGGGTCTCCAATTCCGATTGTTGCCTTCTTGGCCATTGTTACCTCCATTATTTTGGTACGGTCTACCCCTTGTATTCTGTTGATTCCAAGAATTTCGGCCTCTTCTTCCTCTACCAGCATTCCCTTTATACTTCGGTTGCCATCTTCTGGGTTCATGTTCCCATTGACGTCCGTTGGAATCTAACGTTTCAGTGCTAGTAGCTTTATTATTTTTCGGAGCTTGGTACTGGTCAGTCTGCGTGTTGGTCACATGTACCTGTTCCACGGTTTGATTCTGACGCATAGTATTGGATGTTGTGAGGTCCAGTTGCCTAATAATGGCCTCCATTTCCATAGCGGTTTTTGCATTTGCCGAAATCAGCAGCCTTTGGATTTCATAAGGAAGTTGCTTGGCAATAGCAATACATAGCTCCAGCTCGCTAGACTTTTGGTCAAGTTCCTTAAACCGACACATCTGAGATATGAAGAATTCAGCGTACTTCGTCGGATTGTTGGTGCTGTATCTTTTCGAATACAAATCCAATCGTAAATTCTGTTGGGTCATCGGGTCCCAGTATCGCTTCAAAAAAGCTTCCCGAAACTCCTCGACAGTATCGAAGGTATAACGGAAACTGCGAAACCATAACGCACATTCTCCCTCCGTTAGTTTCTCTATGGCTCGTACCCTCGCTCTTGTGGTATCCGCGCATCGTTTAAATATTCAGACACTTCTTTCAACCAATACTTCGGTGTCATATTACAATGGCTACCTGAAAATTTTCTTGGTTTCTCTTCGCTTGCTCTAATTACATTTATAACTTGGGTGTGCATAGCATTTTCATGCGGCGTAGAGGCTGCAATCGGTGCACCTGGCGTCATATAAGTACTTTCGCCTGGGCCTGTAGCATTCCTTATTATAGGTTGGGTTTCTAAATCTGCCCACCTCGTTTTCCTCATATCTTCCACGCTGCCTTCACTTGACTTAGGATCTTTCATTAGGGTTTCCTCCTGTGCTATTATCCTAGTCTCCTTTTGATTGTGGCGCATCTCTGCTCTTTCCAATCGGGTAATTTCCTCTTTTTCTATTCTGCTATGCCTATCCCTATTTCCTTCTGCCACTTGAAATATTTTCTTCTTATCTTCCTTCAGGCTTTGCTTGATATGGGAGATTTCATCCTCTACATCTTCCTTTATTTGAGCACGGGTCTTGTCGCTTGCCTCTGTCTTTTGGCCTTCTCTCACTTCGAGTTCTTCTCTCAACCCTTTAATTTCCTCTTGGATGTATCCATTGACCTTTGATATTTCATTTCGGACCTTAACGATTTCCCCTATGTTCTCCTCTTGCATTTTGTTAACGATAACAATGTCGCTTTGAATTTGGTCCAGTCCTTGATGAACTTTGCTCATCTGACCCTTTATGTTGCCTACCAGCTCTTTACTTTCGTTAGCGATAGCCTTAATCTCTCCTATTTCCTGACATTGATCTAATATGTTCTGATGCTGCTTCTTTCATCACCGTTAATCGCTCTAGCATAACCTTTCAACTTCTCGTCCCATTTGCTGTCATTTTCTTCTAATCTCTGATCTACCGTTCTAGTAAATTCTGAAAACTGTTTCGCTTGGCGTTCGAGATTCGCTTCATTTTTGATTTGAATATCCTTAATGTCATTAGACAGCGCATCTAACCTACTGTTCGTTTCATCCTCCGCATGTTTACATGCCTGTAAATTACTTTCAAGTTTGGCTTCTATCGCCTCGAAACGCTTATCGGTCTTAACCTGCATTTCTGATATAATGCTTACAACGGTTTCTGTTACGTCGGTCTTAATTGTTTCTTGGATTTGACCAAGCTTAGCATTTATTTCTTCCTGATTCTTATTCATTGCAACCTGATTTGCATTAATTGCCAACTGATTAGCATCTAAACGGTTGTTTGTTTCATCCTGGAAAGCCTTGGCTTCCAGCTTATTCTGTTCATTAACAGCGTCAAAATGTTGTTTTAGCTCTGTAATCCCCTGCAAAATTCCCTCCGTACCAGCCATTCTTATAACAATACACTTTGAGATATAGGCAGGCTTCCTGGATACATGTGTGGATTCGTTTTGAAGAGAAATACAAGACACTGTACACATATTGTAAGATTGTACTTAAACTTTGGATTTTCGGATAAATTGTGGATTGGGTGCGTAGCGCTCATACCCTTGGGTAATTCTCTTCTCAATAGAGAGATTATGCGTTACTTCAAAAGTCTACTGAACTCAAAAATCACTCAAACACACTTTGAGGCAAAAAAAATAATTATTATGGTTTTCACCCTGAAATACCATAAAAAAACTATGGGGTTTCCCTAAATCCCATAAGCTCCACAAACCTGGGCGCCATGATAAATAAAATACACCTCTGCGCCTATGGTGACCTGTATTTTAAACTGGCCCATATATCAGCGCCATGATAAATAATATACGAGGTTTTACCATGAAGGTCAGGTCTTGCAATGCCAAGATACACATATTGCACTAATTAGGCGATTCCACGATAGAATAATACCGCGCCATGTTACCTGGATCATGGTAAGTATAAGGTGTTTATCAAAATTTATATTGTTTGTATCGGAGCTTAGCTAAGGTTAGGTGCGGTCATTCCCCTAATTCATTTTATTCGTTAATTTAATAGAGCTGTTTACACTAGATCTTGACCGACTTAAGTTGTACCTATAGCTCAAATCACTGTACAGGACATCAATTTCCATGTACCCATGTGAGTTATTTCCATGGAAAACATGCTTCTGTCTCCAGCCAGCATCAGTCCTCAGGCGTGTACCGTCCACCCACTGAGCAGTTGCATATTTTTGATCTGAGACTAAAAGGTATCAACTCTACAATGATAAAGCACAACTCTATTTTAAAGACTTTAATTCAGCTCTAAATCATGGCTTCAAACACACAAAAACACAATCCCAACACTATAACACAAAACAAAACAAAATTACTCATACAATCCACTAATATTCACATTTTATCCTTGCAAATCCAGATGATTATTCATTCATTTACCCTGAGATTGACATCAAAATTCATTCTCAAGTGCGCTGATGCACATGTCATTTACACATAAACTGTACTTATAATCTTATGTCACCTGTTGTGACCTCTTTAATTTCACAAGCTTAATTGTTTACACTCAACACATCTTAATTCACATTATGCTCACATTTGTGTTTTGTATCTCTTTTCCCACCAAAATGCTTTACCATGCATTGGCCAATTTATGGGTTGCAAATCAAATTTACTTGCAACTCCACAATGATATGTAACCGTACCCCTTCTCTACAGTTTCCTTCTACAATTCCCTTTTCTACAGTTCCACCGTATGCCGTTGTGATTTCACTTTCAAAAATTCCGTTACCGCTGTGTCGGATGATATATTATGCTACCCTTGCGTGGGCATAGCCTATGGCATCTAGTGCCGACCTTCAGAGCTAAGTAATACAGTCAGTATAAAAAAAGATGTAACTTCCAACAACTCATAAGATTGCCAAGTATTACGTTATAAGAACGATCCTTAATTAACAATGTGTTTCAAACCACACAAATTCATTATACAACACAACAATGACTCTTTTCATTACAAACAGGGTTTCAAAGTCTGTCCCTTCTAAATGTCAACCTTCAATGGTCGTTTAAAAGTCTCCCCCTCAGAGCTCCTTGTATACAATGGGACTGAGTCGAGCGGTCACAACACGTGCGCTGTCCTTTCCTGACTCCCTCCTGCTTTTATCCCCAAGCAGTAACAAGATTTTAAATACAATAGTGCAGTCTTAATGACCCACATATCCCATATGATTTCAACTAAATTGTATGCAAGACAGGTGATGGGCGTGTTTAATAATTTATTCCTAACCTTAGGATATTAATAACTGGCCTCAATAGGTCCATTTCATTATGTGAAGGAACGAGATTCATCAATCACTGGTCGAACTGGCTAGCCGGCATCTTATTAAATGCTACGGTCAGGCACATCCTGCCGCCAATTAAATTCGCTTCCCAGGAGCTGAATTATTTCAATACTAGTTCTCGGTCTACATCAGGTATCATGCAGAGGTTTCCATTGTTATCCTCTCATCCACCACAGGATTCGAACCCGGAACATTTCATGGCAATCCACAGAGCTAAGGTCAATCACTAAAATACGCTCTGGCCATAATAAATATCTCGGTATGCCCTAGGCTATACGAGATTTCACACGTCGAATAGATTACCTGGCTTCCGTGACTATTGTGCTATGATCTCGTCCCTTAATTAGTAAGATAAATCTATCAATTACTCTTACAAGCTTATTCACAAGCTGCAAATTCAATTCTCCATTAAACTCTTCCATTCCCTAGATTCTTGCATATTTATTTCCATTATCATAATATACTCTGATATTAAATTGCTTTTCTTAGCCCTTCATGTATAATATTACTGCTTGGATAGATAAATATTCCAATTAGCATATATATTTTTCTTACAACCATTTTTCCCTGATGTGTATTCGTTTATTCCTTTTTATTATTATTATTATTATTATTATTACTGACATGAATTACAATAACCCGACACAACGTAACCATTTTAATAACCGAACATCCGTGTTCGTTACGTTAAGTTTTATATAACTGAATTGCCATTTTACAATAGTGGTAACGATTTATCCACTCAATGATGTACCAAAACATCTCAACTTTACTAAAATCAACACAACAATACTAATTTGAGGTTCTCCCTCCTAAAATTGACTCTTATTGGCATATTGTATTATTTTGAAATCACTCAACATTCACTGGACTATATTTGCTATAAAATCAAGGTTTTCGGGTACTTACATCGGCTAGTCTGGTGGCTCCAACCACGCATTTCCTCCAGTAATGCCTGCCATTATTTGCTATTAGCAAGGCATTCTTATGCTAATAACACACATTTTACATCACTTTTGTCTTACAAGACACACGGCACTTTTCCTTTCCATATTGAAGCTGTTGCCTCCTTATTCACGCAACACTTTATAACACTCACTCACTCACTCACTCCGTTGGCTTGTCTGGGACGTGACGATCCCGTGCCGCTCTCACTATCTGCCTCCATTTCCTCGTATCCAGCGCAGAATTCTCCCATACAGTAATACCCATTTGTCTGCAGTCAGAGGTCACCTCATCTTGCCATCTACTCCTAGGTCTTCTAGGGGGTCTCGAGCCTTCGATCTTCTTCTCATACACCTGGCGAACTATTCTGGCAGAGTCCATTCTGATAACTTGCCCTGCCCATTGCAGCCGTTTCGCTTTCATGAAGTCCACTACTCCGGGTTGATTGGCCAACTTGTACAGCTCATGATTTGATCTGAGATCCCATCTTTGTGTTTCCTGGTCAAAGATGGGGCCGAAAATTTTTCTATATATCTTGTTTTCGAAGACTGTAAGTTGGCGTTTCTCCCTTTGGTCACTCCATGTTTCGGCTCCGTATAGCAGTACCGGCCTGATGATCGTGTTGTATAGTTTTAGTTTTTTATAACACTTGTTACAATATTCATTTTATAGATATTTAACAGATCATCACTACAATCACACGCTCACTATTTACATTTCTTACTGGTTGATTTTTCCTGGCAAGATATCAGAAATGCAGTCATTGAAGATCTCCTCCTCGCTGCTATCCACATCCTGATTGAAAGTCTCGATACTCTGCCTAAGAATTCCTATCGATTCCCCAAACAGTCTATCAATCTCTATCCTTCGATAAACTTCCTGCTATCGCTTAAATATGCTTGAATATCGTCCTGAGCGTTAATTATATTGGTATTCTTATGAAATTTCACCAATCGCATAATAAGGCTTATCTCTGCGCAGTCCAACATCCTATGATCTGTCTAACCACTAGTTTACATTCTGCGCTCAACCATTGTACATTGTACTTGTACAAATTATCACTCTCAATTGTCCTACCTTGTATATCACACGGTACCTTTCTTACGTTCACAATAACAATCGCTCGTGACGCCGACTATACAAATATGACACGACTGTCCTTAATAAATGGTATTAATAAATGTCTTACTGCACGGCTCTTCATGTTGAAGTCAGAGCATCCCTTCGGTAACGTGCACTTCGCATTAGACTGCGGTTCAACTGATTACATCACTCGTTATTAATTCATGACTTTAAAATCCTACATTTTCTTTAAGTCGAAGAAAAATATGCTTTGATCTGGAAACTAACAAATAACTGAAAATGTCAACCAAATACGCCATTTTTAACGTAGACTTAATGAAAACCTTAAATATTCCCCCACAATAACCAGACATCGTGTTGCAGAACCAAAACATAGGATCATGGATATTGTATAATATTGCTTTCTGTTACACTCGTGCACTTATCCCATCTCGTTTTTTTTCTTACTTTCTTTATCCCAAAGTTATCGATGCAGATTTCTCAAAGGGAAGTGAAGTCTTATATGGGATGGATATTCTCCTCTCTCGGGAAATAATGACGACTAGTAGTAGATCACAAGTCTCCGAGGAAAGGAGCTTGAGCCATCAACTATTCGGTAAAAAGAAAACAAAATGGAAGACGGGACGAAGGAACAAATAATGAAATAAGGAATGCGGCCTCCAAGGGATGTGGTGAAATGTGATTGTTCTTCGTAGCAAGAGTTCTCTGTAACCACAATTCATTGTAGGACACAGGTTTACGAGGAGTAATGTGTTCTGCTACGCTTTAAAGTGTGGTCGCTTCAGGGGAAGTTATAATACTAAAACAGAGCTAAAACAAGCTTCCTGTAGCTCGCATAATATTCCTAAAAAATAATATCAGTAATAATAACAATAATAAACACAACAATCCGGAAAAAACAAGATGTTCAGTAAAGAACATATAGCCTACTTTCTCCTAAATGTATGAGTATAGTTATAACTCGTTGTTATTATCAAAGAGTATAATAGAACTATTCTTTGTTGAAGACCTTAGAAACGATTTACCTCTACCAAACGCCCCAACCTAGATAAAAACTGCTACCATCATTGAAGAAAGAAAGATAAGAAGTATATCAAGAATGTTATGGATCTGGAGACATAATCGACCGGACTGGCGGCGTGGCTCAGCGGTAACGTTCTCGCTTGCTGGGCCCTAGGTTGCAGGTTCGTATCCTGGCGCAGTCAGCTGGCATTTGAGGGTGCACAAATGCGAGGGAGCCGTGTCAGTACATTTACTGGCACGTTAAAGATCCCCTTCGGGCCAAAATTCCGGCACCCCGGTGTCTCTAAAATCAGCAGTAGTTAAAAGGGATGTAAAACCAATAACATTATTATTATTATTATTACGACCTGCCGTGGGCAACATCCAACTTTGAGTTGAGGCATGTCTTTACACGTCTGGTTGTGCATGGCTTTCACAACCCTAATTGAATTAACAAATCTTTCCATGACCCTACAGAGACGTGTGTATACAAACTATGTGGATATTTTCGATAATATAATCCTAACAGAGCGAGTGCATTCTAGCGGCCAGAAGAAGAAACTTTTCAATAAAATCTGGAAGTTACCTTTTTGGCAGCTAGATGTCTCGAGTAAATCTGCTGGCGAATTATGTTTTAATTAAATATATATTTTACACCATAATGTGCACAATATAACGCTTAATAACATTTTCAAGTAACGCAAAATAGGCTGTTACAAACCCTTTAAAATAAAAAGTTAAAATGTATCGTAGTATCATCTTGTCATTCTTCAAATTCGATGCGCATAGAATGATAATGGTATAGTAATCAATGGATCCCCACGTAGACTAGTCGTGACATCTATTGGTGAAATATCGAACAATATAATCCTAACAGAGCGAGTGCATTCTAGCGGCCAGAAGAAGAAACTTTTCAATAAAATCTGGAAGTTACCTTTTTGGCAGCTAGATGTCCCGAGTAAATCTGCTGGCGAATTATGTTTTAATTAAATATATATTTTACACCATAATGTGCACAATATAACGCTTAATTTTAAAACATCTGAGTCATTACAAAACAATAAACATATAACATTTCAAGCAAAAAACCTAGCTCTGATCGGGTTTGAACCATAGGCATTTGAGCGATAGGCTAACGCTCTACCACTGAGCTAATTGTGTCAACGAATATCGTTCTATTTAAAATGACTTACATAGAACTTGTTAGCAAATAATGATTTATACTAAACGATTTCATCACTGGAGTATATTATTTATATATAAAGCATTTCATACAAAGTTTATTTATTTTTTATCAGTACGCTATATTGCATGCAATACTCAAATTAGTGAAATATAAGTCCGGCACAAGATATCCGCTGCCATCTTGTCTTATTACTGAATCAGTTCAGCTTTTTAAAATCACGTCTGCACTATAGTATTACAAAATAAACTTTTAATTTCGAACGTGCCTCTTCCTTTAGAACAGTTAAACGATTCTCGGCTCGATAATCGGAACTGGTGGGTCCCATGATATGGATTATAAAGTTTGCATAATTCGCACGGCCGCCATCCTGAAATGGTATGGCGGACGACCTTGTAATTTGGTCACAAGACGCATCCTATACGAAGGTATGTTGTTACCAAATTTGGTAGAGATCGGATGATTTGGTTAGTCGTTATTTGATTTTACGTTTTGAACGTTTGAGTGGCCGCCATTCAGTTTTAGTAAAGATGGCGGCGATATAAAACATGACACTGAGGTGTCCTTTGCTAGTGCTACCTTTGTACCAAATTTCGTTCAATTTGTATTCACCGTGTTCGAATTGATAGGGGGGGACAGACATTCAGAGTACACACACTCACACACACACAGACACACACACACACACAGACTCACACACACACATACACACACACAGACTCACACACACACATACACACACACAGACAGACTCACTTTTTTCGCCCTGTGTTGATCTCATAAGTCTACTTTCATTTTTTGCAAAAATCGAAAGTAGGCTAAAAAACCGTACTGCGGCCGTAAAGCCTGTTCCGATTCAACACAGAACTGTAAAATGGGTTGCCTACCTAAGAGAAAGAGCCACAGCAGCGTCCTACTCTCGTTTTCTGGAAAATTAACTCCAGGACATCTTGGATGATTTTACATTGGCGGAGTTGAACAACATGCTTTTTCAACAAGATGGTCATCCAGCGCACTCCTCCAGACTGGCGAGAGAAGTTTTAAACCGTTTGTTTTCTGGCCGGTGGATAGAAATTGGCGGTTTTCTAGAATTTCCACCACGTTCACCTGATCTGACCGACCTGGATTTCTTCATTTGGGGCTACGTCAGGTCGAGAGTATTTTTAAGATCAACTCAAACACCCGAACAAATGGAACTCGTCATTACCGTAGCCTTTGCGGAAATTACTCCTCAGATGTTGTCGACCGCAAGAAAGAACTTTATGCGACGAGTGTCCCTCTGCTTGGAAAATGATGGATGCCACTTCAAACACCTTATGTAAATGTCCATTTGCAGTAGATGTAACGTCTGTGATAAATTAACATTTTAGTCGCATCGAAGACTGATTACAATTTTGTAACAAATTATTTCCAAATTGTATCTCGTTTTATGGTATTGGGTTAGAAAGCAATACATTGTGTTGTAACCGGGTGAGTTAGCCGTGGTCGTTATGGCATGACTGCTGGCAGTCGCTCACATCCGGGAGGTAAGGAGGTTCGAATCCCCCCGCCGGCAACCGGAAGTAAGGCCGGTGGTCCCATGTCATAAATTTATGGCATGTCAAAGAACTTTCCACTAACTACACTTGTGTGAAGCCAAAATTTGTAGGTTAGGTTTAATTAATGCTCTTAAGTTCCAACTTTCGTCACCGGATGCTGGTGCGATGGCATCTAGTAGTAGCGAAGTTCACAACTAGGTGTCGTGGACGGTAGCATTTGGTAGCGAAAGTAGGAACTACTTGAAATTATCGTCAGCAGTCCTTACTTGAATTAGAAACAGATAACACACACTAATACCGTCATCACAATTAACACCGGCTATCAGACAGATTCTACACACACCCAAAGTAGACGGGGCTACATGACCGCGTTGTCGCAGCCCCTAAACTAAGGAAGCAACCAACCATTTGAGCTGGCATACCGTCTGCGTTATGACCTTTGCGGTATGGGGACGTGCGTTATCATGAAGCAGCAGCACCCCTTGTCGCAGTTTTCCAAGACGTTTCGCCTTGATTGCACGCCGTATTGTCTCCAGTGTCGCCTCCCAGATCAACCGGCGTCTTGTGTAGAAACGCAACCAGCACGTGAATTGGCGCACTATTCCTCAATGGTGGTTTTCAACAGTCATGCTGCCCTATACACATTCGTCATTCTCCGATGAATGTCCACTGGTGTTTGTTCTTCAGCATCCAAGAAAAGAATAACAGCATGCTGGTCCTGTTTGGACTTATTTGGTAATAACGTCACCATAGTTCCCGTTGCCGCATTTAACCTAAAACCTACTAACGGCGTCGCGCGCGGCTAATTCATGAAGAGCGTTTGACAGGCGACTGACCTGCCGCGCGTGGGGAGACCCGTAACGTAATCCATGCAAACAAAACACACTAACTCGGCCAGTCGCGCGCGCGGAAACGGAAGTTATATTATTAGTAGTCATTAGCAGATTTAGATATGTCCGAGCAGTTTGATTCAGAGTTGTTCATTTTGGAAATAGAAGAATGACCTGCACTTTGGAGCAGCACGTTAAAGGAGTACAGTGATAGAAATGTGAGAAAGGCTAATTGGGAAGAAATACACTCACCGGCATAAGAAGCGAAACACTACGAATTTCAGACAAAACTCAATGTTGGACCGCTTCGAACCTGGTACAAATGGAATGTTGTGACATTTCAGCGATATGGCAATGGCAATCATGAGTTAATTAGCCCATTTGAGAAGCTTCAGTGCAATAATTGTTACACATTGTTAATCGTGACAATTACAGCACCAATATTACTGTTTCCCGATTTTGGACAAGAATAACCACAGACGGCTGTCTTAAGGTTTATTGCTGTGAATTCTCGTGCCGCGTATGTTTGTGGACATTACGGCTAGTCTACAATAGTTATTCTCGCTCCCAAGTCAGATCATAATGGCTCTTTCTCCTGAAATCGCAGTGGCATTAGTGGAGGATGGACGCAATAAGCGCAATTTGGCAAACGTTGTAAGTACATTTTGTTATAACGTGTACAGGACTGTTAAAAGGTACCGAGAGGACAATATCTACTCTAGGAGGCCGGGTTCTGGTCGTAGGAAAAGCTCTACCGAGCGCGTTGATCGCTTTCTCGCAATGCAAGTGCTTAGTGACCAACATACAACAGCTGTGGAGGCCAGAACTCGCTTGTAGCAAGTACGGGGCACGATCATCAGTGAAAGGACAGTAAGAAAGAGGTTGTATGAAGTGGATTTACAGTCCAAGAGGCCCACCACAGGACCTCTCTTTAGATATGAGCACCGCACCGCTCGGGTGCAATTCACCAACGTCTATCGAAACTGGCTGTGGAGCAGTGGAGCACAGTACTGTTTACGGATGAATCCCGATTCTGTTTGAGGGCACCGGATGCGAGGGAGACAGTATGGAGAAGGCCCGGGGAACGTTATTCACCCTGTACCTTCTCTGCATGGACACCGTTCAATGGAGGCTCTGTGATGGTCTGGGCCGGGATTACCACGGATACGTGCACGAAACTTGTGTTCGTTGACAATGGGAGCCTGACAGCCTACCGGTACATCAAGGAGATTTTAGTACATCATGTCGTGCCTTTTTCACCTGTCATTGGAGCGAACCAACAACGCTCACCCATTCGTTGTACGTGAGTACCTGAATGAAGTCGGAATTGAACGCATGGTGTGGCCTGCTTGTAGTCTGGGATATGCTTGGGAGACGTGCTAGGAGTCGTTCTCCTGACTTAGAGTTTCGCTCTAGGAAGAATGGGAGCTCATACCTCAAGAGAACATTCGAGATTGCATCCTGAGCATGCCTGATCGAATCCGGCCTAGAGGTGATAATAACCGTTATTGAACCAATGGAAATGTTGTGCAAACAAGTGGACAAACGGACTAAGTCGTAAAGTAATCATTCGTAATAATACAGTGTAATGGGTCGGAGGACCAGTACAATGGATTCTAGATTTCGACATTTTCAAATTCGTGTTTGTGCACTGTTGTGATTGTTATGATAGTTAATTTGTATCAATTATTGTGCTAGCTAGGGTAATTAACTTATGATTCATTGCCATGTAGTTGTAATGTCATGATATTTGATTAATACAATGATTGAAGCGGTCCAACATTGAGTTTTGTCTGAAATTCGTAGCGTTTCGCTTTTTATGCCGGTGAGAGTAGTACAGAAATTTGGAGGACAAGAATATTGAATTTCGAGGAAAAAAGACACTTGGTAAGTAGTTACAAACAATTGTGCCCAGATGTTAGGTCCCTTGAAACAACAATTATCAACATCATCATCAACCTCCATTTTGATATATTAATTAAGACCCTTGTCGCGCCTTGTCGTTTGAAGTAATCGCGTGTATATAAATCGCGCACGACAAGCCGCTAGCGACTAGTCGCGCCAATGGGTTAGGACACTATTTCCCTTGCCTAAGTGTCCGTGCTTATATACTCGCATCTGAGTTGCGCTACGTTGCATATACGCTGCAGCAACGGCCTCAAATGAAAACGTTTTGATCATGCCTTGTAATTACTCAGCCTACAGGTGAATGCTTGAAACTTTACTGGAACGTACTATGCAACAGATCGGACATCACCTGAGTTGACAAGACAACGAATTTGACTGAATCTTCAATGAACATATTCCCAAAAATATCGACAGGACTGATTTGTATAGGCCTATCTAAATTAGAACCACGTGGAAACTTGGTTAGGTTATCATTGTCCATGTACTGATGGCATGCAAAAACGCTGCACGATAGCATTAATATGGTCATCATCATCTCTCCTACATTAAAGTAAATACTCAATATCACGTCAAAAATCCCTCAGTATGCCTTCCTTCGGAGGGGAAGTAAAGCCGGTGGTCCCATGTTATAGATTTACGGCATGTAAAAGAACCCTTTCACTAATTACACTTGTATGAAGCTAAATTATAGATTAGACTTGACTAACGCTCTTAGGTTCCAACATTCGTCACCAGGAGCCGACTGCGGTGGCATCTAGTAACCAAGTTTAGAACTAGTTGTCGTTGACGGTGGTGTTTGGTAGCAAAAGTAGGAACTACTTGAATAATGAATGTCTGCAGCCCTTACTTCAATTGAAAATGGATAACACACACTAATACAGCCATCACAATTATCACCGGTTATCTGACAGATCCTACACACACCCAAAGTACATGTAGCAACACAAGATAGTAGTAGTACTAGTATTTCTTCGTTTCTGCGTGGCTCAGCGGTAACGTTCTCGCCTGCTGTTCCCAAGGTTGCAGGATCGAATCCTAACACAGTCAGCTGGTATTTGAGGGTGCGCAAATGCGAGGGAGCCGTGTCAGTAGATTACTGTCCATTCCAGACAAAATTCCGGCACCCTGGTGTCTCTAAAAGACAGAATATTTAAAAGGGAGATAAAACCAACAACATTGTTATTAATTATTGTTATTATTATTGTTGTTATTGTTTTAATGACCCTATTTTCTCGCCTGGTGTCTGCCCTAACCAATTTTTCATTCCACATCGTAATGTTACGCAGCTATTCCAAGTACGCACATTTAATTCAACTTGGAAACTGAAAATATATAAGTTTAATCACATAACAAATTACGGTAATATAGCGCTCTGTATTAAGATGACAGGCCGATTGAGTGATACCCCCCATTCTCTATCTGAACACCATTCGTCTTGTTCCCCGTTTATAACAGACCTCCCCAGTAAGGGCCATCGAATAAAACATTGGCAAAATGATACCGATACACCTTATCCGTGAGAGTAGCTGTAAACAAGTGACTGGCAGAACACTCAGTCCTATTTGGGCGAGCCGCCCTTGTTCACGGCGTTACTCTAATCCCTTCTATATGCAGTACTTGATCCTGCTGTTTCTTTTTTCGCAGGATTGGATTTCATTACGCTACTTATGAAGGGTTTACAGTGTAAAGTTTCTCCGTCAATGTAGCTTGCTTCGCTTGTTTCGTGAACGCTTGAGATAGCAAAATGAGCCTCGTGGGAAACTAGCGCCATCTTCAAGTTCCTTCAAACATGAAGCTAAAGAGAAAGTTCTACTTCCTGAACTACAAAGGACGATACGTCTTTCTCGATCCAATATCATCGGGCGAGATCTAAATCCATTCAGCATCGACCTAAGTTCAGGAATTAGGATTTTTAAAATTATAATTTTTATTTCTTCTTCTTATTTCTTCGATATTGGCCGACTGTTTACCACAGGAAACAATATTGATTTGCTGGATAGTTCCTTTTTCTTCACCCAGAATGTCTTCATCCTTTCGCTATGGTTCCTCCTCCTCCTCTCCTCTGACCAGGATGTTCTTGGTCGTTCAACTGGGTCTTTCCTTGAACCCTTGAAGTTAACAATTTTAGCTCGACACACAGCCTGTTTTTATCATATGAAAAATAGACCAATGACACCACTTTTTGTCCGTGTGTGTATGTGTGTGTGATATATGTGTGGGTATCCCTCTAATATAACCTAGACGACAGGAGCGATTTCAATGAAATTTGGTAAGGACATAGTTCTATTTTGTCCGAACCCGCTGCAGTTCAGTGCAGGCAGTGGTGAGAGGAGTTTCGTGGGTTTGGACCTCGCATCGCTCAAGCAGCTAAGTTCACCATTTAACAACATTCACACATTCACACTAAGCAAGCACATTTGAAGATCAATCACCACTGTCAGTATCTGAACAAAAATTCACATATAATTAACAAAATATTGACTAATTGAGCTAGGTTAATTACTACTATGACTAAATATGTGTAAGCTTTGTAAGTACCATCACCCACATACTTGTAGACATTGATTTAATAGCATGAGTGTAAAGGATTTGATGATGATCGCTTAACGATCGAAGTATAAGGTGCGTTCAAAAAGTAACGAGCCGGAGGCTGGAATGCGCAAACCGGTGACGACATCGGCTAATCGTGGCGTGTGTAACGAGGTGTGGTTCCGACTATAGCGTGGCAGGTCACAGCCCGTCGCTAGAGGGCACGCGTGCACGTCACATGACGATACAAAGCGAGCAGCAGCATGATCGTCCAACCCTGCCATTCGCATTGCAAACAGTGACATGGAGGCGTCAACCGAAGAGCAAAGAGGTATTGTTCTGTTTCTGACAGCGAAAGGAGTAGGGGGAACGGACATTCATCGCCGAATGTCGCAAGTGTACGGCGAACACTGCATGTCCCTTGCAAGGGTCAAGGCGTGGCACAAGCGCTTCAGGGAAGGTCGGGTGTCATTAGCCGATGATGCCCGGTCTGGGGCACCCCTCTGCATTACCGATGACAACGTCCAGCTGGTTGATGCACTCATTACCCAGGACCGCCGAGTGACAGTGAACGCCATAGCCGCCGTGGTCGCTCCACGACAATGCACGACCTCTTTCGGCCAACACAGTCGCGGCACTCCTGCAGAAATTCAAATGGGAGGTTCTCGGCCACCCTCCATCCCCTGAAAAGGGCTCTGCGGGGCCAACGATTCACCTCGGACGTCGACGTCCAGCTGTACGTGCAGAACTGGTTCACATCACAGCCCAGGGAATTCTATGAGACAGCCATTCACCGCCCCTTGTCACAGTGGGACAAGTGCCTCAACAGCCAGGGCCAATACTCCTAACGTACAGGTACTGGTTTCTGTAATTATGCCTCCGGCTTGTTACTTTTTGAACGCACCTCATATATTAATCTGATGTAAAACAAAATATATTTTCCGGATTAGAGAACCACCCATTAAAATTGGGTACAATCGTATTGGCCGACTGAAAAACATTACATTTCGATTACTAAGGCAACACTGTAAAATGTCTTCCAACACAATTCCGCACATGTTTCATTTCAAGAATCCTTAAAGATAATATCTCGTAGATTATACAAGGTCACCTAGTTACAATATAAAGCAAATCCGCTATGAAAGCCACTACATGGATGTCTCCACAGGCGGGCATCAATTCCACTCGGTCGAACATAAATTCCTCTCGATTTTCCTTAATTCCACTCGGTCCTCCAAGGGACCCAAAAATTAGTTCCTCAATTCCACTCAGGCTTTGGCAAGGGGTCGACATAGGGGTTATCCCCAATGACGTAAACAATGCATAAAATTTGTAGAAAAAATAGAAAACTTGGCAGACTTATTTTAAAGAATATTGTGACAACATTTTAAGTCACTTGTAATTTCTGCCATATAAGTTATAATGTGCCAAACACTTTATACCTGATTTAACGAATGAGCGGACTTGACATCAGAGCGGTTGACCAATGGCACAACAATGTCTTTCGAAAACCACCACGCCGGGGCAGATGACCTCGTAGTTCCGCCCCTTAAAACAACAATAACTAACTAACTAAACCACCACGCCATCGATCAAGCGCTCTGAAGTCAATTTTTTTCTACACATTTTATGCATTGTTTTTAACATGTGCATAAGTAAATGCTTGTATGTTTTTTAACCTAGTCAGATATTATAAATTTAAATCTAGATAATAATAGGTGTATAATTTGTACCTAAAAATACTTTCGATATCAGCTGCGGATGCTCAAAAGAACGGAAATATCAGCCGCATTCAAGAATTCACTCATGCCCTGCATAAGGTGTTTGACCCGGCCCTTGGTATGCGAGCAGGAGGGTTATGACATTTGTTTACGTCATTGGGGTTAACCCCTATGCCGACCCCTTGCCAAAACCTGAGCGGAGTTGGGGAACTCATTTTTGGGTCCCTTGGAAGACCGAGTGGAATTAAGGAAAATCGAGGGGAATTTATGTTCGACCGTCTCCACGAGGGTATTATTAAGCTTATGACAAAGTACACAAAATGCATAATTACAAACAATACACAACCTTAAAACAATGAACTGGGCACCTGAAAGATTTAAAGTTTTCAATCATTATTTTCCAGCCACTCTGTTGTTTGTGTCTTCAGTCTTTGACTGGTTTGATGCAGCTTTCCACGCCTCCCTGTCCTCAGATAATCTAACAATTGCATTACATCATATCAATCATGACACATTATAGCGGCTTCGGTGGCGTAGTTGGTAGCATGCTTAACTACTGTGCCCAAGATCGCGGGTTCGAACCTGGCCGAAGTCATCGGATATTTTAAGAGCGTTAAAATCCTTCAGTATGACTTCCTTCGGAAAGGAAGTAAAGCCGGCGGTCCCATGCCATACATTTATGGCATGTGAAAGATCCTTCCACTAACTAAACTTGTGTGAAGCTAAATTTCTAGGTTAGAATTCATTGAAACGCTCTATCAAAGTTCCAACGTTCACCACTAGGTATCAGTGAGATCCGGTAGCGAAAGTTGGAACTACTTGAAATTGAACGGAACTTGTAGCTCACCCCATGGGTGTCCGCTTGAAGCAGCTACAGCCTTTGGCGAGCCGAACATGTCCTCGGACACTTCCGGCACTAGAAGCCATACGCTAAATAAAAATTACATATTATAATCATTAACATCTTCATTAGTAGTTTAAATGTTCTTAATCTTTAGGAAAGAGATTATAAATAAAGTAGTAGTAGTTGTAGCCTAGTGGTGGTAGTACTAGTAGTAAATTAAAATTAATTGGTATTCTGCCCGAAGGCAGGTCCGAGCCTCCGAAGAGGCTACCCCCAGCTGGAGTTTACTTGCGGTAGGATGGCCAGGGCCTTTCCACTCCTCCTTATGTTGGCCATCAGCGCGCAGTGCCTAGAACCGACATACCATCAAAGTTCTGACTGCGTCCAATGTTGCTTAACTGCGGAGTTATCATGGGATGCGGTGTTTCAACACGGCTAGGCCGTTGGTCAGTAGCCTACTAGTAGTAGTTATTCTTATAGTTGTTGTTTGATTTATGCACATTACACTCGTGGTCATTTAGCCCCGTGTGCGCAAATGCGAGGGAGCCGTGTCAGTACATTTACTGGCACGTTAAAGATCCCCTTCGGGGCAAAATTCCGGCACCCCGGCGTCTCTAAAAGCCAGTGTAGTTAAAAGGGACGTAAAACCAATAACATTATTATTATTACATTTAGCCCCGTGTGTGTGGAATTTGTCTGATAACCTGGGTTATGGGAAGATATGCGAGATATGGGAAGACTTGAAAATGAAAGACCTGACAGGGTGGGAGAAAATAAAAGCCACGTACTTGAAAAGGATATTAGGAGTCGCAAAATATACATATCTAGGTTAGTCTACAGCTTGGCAAAAGAGACGTTGCTGATTCAAGCAAGACCTGCGGTACCAGTTGTTGCTAGCTAATACAGTTGGGTATGAAGAGCTGCTGAAAGACCTACTGGAAAAGCGGACAGATGTTGACGACGACTTCTACGCTACAGGCCATGATCGACAGAAGCTGAGCAGGTACCTGTTAGCGGATGAGGAATGTCCTAAATAGACTGGCGGTGCACGGCTTCCACCCCGAAATGTGCAGCACGAAACGTTTCCACCCAGCGACAGAAGGTTTTGTACAACTATTTTATGTAAGCAAAAAACTAAATTCAAAAACACAAACAAAATTAGAAAGTAAACACAAAAACTAACGAGTAGATCCGTGAAGAAATATACAGCCTATTTTCATATATTCTACTCATATTAATTGCCTCTATCAACATACAAAATTTCAGTTTGATTGTTGTGATAGATTCGTAGATATTGAGAACCGTCTAAATATTTCAGATGGTCGCCAGGTTGGATTTTTATTTATGTACTATTACATGAAGATTATTGTGTACGTGTGGTATTCAAACTTCAATCGCATGATTACCACACAAGAAATACAAACTTAATTTTAAAATTTCGCACAGCCTCCATCTTAAGGTTATGTAAACAATTGAACTAAATTAGATGCCAGTGCATTACAATATGTATAATCATTTACTGTACCACATTTCAATGCGCTCTGATGTTTAAATCACAAAAAAGTATATTAAAATGTTTCAACTTCGCTTGGCCGCCGTGTTCGTTTTGTACTTTACAGGTGTTTGAAGGTTACATAGATAAACTTGTAGCAGTGCCCTTTATCACCTTACAGAATTTCACGGTGATATCTGAAATAGTTTCGGAGATATAGAATGCCAGTGCAATATTTCGCACAGCCGCCATTTTGAGGTTATGTAAACAATTGAACTAAATTAGACGTCAGTGCATTACAATGTGTGTGAACATTTGCTGAACGAAGTATCATTACTTTTTGTTGGTTAAATCGCGAGAAAAGTCTATTTAAATTCTCAACTTCGCTTTGCAGCCATGTTAATTTTGTTCTGTATTTACCAGCTCTTTGAAAGTCTCATAGGTGAACGTTTACTAATGCCCTTTATCACCGTACAAAATTTCAGGGTGATATCTGTAATACTAGTTTCGAAGATACTGAATGCTGGTGAAATATTTCGCACAGCCGCCATGTTGGATTGGTACGACAGAATAAAATTTGAAGGGCTCGGTCGGGGTCGGCCAGAATGGTGCTATGCTCTTACCGAGTTTCATTGAAATCGCTCCAGCCTTTTTTTTAGAAGTTATTAGGGGAGAGGGGCACACACACACACGAATCACACAAACACACGCACACACAGACAGACACACGGGCAAAAGGTGATCTCATAAGCCTATTTTTAATGAAAATAGGCTAAAAAGACACTAGTCTATTTTATATACCACGGCTAAAGTTATATCCTTATTTATCGCAGAATTGAGTTGTACGACATTGGTACAAATAAATAAGCGATAATCGGGGTAAAATCGACCCCCTGACCGTGAAATCCAATATACCATCTTTTATGGAAGCCTTCATAGGGAGGTTACGGCTGCTTGAGCTTTCAGTTCTCGCAGTAAAGAGGCGCAGGTGCGCTTCATAAAAAGGGAGGTAGCGCGCAGTTCGCTACTCCTCTGGGGGTCTGGGCGGGGACACCAAGAGCCCGCTGACGAGCCAGCTTGGTGTCCTAGGCGAATCCCCACACAAGACCCGGCACAAACCTAGAAAAATTGCTGAGTTTTAACCCTATAACTTTGCTCCTGTGATATTCACGCCACGCACTTCACACATTTGTACTAATATCGTTGCACCTAGAAAGATATTACTTCCTTGCTTTGTTTGTGACTACAACAGAGTAATAAATTGGTTCTCCCAACCATATCGATCTCGATAGTATCGGTTGCAGCAGGTATTTACTGCTTTGGGGGCTCGACTGCTAACAATCGAGACGTTGAGAATGTCGTTATGTACTTACCCCACCAATTAGATAACCCAATATTTGCCAGTGCGGGGTCAATCGACAAACACAGTCAGTTGTGCATTAATGGTGATCTATTAATTGGCCATTACAGCGACCTGCGGCAGTTTAATATAGTGGCCAGGTCGCACATTTGTAAACTATCATGTATCCCTTAGCGTAGCCACGGGATATAGGAGATGGGTCACTGAAACTTGGAGATCTAGGGTTCAAGTCCATCTAACAACGAACGTCTTCCTTAGTTGTTGATTCATTTGGGGCTTTGCGACATTTTTTTCTTTTGTCGTGTGACCTCTTGAGAGTCCGAGTGCAGGTCTTTCTAGTCGACGCCCGTGGGCGACCTGCGCGTCGGGATGAGAGATGGAATGGATGAAGATGAATGAAACTGGCCAAGGATGTGGAAGGAAGCGGCCGTGGTCTGTCAGGAGGTACCGTCCCAGCATTTGCCTGGCGTTGAAAATGGGAAACCACAGAAAACCATTTAAAGGACGACCGACGGTGGGGTTCGAACCCTCGCGTCTACCGAGTCAGCAGAGAGCTTGGCCCCATGACCTAACGCTGCGGTTTAGCCAGCGTAGCCACTGCTGTCGGTATGGATATTTTTGGAGATTCCTAATATACTGTCATATCTCTACTACGAAGTTGGTTGGTTGGTTCTTAAGTTTAGGGGCTGCGACAACGCTGTCATGTAGCCCCGTGTACTTTGGGTGTGTGTAGAATCTGTCTGATAACCGGTGTTGATTGTGACGACTGTATAAGTGTGTGTTATTTGTTTTTTAATTCAAGTAAAGACAGCAGACTTTGAACTATTCTAATGGTTCCTACTTTTGCCGCCAAACGCCACCGTCAACGACTACTAGTTCAGAACTTAGCTAAAAGACGCCACCGCAGTCGGCTCCTGGCAACGAACGTAGGATCCTAAGAGAGTTGTTTACATTCTTAACCTATATAATTTAGCTTCACACAGGTGTAATTAGTGGAAGGTTCTTTAACATGCCATAAATCTATGACATGGGACCTCCGGATTTACTTCCCCTCCGAAGGAAGGCATACTGAGGGATTTTTTGCACTCTTAAAAAATCCGACGACTTCGGCCGGGTTTGAACCCGTGATCTTGGGCATAGAAGCTCAGCATGCTACCAACTACGCCACCGAAGCCGCTAAATAGGAGATGGGTCACTGCCATTTGGAGATCCAGGGTTCAAGTCCATCTTACAACGAATGTCTTCCTTTGTTGTTGTTGTTGTTGTTGTTGTTAATGATGTTGATTCATTTGGGGCTTTGCGACATTATGGATATTTTTGGGGATTCCTAATATACTCTCATATCTCTACTACCAAGGTGTTAAAATTAAAGCTAAGCGATGTTCCATTATTCGATTAATAATAGATTAATCAAATAATATAAATTTAATTTTTCGAAAACGATTGATCGATTAATCAACTGATTGTTCAATCTATTAATCGACTAATCGAATAATAGATTAATCGGCAAACCAATGAATCGATTAATACACTGACCGGGGAAAAAACTGAAAAATTCATCATTACTTTCATTCAAATCATAAATATGTACGGTATAGACCTAGTACAGCACATACTGTTTATAGCATGGAATTGGTGTCCTGGATGCATTACCATTCTTCATGTCATTGTTTCTCTTAACAATAGCGATTCTTTGACATGATGTTGTTTCCCGCGGAAAGATGTACGCGCCATCGCTATCGTCAACAATGCAATGATTTATTCATTTTTCTTTTGGCACTTGTTGGCATAGGAAAAGATCAATACAGCCATATCCTCAGTTCTTGTGCAATTCAGAAACGAATATGCGCTTGAAGCCTGAAGATATTGCCTTACTTCCATGCTATAAACAGTAACTTATGTACTAGACCTAGAGCTTTCATATTTATGATTTAAATGGAAGTAATGTTGAATTTTTCAAGTGATCGGTTTTGTTTTGCCGGGCAGACAGGAGATATGAAAAGTAGTTTGAATGAAAGGTCATCACTTAAGTTATGTTACGCTTATTTTCGGAATGATGTATGGAAATCTATAAAAGTTACTTTTTGCCTAAATATGCAAAGTGATTTTCCTTCTTTACGTTAACAATAACCAAATAAGAGTCAATGAAGTGGAAGGACAAACATCAATAACATTGGGATTGAGAACAAAGAGTTTTCAGCAAGGATTTTGAAATATTTGTTCATTGAGGAAGCCATACAGAAGTTTAAGGCAAATACTGAAGGATTAGACATAAATGGGCATCATATTCAATGTATTAGATTTGCAGATGAAATAGCAATTGTAGCGGACTCCGAGAAGATGTTGTCCAGAATGTTAAATGTATTTTCATCAGCGTTGTCAATGTTACGTTTGAACATTAATGCTAAGAAGTTCTAGGTGTTAGTTGTGAGTAAAAATCCAGAGAGCATTCACACAAACATTAAGCTTACTGACAAGATATTGGAACAAGTCAGCAGTTTCTCTTATTTGGGAAGTCTAATCACCAATGACAACAGGTGTAGTAAAGAGATTAGAAGGCGGATAGCGATCGCAAAGCAGGCATTCAATAATAAGAAAAATCTTATGATTAATGCAAATTTGGATATTGCAATTAAACAGAAATTTGTCATGTCCTTTGTGTGGAGTGTGCTTCTGTATGGATGTGAATCTTGAACGATCAGAGGTCAGGATTGGAAGCGACTTGAAGCGTTTGAGATGTGGGTCTGGCCGAGAATATTACGGGTTAAATGGATTGAAAAGAGGACTAATATCAGCATCCTGAAAGAAATTCAAGGGAAAAGAGAACTGAGACCAACTATCCATAAAAGAAAAGCTAAATGCACAGGCCACATCTTGCGACATAACGCTTTCCTAACTAATGTCCTCGAAGGAAAGAACAGAGGGAAGAAAGGCCGAGTTCGACCGAGATAATGTTTCCTGCAAGACATCACACTAACTCTACATTATGGTTCCTACTGTGATATGAAACGAGGTGCTGAAGACAGAGAGCAATGGTTGCGGAGAAAAGGCATTGCCTTTAGAAGTTGATTGATTGTTCAATGTTTACAATTTAAGACAGGAACATTTTTGTTTTACTTTGTTTTAGCCATGTTTTCACAAAGAAGGTGCATTATTTAAAATATGTGATTATATTTTAATTAATTAAATGACTGTTTTGCTTCTGTGGGAGGTAGTAAAATGAGCGAAGTATATTGAATAATAGAAACAAGATGTTCGGGAAAGAACATATAGCCTACTTTCTCCGAAATGTATGGGTATAGTTATAACTCTCTGTCCTTATCATCTCCTAATTTCTTCCTATTTGAAGTGCAAATTGGCACACAGGATTTGAACAGTGGCGTTCAAACCATAGTTTATAATTTACCCCAGCATTTTGCAATTTCATCAGCAAACACTCCAAACACCGACTACTTACAATAATTGAAACTTCGTTGCTCTAATAAGGCCCATCTACAATGCGCAGTCGGCAGTCCGTAGTTGGTAGTCCTCGGTCGGCAGTCGCGATCGACTCCGTGTATACTATAGGCACCATACACAACATGAAGTTGCAGTTGGTAGCTGGCAGTTGGCAGTCGAGAATTTTATCCTTGACTGCCAACTACCCGACTGCAGCAATGTAATAGCCAATCAGAGCAGATCAGAAACTGACGTCACGTTGTTGTTCTGTGTCGTGTACGAATGATATAGAACTAAGTGAAGTAACTTCGCAACCCGTAAATTTATAGGCTAATCTTAAATACACAATATAACAAAATAATCCATCTCCAAATCATCCATATTGCAAGTTTTGAGATTATCAACAACGCCTCTGTGCACAAGGAATAAACGAATGTTACTGTCTTATTACTCCTAGCAGTCGTTAAGACTGGGTTCACTAACTGGCCGGTATAGAGCGCTGCTCGAATCTATAGTTTCTGCATAGTACAACTGAAGGATGGAAGATGTCACTCCAGTGGAGAATGTCGTTTTTTTTAATATATAAGTTCCATTGCAAAAAGCACCATATAAAGCTTTATTTTATAACGTCTCAGTACTCAAGAAACAATAAATATAAAAACTAGTCGTGATATCTAGTTGTGAAATATCGAACAATATAATCCTAACAGAGCGAGTGCATTCTAGCGGCCATAAGAAGAAACTTTTCAATAAAATCTGTTACCTTTTTGTCAGCTAGATGTCTCGATTAAATCTGCTGGCGAATTATGTTTTAATTAAGTATATGTTTTGCACCGTAATATGCACAATATAACGCTTAATTTTAAAACGTCTGAGTCATTACAAAGCAACAAATATGTAAAATGTCAAGCAAAAAACATATCTCTGATGGGGTTTGAACCATAGGCATATGAATGACAGACTAACGCTTTACCACTGAGCCATTTGTGCCAACGAACATTGATCCATATAAAATGACTTACATAGAACTTGTTAGCAAATAATGATTTATACTAAACGATTTCATCTCTGAAGTATATTATTTATATATAAAGCATTTCATACAAAGTTTATTTATTTTGTTTTAGTACGCTATATTGCATGCAATACTCAAATTAGTGAAATATAAGTCAGGCACAAGATATCCGCTGCCATCTTGTCTTATTAATGAATCAGCTGAGCTTTTTAAAATCACGTCTGCACTATAGTATTACAAAATAAACTTTTAATTTCGTACGTGCCTCTTCCTTTAGAACAGTTAAAACGATTCTCGGCTCGATAATCGGAACTGGTGGGTCCCATGATATGGATTATAAAGTTTGCATAATTCGCACGGCCGCCATCCTGAAATGGTATGGCGGACGACCTTGTAGTTTGGTCACAAGACGCATCCTATACGAAGGTATGTTGTTACCAAATTTGGTAGAGATTGGATGATTTGGTTAGTCGTTATTTGATTTTACGTTTTGAACGTTTGAGTGGCCGCCATTCAGTTTTAGTAAAGATGGCGGCGATATAAAACATGACACTGAGGTGTCCTTTGCTAGTGCTACCTTTGTACCAAATTTCGTTCAATTCGCATTCACCGTGTTCGAATTGATAGGGGGGGACAGACATTCAGAGTACACACACTCACACACACACACACAGACTCACACACACACATACACACACACAGACTCACACACACACATACACACACACAGACAGACACACTTGTTTTTCGCTCTGTGTTGATCTCATAAGTCTACTTTCATTTTTTGCAAAAATCGAAAGTAGGCTAAAAACAATGATTCAATTATTCGATCAACCGAGTAATCGATTAAACGACCAATCAATTAATCGATTAAACACTCCATTGCTACTCGTTATTTTATAGCAATTAATCGATTTTTTCAGCTTACATTAATCGATTATTAGATAACTAGTTGTAATAATAATAATATCGTATGACCTCGGGTGCCGGGTGCAAGCTTTGTAATTTGACACCCAGAGGGTAGCTTGCATGTCGAATTTCGTTGTTCCTTGAATCACTATGAAAGTCAAGGAGGTTAGCTAATTATATAAGCTCCTTGAACACTATAGCGCTTTCTAGTAGAGAAATGAGGAACTTTGTGGTGGCGGAAACTCCCGAGATTAATTTTGCCATTATGAACACGGCCTACTGAATTCAAATGGGTTCTTTGACATGCCAACATCGTATGGCATGCATGTCGTATATTTGCCGCCTTTCAAAAATCACTTTCCACGGCCAGGAGAGAACCTGCAATCTTGGGGTTAGTAGACCGACACGCTATCCACTCACCCACCGTCGCAAGTTATTAGATAACTGAAATTAAGATATTAAAATTACCAGCTCTAGTTAAGAGGCTTGTGTTCCATTGCACACAATAGTTTGGCGGATGATTACGAGGATGATGAAGATGATGGTGATGATGATGAAACTGAAGATGACGGGAGATTTCCTTCAACGATGGAAGAAAAAAATCCTTCTGCAACTTCACACCTTCCACGAGGTGAAAAGGCCAACAGGACATCAACAAAATCCAGAGTAGGAGACATCGCCTTCCTCCAAGGGGAAATTTGTCCTCGACACATGTGGTGGAAGGTTTACGTGCCAGAGTTACGTCATCGGAGAGGCGGGAAGATGCTATCGGTCATTTCCGCCAGTCTTATGGTTCTAATCAGCCGACCAATTCAACTGGTCATACCTCTTGAGGTTGAACAGGGTGGGGAGGACGTTGGGGATTCCTTATATACTGTCAGATCTCTATGACCAAATTGTTTGGATCTTGGACTCGAGCGTCACCGTATTCCCATAGTGGAATATCTTGTAGTTCTATCTGCATGGAAAATAATAGAAACTTTCTAAGTTTTTGACTGTTGTTGTGTTCTTGGAGGGCAGTGACTGATAGTGGGAGTCATTGTAGGTTTTAATCAGATAATGCTTGCTTGGCGAGTGAAATATGTCATCCCTTAAGTTTTCTCAATCTTCAGTAGTCCAAAATAAAAATATATTCTTTATCGTATTTAATTTGTTTTCAGGTTATTTTTCGCTTGTCCCAGTAATTGGATTTGCATTTTATTAACAGACTTAAAATTGTGTAATATCAACTGTCTATGTAACATCATTGTCAAAATTCTATGTTTAGCGTAAGATGTTAGGACGTAAGCCCCTGCTAGATTAAGGGTCGGTCATCCTTCGTATTGTCCTGATGTATGTGAACATAGTTTACTGTCTGACCCAGATTCCTAGGTCGATAAGTCTTGTGAACATGTTTGGCTTCCTTGTCCTGTCTGTTCCTCAGCCCACCATTACATGAGGTATTTTATACAGGCGCAATCAAGTGAATGGTCACCAGAGAAAATCATTCAACATTGATCATCTTGCAACCAAGTTGATAAGTGGTGATTGCTGCTTTAAGCGGTGGAACATCTATGAAAAATATTATACATAACTTTTAATCTTGGCAGTGAATCAGGAGGAGAGAAACTGATTATTAAGGGTTTGACTCAGTCGGTCGACACGATATTGCCCAATGAATGGGTGGGGTACAAGATACAAATATATAAATACACTCCTTGAAAAAATAACATGTATTAGTTACTATTCACAATTTTAGTAAAATGTAAGAAAAAAAAGCCCTATTGATTAATAAATTAATTAACCTTTTAAGTGCTGAGTCTTTTCATTCGCATATTAAAAAGAATGTAGAACCCCTGAAATTTTAACTTATCAGGGAAGTAATAAGCTTAAAATGTCTAGTGTAGTCGATAGGTTTTGGGTCTTTTTTTTTAACCTAATGCAAAACCAAAATCCTGCGTTTATATTTATTTATATTTTGAGACAAATTGGAATTATAATTTTTGTGCCCACGCTTGTTTTATCTTCACACAAGGGTCCAAAAATAGTTATTTCCTCAAATCAGTAGGCAAGTAATTCTTGTTGCTCCTCACTAGGACAAACATTGGTATTGTTTGATCCGAAATCACAACGCAACGAGAAGATTATTTTATGCTTATTGACATCACAGATGAACACCAGCTGTAGAGGACAGACGTCTACGAAATGCTCTGTTAGTTATATCTGGCAGCAAAAATCCATACTAAAGTAGTACTAAAAATGTCCAACATATGGCAGAATATGCCAAAGATTGACTCGGCACTGGGAAGCGAACGGAGACTGTGAAACAATTGAAGTTCTTGTGCACCATCTATAGACGGGCGTAGCAATCAACGGGTTAACATGCTCCGCCAATCAATGTAAATTCTATTCAAATGTTAGTACATATTTCGATATAAGATGATATCTTCTTCATCGTTTATCTCTATATATATAAAATTGAAAGTTTGTCTGTTTTTTCTGAATTTCCACGGAATTTTGCGATATTTGCGCGTTTCAGGCTGTTTTATGACGGATGCGCGCAAAAATATTTTTTTTGTCTGTCTGTCTGTCGGTCTGTCTGTCTGTGTGTCTGTGGACAACTTCTACGAGTCCTTATAACTTGAGAACGGCTGGGTGGATCAACGTAAAATTTGATACAGATATCCATCAGAGGCACCACACTAATCATTGATGTAACTCTTCTCCGTACCTCTCATAAAAGGGGCCCTACCCCCTTAAAATACATGCTGAAATAGGCGTAGATGGGTGAAACAAAGTTCATTTTTAGCCCCTCAATGTGAGAAACGAAACAGGGCCCCCGAAAACCACATTTTAAGGCCCTAAAACCAACAGTTTTTGAGATATTCCCAGAAAACTAATTTCACTTAATAAATTAATGAAAGAATGCATGGCGGTAACCATGGCAACTGAATCTCAGAGGTCCATCTATTTCTGTAAGACGCAATGCAATTCCATTTATTACATTACTGTGAAGGTTTGCAAATGGCTATAAGGTTATAATGGATCCAAATTAAGCTGAAATATTCATTAATACATACAATGCGCTAAAGGGGTCAAGGGGTACTCTAGAATTTTTTCACGCGATTTACACGTGCGGGTGTGGTACAGAAGGTCTATTATATCCCTTCTCTATTATATAAAAATGAATGTTTGTCTGATTTTTCGGCTTTTCTACGAAAATTCGACATATTTGCCCGTTTCAGACTGTTTTGTGACGGATGCACGCAAAAATATATTTTTGTCTGTCTGTCTGTGGACAATTTTTTGTGTCCTTATAACTCGAGAACGGCTGGGTGGATTAACTTAAAATTTGATACAGATATCCATCAGAGGCACGACACTAATCATTGATGTAACTCTTCTCCGTACCTCTCATAACAGGGGGTCTACCCCCTTAAAATACATGCTGAAATAAGCGTGAGACAAAGCTCATTTTCAGCCTCTCAATGTGAGAAACGAAACTCGGGGGCCCTAAAAGAACCCCGAAAACCACATTTTAAGGCCCTAAAACCAACAGTTTTTGAGATATTCCCAAAAAACTAATTTCACTTAATAAATTAATGAAGGAATGCATGCCGGTAACAATGGCAACAGAATCTCAGAGGTCCATCTATTTCTGTAAGACGCAATACAATTCCATTTATTACATTACTGTGAAGGTTTGCAAACGGCAATAAGGTTATAACGGATCCAAATTAAGCTGAAATATTCATCAATACATATAATGCGCTTAAGGGGTCAAGGGGTAATCTAGAATATTTTAACGCGATTTACACGTGCGGGTATGGTCCGGAAGGTCTATTATATCCCTATCCCTATTTTGTTATATTATTATTATTATCATTAGTATTATTATTTTAATTATTATCATTATTATGGCGTACAACGAAGAGACAAAGCTCATTTTCAAACCCTTGGGGTCAGAAACAAAACTCGGGGCCCCTCAAGAGCCGTAAAGGGTCCCCGAAAACTATATTTTAAGGCTCTAAACCCAACAGTTTCTTAGATATTCCCAGAAAACTAATTTCATTTAATAAACTAAAGAAGGAATGCAAGCCACTAACCATGACAACAGTATCTCAAGAGGTGGCATCCAACTTTCCATCTATTTCTGGAATAAGTAATGCCACTCCATTTATTACATTTATGTGAAAGGTTGCAAATGGAGTACCCTAGATTTCTTTTCACACGACTTACACGTGCGATATATCGTACAGAAGGTCTATTATATCTCCAAACATCAACATTATTTTCAAAAATTCCTGAATAGAAATAGTAGACTGATTTTTGCTGATTTAAGGAATTTGGGCCATTGGAGGCTAAAAACACTGAATTTTCATGCACCACAAGACTTTATAATTTATAAAAGGGGTCTTCCTGTAATTGGGCACTTGACACAACGGTTAGGGTCAGTTCGTATGTGACGTGTATTGCGATTCTTCTACGAAGTTTTCAATTTTATTTTCACGCCAGGAAGAACACGTTAGGTAAATTTAGTTTGAGAGCACATTTTAACTAATAATTTTTCTTTGCCAACAAACAGGTTCCAAGCCCCTAAACAATGCAACAGTAGCTCAATTGATAACATCTGGTTATTAATACCGAAGACCGTTCGAAGAATGGGTACTTCTGCTAGTCTATATATTTAAAACACTAAGCTGTTTTTTGTACACACGAGATTGTGAAAACGACTTAACCGATTGGCTTCGTAAGACATTCTAATGGAAGCTCTTGGCATGCAGATTTGCAGAGTTTCTTTAAAAGGAAAATATATGTTACGGTATATTTATAAATGATTAAAGAAATATGTAATATTTGACACTCCCGCGCATGCGCACAATGACCTTTCTCAACAAGGAAAATGGCGATTCCGGTCGCGTCTAACTGAGATCTTTGTTTATGAGAATTAAAAAGGGTCTCCAATAATGTTAATTATGTTTTTACAATATGCATTGAAATAGAATTATATTAAATAAACCACAAATTGAAGGACTTAAACTGCAGGTTGAGTGTGTATACTGGTTTGATAGCTTAATACTGAAGTGCCCCATAGTTGTCTGGATGGCCAAGGGGATAAGTTTACTGCCTAGAAATATGTATTATGCATGATCGAGAGGGTTCGATTCCCACCTCGGATATATATTTTTATTTTGTTACAAGTGCATCGCATTTCAATTTGATAGTTATTTGCAAGAAGTATAAAGGAAGGGAACATTATTTATGATGTTCCCACGATATATACAGGAATACAATTATACACATCGGAAAATGTCGAATCACGTAGTCGAGTGTTTAGGGCCTATGTAGTTAAAGTGTCTTAATATTGCGTATTATTACAAGTCGTTCGGTACCTCAGGTCGTAAAGGCAAGAAATCTTAATATATGCATCGCGCAATGGATGCTGTTCGAGTCCCACCTCCGACATGTTTTTTTATTTCTGTATTTTTATTTCTTGGTATTGCTATTCCATTGTCAAAACATATTTAAATCTTAGCATTCCCGTAAACTAAGGAATTCGTATATATTTTAAATTAATATAGAAAATTGCAGAATTATCGCCCCTCACGCATGCGTACAATCACCTTGCCTCATGACAGTCATGGCGGTTACAAGTGCATCGCGTTTCAATTTGATAGTTATTTATAAGAAATATAGAAGAAGTGAACATTATTTGTGACGCTCCCACGATGTATAGGCTACTGGAATACATTTATACACGACGGAAAATGTTGAAACACGTAAACTGACAGTCGAGTGTGTAGGGCCTATGTCATTAAACTGTCTTGATATTGCGCATCATTATAAGTGGTTCGGTAGCTCAGGTCGTAGAAGCGAGAAATCTTAATTTATGCATCGCGCAATGGAAGCAGTTCGAGTCCCACCTCCGACATGTTTTTTTATTTCCGTATTTTTATTCCTTGGTATTGCTATTCCATTGTCAAAAAATATTTAACTCTTGGCATTCCCCTAAACTAAGGAATTCGTATATTTTTAAATTAATATAGAATTCTTCCCCTCACGCATGCGTACAATCGCGTTTGATAGTTATTTGTCTGTCATGTCTGTTAGGTAGTCAGCCCGAAGGCTGGTTGGATCCTCAAAAAGCACCGCCGTTACGTTATGTGAGTAGATACCCACAAAAACCCAAGGCAGCGCTATATTGAGAAATTCTAGGCAAGAAGAGGAGTGAGGTAGCTTGCCATTGCTTTCCTCACCGTCTCAGAACAGTAGTCCTAACCCTATGAGTAGAACCTTTCACAGCATCCACAGGCACTGACTGTGCCCTGAAGGCCATTACTAAGCACCACCCATACCTCAGTAGCTTCCATATAATCACAGCCATGAGTGAGACTGAGATATCGGTGAAAAGCCACCTTTTACTCTAGCCTGTGCCAACTGACAAATGCAAATGTACTGTATTCATCAAGAGATGGCAAACAGGCCATGATAGTTATTTATTAGAAGTATAAAAGAAGTGAACATTATTTATGACGTTCCCACGATATATACTGGAATACAATTATACACGACGGAAAATGTTGAAATATGTATACTTACAGTTAAGTGTGTAGGGCCTATGTTGTTTAACTAACTTAATATTGCGTGGCATTACCAGTATTACCAGTTATTTATTAGAAGTATAAAAGAAGTGAACATTATTTATGACGTTCCCACGATATACACTGGAATACAATTATACACGACGGAAAATGTTGAAATATGTATACTTACAGTTAAGTGTGTAGGGCCTATGTTGTTTAATTAACTTAATATTGCGTGGTATTACCAGTGTTTCGGTAGCTCAGGTCGTAGCGTCAGACACTCTTAATTTATGCATCGCGCAATGGGAGCTGTTCGAGTCCCACCTCCGTCACCTTTTTTTTCCGAATTGTTATTTCTTGGTATTGCTATTCCATTGACAAAACATATTTTACTCTTAGCATTCCCGTAAACTAAGAAATTCGGCGCGATTGACATTGCCATATATATATATTTAAAACCCTAAGGTAACAAAAGCATACACCACTGTTACAGATTAAATAATGAATATGAAAGCCAGATACTTCTTACAGAATTCTTGAATTCCTCGGAATTTTGCTTCCACATATTCATACTCCTAATGTTCGAGCCACAGTTATGCTCCTTAGGAATCTGGACATTTCTCAAAAGCTCCTAATTGGTGCCAGATTAATTGTAAGAATTATGCATGAGAATTGCTTGGATTTGGAAATAATAAGTGCAGATAATATTGGGCAGAGAGTTCTAATCCTTCGACTTTATTTAACACCATCCGATGAAACACTTCCATTTTCGTTTAGAGCACCAATTTGCAATCGCTTGCCATACCTTATCACAATCAATAAAGCTGAAGGGGGAACTCTCGAACGTGTAGGTCACTATTTACCTCATCAAGTTTTCAGTCGTTGCCTCCGTAGCTCGCCTCTGTAGCGTAGTGGTCAGCATGGTTAGCTGCCGCCCCGTCCTGAGTTCAATTTCCGGCTCTGCCACGAACTTTGAAAAGTGGTATGAGGACTGGAACGGGGTATACTCTGCCTCGGGTGGTCCAAATGAGTAGAGGGGTTTCAATTCCCACCTCAGCCATCCTCGAAGTAGTTTTCCGTGGTTTCCCATTTCGTCTTCGGGAAAATGCCGGGATGGTACCTACCGTAAGGCCACGGCCGCCTCCTTCCCACTTCCTTGCCTAACCCTCCCGCTCTTACCATCCCTTCATCAGGTCCCTGATCGCTTTGCAAGTGAGGCCGCCTGGGCGTAGTGCTGGTCACACACCCGAGTTGTATCCCCGACTCAGAGTCACAAGCTCCAGGACACTGCCTTTAGAGGCGGTAGAGGTGGGACCCCTCGCTTAATCCGTTGGAAAAGACAACCCTGGAGGAGAAAAAGGTTAACGCAAACGTAACGTAACGCAAGTTTTCAGTAATGGCCAGTTATATGTTGCAAAGTCGATCTTTCTCTGTAATCATACAGAGAATGCATATAAGAAAGTCCTACAGTAAATATTTTTCCAATGACCGTTATGTTTTGCACATCATCGCATTTCTTCGTTATATTCCAAAATTATAAGCGACGGTTTGCGGCCAGTTGTATTAGACCCCTCAGAGTTCTTGAATTCCTTGGAATTATAAGATTTGCCTCCACATACTCTAAACGCTTGACCCATAGTTATGCTGCTTAGAAATCTGAAGGTTTCCCAAGGGCTCCTAAATGCAACCATATTGCTTGGATTTGGAAATAATAAGTGCAGTAAAAATTAGGCCAAGAGGTCTAATCCTTCGACTTGATTTAATACCATCCGATATAACACTATAATAATTCTTTTAAGAGGCAATATTTTCCAATTCGTTTGGCATACTCTATCAAAATCAATAAAGCTCAAGGGGAAACTCTGGAACGTACAGGTCTCAATTTGCCTCATCAATTTTTCAGTCATTGCCAGCAGTATTTTGCAATGTTAAGAGTGCAAGTAAAAATGTAGACTTTCACGACCGGCGTTGAAATAGGAATCTCTGTTTCGCGGGCTTATAGGTCGTGTTCCAAGGACATTTTGTCGTCCTGACGTTTCGCTGAATACTGCGTTCAGCATGTTCACAGGTTACATAAAGCGAGGTAAAACAAGTAAACAGAAGATATATAAATAGTCAACAACCCACACATAGAGGCTACCATAGCAACGGCTTACCACATAAAAGTAATGCATCAAGGACAGGGCTGCTCGTCTGTTGCATCTTCTCGTCTACGACGGTCAATAAGGGCAGGCTTGAGGGGATTAAGGACTGGAAGCCAAGCTCTGTTCACACGTTCTGCTTCCTCCTTAAGATTGAAGCTGTTAGTATGCTTCAGGATTTCAATGGCCTCCCTTTGTAGCCTGGCATGATAAGACACCGTGGTGGACAGAACTTCGGTGTCTCCATATCTTATATCGTGACCTGCAAGTAGCGAGTGTGCTGCTACAGTGGATTTATCTGTTTGTCCCAGCCGGCTGTGTCGTTCGTGCTCCTTGAGGCGAGTGGCAATACTTCTTTTCGTTGTTCCAATATATACTTGGCCACAATCACACGGGATTTTATAAACCCCTGCCGCGGTATGAGGATGTCGCTTATCTTTAGCGGACCTAAACATGTCCTTAATTTTTCGTGTAGGCCTGTATATGGTCTTTATATCATGGGACTCGAGTAGCCTCCCTATTCTGTCCGTGACCTTTTTTATATATGGAAGGAAAGCTCTAGCCAGGGGCTGCTTGTCTCCAATTACCCTTGTAGTTGGACGTCTCGGATGGAGTGCTCGCTGGATATCTTTCTGGCTGTACCCATTCGCGCGTAAGGCCTCGTTGAGGTGTTCAAATTCTTGTTTTAGGCACTGCTTTTCACAAATTCTTTTAGCGCGGTCAGCCAGTGTTTTTATAACTCCGTATTTCTGTCGTGGGTGGTGGTTGGACGTCTTATGTAGATATCGGTCAGTATGGGTCGGCTTACGGTAAACTGTATGTCCCAAAGTTAGATCTGCAGTCTTCGTTACCATAACGTCGAGAAACGCGATTTTCAGTTCATTTTCTAACTCCATGGTAAACTGAATGTTCGAGTTCTGGCTGTTAAGATGTTGTAAAAACAGATTTAATTGATCTTTACCATGGCCCCATATTACAAAGGTATCGTCCACGTATCGTAGCCACACTTTAGGTTTCAAAGGTGCGGTCTCTAGTGCTATTTGTTCAAATTGTTCCATGAAGAAATTCGCGATCACCGGACTAAGGGGACTGCCCATGGCGACCCCATCAATTTGTTCATAGAAATCACCCTTCCACAGGAAATAGCTAGCGGTGAGGCAGTGGCGGAATAAGGCGGTGATATCATCAGGAAAAATCCGTGCGATGTACTCCAGGGCTACCTTTATAGGTACTTTCGTAAAAAGAGAGACCACGTCAAAACTTACTAGTAAGTCACCAGCTTCTAGTTGAATAGTTTTCAATTTTTCAATGAAATGGCCGGAATCTTTGACGAACGACTGTGTACCGCCGATATGTGGTTGAAGTAAGGTAGCTAAATGTTTGGCAATGCTATAAGTTGGTGATCCAATAGCACTCACGATAGGACGAAGAGGAACATTATCTTTGTGTATTTTAGGTAAACCATAAAGTCTTGGTGGTAAAGCTTCACTTCTGGTGGTTCCCTTCTTTACGTTTTCAGGTAGCGAAGATACCTTGATCAGGCCGTTTGTTTCACGAAGAATCCGGTTGGTAGGATCTCTAAGTAGTTTGCGGTAGGTACCCGGGTCTAAAAGTTCCAAAACCTTGGCAGTGTAGTCGTCCATGTCCAAGATAACCGTTGCGTTCCCTTTGTCTGCAGGAAGAATGATTATGCTCTCGTCCATGTTGAGAGTCTTTATAGCCTTTCTCTCCTGAGGTGTGAGGTTACTCTGCGGTGCTGGTGCCTTCTTGATTATACGTGAGGCTTCATGACGGATTTCATCTGCTTGTTCAGATGGTAGCTCACGGATTGCCGCTTCAATATTGGCGACAATGTCTTCCACGGGAATCGAAGGAGGGGTCACTGCGTAATTTCCTCCTTTCGCTAGTATAGAGATTTCCCACTCTGACAGGTGGCGATTGGTCAGGTTAACAATTGTCCGTGAGATGTCCAGCGTAGGCGCAGGTACCGGCGCGGGTTGGTCTCTCTGTAACCGCTCAAACTTTTTCTTCTGCCGGATGCTAGACTGTTCAAATGTTGAACGCATAGAGTAGAAGGTGATACGATCTACATTTTCCCAGTCCTGATATGAGAGTGTGCTGCTGATGCGGTAGTGCAGCTGTAAGAGTGCCTGATCTGTAGTAGCGAGCCCCTTACGTGCAAAGCTTATGCGTTCACGTAATAGCGAACGTTCAGTTCGATCATATATTCTATGGGCTTTAGCTGAGGTTAGTGGTCTCTTCATTTTAATAAACTTGGGAATCATACCTGTGTCTCGGCATCGAAGAAGAAACGCAAGTGATGACAGAAGTTGCGACTTTTTCTTCCTTAACCTCTCAAAGCGACGAACTAAGTGTGATATTTCCTCCCCGTAGAGGCGAATTAAGTAAAAATGTAGACTTTCACGACCGGCGTTGAAATAGGAATCTCTGTTTCGCGGGCTTATAGGTCGTGTTCCAAGGACATTTTGTCGTCCTGACGTTTCGCTGAATACTGCGTTCAGCATGTTCACAGGTTACATAAAGCGAGGTAAAACAAGTTTTACTTGTTTTACCTCGCTTTATGTAACCTGTGAACATGCTGAACGCAGTATTCAGCGAAACGTCAGGACGACAAAATGTCCTTGGAACACGACCTATAAGCCCGCGAAACAGAGATTCCTATTTCAACGCCGGTCGTGAAAGTCTACATTTTTACTTAATTCGCCTCTACGGGGAGGAAATATCACACTTAGTTCGTCGCTTTGAGAGGTTAAGGAAGAAAAAGTCGCAACTTCTGTCATCACTTGCGTTTCTTCTTCGATGCCGAGACACAGGTATGATTCCCAAGTTTATTAAAATGAAGAGACCACTAACCTCAGCTAAAGCCCATAGAATATATGATCGAACTGAACGTTCGCTATTACGTGAACGCATAAGCTTTGCACGTAAGGGGCTCGCTACTACAGATCAGGCACTCTTACAGCTGCACTACCGCATCAGCAGCACACTCTCATATCAGGACTGGGAAAATGTAGATCGTATCACCTTCTACTCTATGCGTTCAACATTTGAACAGTCTAGCATCCGGCAGAAGAAAAAGTTTGAGCGGTTACAGAGAGACCAACCCGCGCCGGTACCTGCGCCTACGCTGGACATCTCACGGACAATTGTTAACCTGACCAATCGCCACCTGTCAGAGTGGGAAATCTCTATACTAGCGAAAGGAGGAAATTACGCAGTGACCCCTCCTTCGATTCCCGTGGAAGACATTGTCGCCAATATTGAAGCGGCAATCCGTGAGCTACCATCTGAACAAGCAGATGAAATCCGTCATGAAGCCTCACGTATAATCAAGAAGGCACCAGCACCGCAGAGTAACCTCACACCTCAGGAGAGAAAGGCTATAAAGACTCTCAACATGGACGAGAGCATAATCATTCTTCCTGCAGACAAAGGGAACGCAACGGTTATCTTGGACATGGACGACTACACTGCCAAGGTTTTGGAACTTTTAGACCCGGGTACCTACCGCAAACTACTTAGAGATCCTACCAACCGGATTCTTCGTGAAACAAACGGCCTGATCAAGGTATCTTCGCTACCTGAAAACGTAAAGAAGGGAACCACCAGAAGTGAAGCTTTACCACCAAGACTTTATGGTTTACCTAAAATACACAAAGATAATGTTCCTCTTCGTCCTATCGTGAGTGCTATTGGATCACCAACTTATAGCATTGCCAAACATTTAGCTACCTTACTTCAACCACATATCGGCGGTACACAGTCGTTCGTCAAAGATTCCGGCCATTTCATTGAAAAATTGAAAACTATTCAACTAGAAGCTGGTGACTTACTAGTAAGTTTTGACGTGGTCTCTCTTTTCACGAAAGTACCTATAAAGGTAGCCCTGGAGTACATCGCACGGATTTTTCCTGATGATATCACCGCCTTATTCCGCCACTGCCTCACCGCTAGCTATTTCCTGTGGAAGGGTGATTTCTATGAACAAATTGATGGGGTCGCCATGGGCAGTCCCCTTAGTCCGGTGATCGCGAATTTCTTCATGGAACAATTTGAACAAATAGCACTAGAGACCGCACCTTTGAAACCTAAAGTGTGGCTACGATACGTGGACGATACCTTTGTAATATGGGGCCATGGTAAAGATCAATTAAATCTGTTTTTACAACATCTTAACAGCCAGAACTCGAACATTCAGTTTACCATGGAGTTAGAAAATGAACTGAAAATCGCGTTTCTCGACGTTATGGTAACGAAGACTGCAGATCTAACTTTGGGACATACAGTTTACCGTAAGCCGACCCATACTGACCGATATCTACATAAGACGTCCAACCACCACCCACGACAGAAATACGGAGTTATAAAAACACTGGCTGACCGCGCTAAAAGAATTTGTGAAAAGCAGTGCCTAAAACAAGAATTTGAACACCTCAACGAGGCCTTACGCGCGAATGGGTACAGCCAGAAAGATATCCAGCGAGCACTCCATCCGAGACGTCCAACTACAAGGGTAATTGGAGACAAGCAGCCCCTGGCTAGAGCTTTCCTTCCATATATAAAAAAGGTCACGGACAGAATAGGGAGGCTACTCGAGTCCCATGATATAAAGACCATATACAGGCCTACACGAAAAATTAAGGACATGTTTAGGTCCGCTAAAGATAAGCGACATCCTCATACCGCGGCAGGGGTTTATAAAATCCCGTGTGATTGTGGCCAAGTATATATTGGAACAACGAAAAGAAGTATTGCCACTCGCCTCAAGGAGCACGAACGACACAGCCGGCTGGGACAAACAGATAAATCCACTGTAGCAGCACACTCGCTACTTGCAGGTCACGATATAAGATATGGAGACACCGAAGTTCTGTCCACCACGGTGTCTTATCATGCCAGGCTACAAAGGGAGGCCATTGAAATCCTGAAGCATACTAACAGCTTCAATCTTAAGGAGGAAGCAGAACGTGTGAACAGAGCTTGGCTTCCAGTCCATAATCCCCTCAAGCCTGCCCTTATTGACCGTCGTAGACGAGAAGATGCAACAGACGAGCAGCCCTGTCCTTGATGCATTACTTTTATGTGGTAAGCCGTTGCTATGGTAGCCTCTATGTGTGGGTTGTTGACTATTTATATATCTTCTGTTTACTTGTTTTACCTCGCTTTATGTAACCTGTGAACATGCTGAACGCAGTATTCAGCGAAACGTCAGGACGACAAAATGTCCTTGGAACACGACCTATAAGCCCGCGAAACAGAGATTCCTATTTTAAGAGTGCAATCTTTTGACGCCCTTATAGTTTCAATAGAGCCAAAAAATAATCGTAAAAAGAATGTACATTAGGCCTATATAAGGAGATTCTTCAGTAAATATTTTCCCTTTGACCGTCATGTTTTGATATTTTTAAATTTATAAACAAAACTGCAAAATTATTGGCTCAAGCGCATGCGCAGAATCACCTTGGTTAATGACAGACATGGCGGATGTCCACCGCGTTTTAATGTAATAGTTATTTATAAGAATTATAATAAAGGAAGGGAATATCGAATATGAAGTTTCCACGATATAAACAGGAATAGAATATTATAAAGGACGGGAAATGTAGAAGAACTTATACTGACTGTTGAGTGTGAATGTTGCTTAAGTACCTTAATATTGCGCCACAACTTCAGTGATTCGGTAGCTCAGATGGCAGCGCTGAAGTCTTAGTTTGTGCATCGCCCATTGGGAGCAGTTCGAATCCCACCTCCGCCACATATTTTTATTTCCCAATTATTCTTTCTGGCTATTGGTAATACATTGTCTTAACATATTTTACTTTTATTATTCCCGTAAAGTAAGGAATTCTCCACGATTTACGTTCCCATACACTTTTAAATGATTAAATAAAATATGGCCATAATCGCTTTCGCCATGAGAGACAATTGACGAACATAATTCATTTGATGGACTCAGACATCGTGGTCACTCATCCCCGTCTACTTTAGTGTGTGTGTGTGTCAAATTTTCTCTGATAACCTGTGTTATTGTGATGGCTGTACTGATGTGTGCATTTGTAATTAAAGTGGGGAATGGGAAATTGACGACCGAGGCTTTAAGTTAGGAACTATCCCGGTATTTACCTGCAGTGGAAGTGGCAAACCACGGAAAAGCACATCCTAGATTGTTGAGATGGGAATCGAACCTTGCCCTTCTTAGTTTTGCCTCAAGAGTGCGCCCCGTTCCAGCCCTCAGACCAGAATTACATTTCTAGAGAAATGGCGGATAAAGGATCCTCCGTATCGTAGTGTGATCTTTGTTTTTTAGAATTAAAAAGAGGGGATTGAAGAACTTCAACAGGCGTTTGAGTTCGTTTGTTGTTTAAGTAACTTAATATTGCTTTCGAAGTCTGTTGACTGGGTGGCTCAGGGGTAACATTGCGGACCCAGGAATGAATTTAGCATAGTCGAAGGAGTTCACATCTCACCTCAGACATGTATTTCTATTTCCTAATTATTCTTTCTGGCTATTGGTAATTCATTGTCTTAACATATTTTACTTTTATTATTCCCGTACAGTAAGGAATTATCCTCGATTTGCATTGCCATATACTTTTAAATTATTAAATAAAAGATGGCCACAATCGCTTTCGCCATGAGACACAATTGACGAATATAATTCATTTGATGGACTCAGACATCGTGGTCACTCAGGCCCGTCTACTTTGGTGTGTGTGTAAATTTTTCTATGATAACCTGTGTTATTGTGATGCCTTTACTGATGTGTGCCTTTGTAATTCATGTGGGGAATGGAGAATTGACGACCGAGGCTTTAAGTTAGGAACTATCCCGGTATTTACCTTCAGTGGACGTGGCAAACCACGGAAAACCACATGCCAGATTGTTGAAATAGGAATCTAACCTTGCTCTCCTTAGTTTTGCCTCAAGAGTGCACCCCGTACCAGTCCTCAGACCAGAATTAAATTTCTTGGCAAACCAGGGTTCGAACCCGGAATCCGGGGCGATAGCTCAGAATTTAGCCTTAAGATTTGGCTTCCCTGTGTTTATACGATTTTTGACAAGCACTGAACATATAGTCTAACCCTTAAACTCTCCATTACGGTGGCTGTCGAAGTGAGTCTATGCTCATTCCAGTAGTTGGCGAAGTATGCTCCCTTGCTTAATTTACTGTCATGGAAATGCAAAGGATTGTACCTACAACAGGTGATGGAAATTGCTTATTTAAAGCAGTTTCGTACTGTTTATTCCAAAATGCAGAACGTCATCCTGAGCTGCTTCTGCAAGCAAATTGCAAAAATTGGTGTTGGCATGAATAATTATAAGGATTTTATTATTGGCGATCAGTATCATCGCATTCTCATCAGCAACAAACTTGAGAATGAAAGTATCTGAACTTCACTGTATAAATGAATATTATTGTTTAATGATTATTTGTTTAGAGTACATAACAATGACTCTAACCACGCTGTTGATTTTGGCAATGGAAGTATTATGTGCCATTTAATATTTGGCGGCTGCGTTGATGCAGGCCACTATAGTGTTATTGAATATGACGCTAATTTGGAGAAAAATGCTACAATAAATATATCCATTTGACGAAAAAGAACATTAGCCACAAAAAAGTGGGAAATCGAAGAAAAATACGAAGCCACTTTTAAAATCTAATATAAATATGCCATTTCAGAAACAATTCCAGATATTATGCCGTACAGTGTAGGATCCTTGACGAACAAATGTAAACATTGTTCTGCACTGTATTTCTGTAGCGAGAAATCTACGCTTGGCTACTTTGACCTTTGGTGTTGTAATGGCAAAATTGATCTTACTAAATATAAAATATTTGACAGACTGCAACAATTTTTCACTGGAAATGATACCTCAAGGAATTTAGGAGAGAATAATCGGCAGTACAACAAATGCTATGCCCTTGGTTTCATTTGGTGCCAATGTCACTGTGCCACATGCATACGGTCCATATTGTTTAAAAATGTATGGAATTGAACATCATCGCATTTCTTCGTTAATGTATATTCCAAAATTATAAGCGACGGTTCTTGCGGCCAGTTGTATATATTAGACTCCTCAGAATTCTTGAATTCCTTGGAATTAAGTTATTTGCTTCCACATACTCCAAACGATTGACCCATAGTTATGCTCCTTAGAAAACTGAAGTTTCCTAAGGGCTCATAAATACTACCATATTAATTATAAGAAATGTGTACGAAAATTGCTTGAATTTGGAAATAATAAGTGCAGTTAAAATCAGGCGGATGATCTAACCCTTCGATTTGATTCCATATTAATTATAAGAAATATGCATGAAAATGCTTGGATTTGGAAATAAGTGCAGTTAAAATTAGGCAGAGAGGTCTAATCCTTCGACTTGATTTAACACCATAGGATAAACCAATCAATTTCTTTTAAGAGGCAACATTTTCCGATTCGCTTGGCATACTTTATCACAATCAATAAAGCTCAATGGGGAACTCTGGAATCTTTTGACGCTCTTAAAGTATCAATAGCGCCAAAAAATAATTGTACAAAGAACGTACAATGAAGAAAATGGAAATTGCAACATCCAGAAGGAGTGGTGCTACATTGCTGCAATTGAACATACAGGACGAGTGTTCGGTTGTGATTCCATGATTACACTTTCAGGGCAATCTGACCGCAAGTTTAGACAACAATCAATACTGGATGTGCCCACCACGAGCTGCAATACATTGATGAATTCGGCGAGGCATGGAGTCAATAAGGCCCTGGATCGCTTCCTGAGGAATTGTGGCCCATGCTTGCTGCACTGCACGGGTCAGTTATTCCAGAGTTATGGGTGGCTGAGGACGGTTGGCCAGTTGTCGACCCATCATGTCCCACACATGCTCAATAGGGCTGAGGTCCGGGGATCTGGAGGGCCATTCTAAGGTTGTGATGTCTGGAGACGCGTGCAGTGTGAACCCGGGCATTGTCCTGCTGAAACATCCCATTACCAATGTTCGCCATCATAGGGACAACCACTGGATTGAGTACCCTATCAACATACTGTCGAGCAGTCATAGTGCCCTCAACAGGCACTAATTGTGATTTCACATTAACGCCAAGAGCTCCCCAGACCATAATGCTTGGTGTTGGCCCCGTGTGCCTCTCGACAATAAGGTCTGGGCGGCTCCTCTTCCCGGTATGTCGGTGCACACGATTCTGGCGATCACTGCGGGCAAGACAGAAGCGCGATTCATCACTAAAGACGACCCTATGCCATTCGTCGACCCACGTCGATCGTTCTCGACACCAGGCCAGCCTTACACGTCGCTGTTGTGGGGTCAATGGAACACCTTCTGCAGGGACACGGGATCGTAAGCCAGCTGCACGCAGGCGATTACCAACTGTTAGTTGTGTAACGTGGGGTGCCACAGCTGCTCGAATTTGCGCTGTTGTTGCATGGGGTTCCATCCGGGCCATCCGAATGATGCGGCGATCCTCTCTCACAGTTGTCTGTCGCTGTGGGCCTGTGCCAGGTCTACGAGTGTGGGTACCTTTATTTGACCACTGCTGCCATACACGTTGTACCGTAGATGCCTGTCGGCCAACACGTGCAGCGCCAGTGCTTAGTGATAATCCAGCCTCACACAACCCAATTATCCGACCCTTCTCAAACGGCGACAGTTGTTGATAGCGTGCTCTTCTCTGTCGTCGAGGCATGTTTGACGGGGAACACTTCACTGCACAGACTGCAAGTCAACTACGCTACACCGGTGTCCGTATACTGGAGTTGAATCCTCCCCGACCAATCACGTGGGGAGACCTGTAGCAACAATCCAATGGGTCTGAAACTTTGATCGTTTACATACCTACAAGGCATCGTTCCATATCTTGAAAATCAACACAAACGACCAATGCCTTCATGGTGTTGCAATTTCCATTTTCTTCAGTGTATATAAGAAAATTCTTCAGTAAATATTTTCTTATTGACCGTCATGTATTGACGGGTTTCAACTAGTCTATATATTTAAAACAGTAAGGTGATTTTTGTTATCGCGAGATTGAGAGAACGGCAGAACCGATTTACTTCGTAGAGCACTCTAACGAAAGCTCTTGGTCTGTAGTTTTGCAGAGTGTCTCTAAAATAAACAAATATATTACGGTATATTTTAAATTAATATAGAAAATAGCAGAATTCGAAGCCCTCACGCATGCGCACAATCCGCCTGGACTCATGACAAAATGGCGGTGAGAAGTCCATTAAAATGTAAGTTATTTAATAAGCTGCCATGTAATTGAAATCATACATTAGCCAAGTTCTGACTGGAAAATATAATAACAGTATAAACGTACAGTATACGAATGTGCAACATTGATTTTTTGATAATGAAATGGATTATTTCATTCAGACAGCGGCTTTTGAATGTAGTGAATGCTTTTGTCTGCTACTGAATAAGAGTGCGCGAGTAGCTATGTGGTTAAGGCGACTGTCTGTGGTTCCAAGGAGCACAGGTTCGATCCCATCACTCGCCAGTTTGTTTGTTTTTTTACCACTGAAATATTGTTTAATCAAGGAGTATTAGTAAGGTTTTATGTCTGTTAAATATACATATTTCTACATTCCCTCTCAATATGTTTTATTTCCGTTTTACCATTGCATTACAGCATGTGATCAAGACAAAGAGAGCTAACTGTTGTCCTCAATACGCCGTTCGAATATCTGCAATCAGTTGCAGTAACTGACAACAGATGGCAGTACCTCGCCCATTATTTCCTGTAACTGACAACAGATGGCAGCACCATTGCATCGCTATATTTAAAACACAAGACATGGAGCGTTTTCACGTGATGGAGAATTATAAAGGAGGGGAATATTTAAGAAGGGAAATGTTGAAGAACATTAACTGACAGTTGAATGTGTAGGCTATGTTGTTTATGTACCTCAATATTGCAATTCTTCCCAATGCTTCGGAGGTCAAGTTATTAGCGTCCTAGGCTAAAAGTTATAATTATGCATCGTTGATATACCGTACTCTTAAATTATTAAAGAAAAAAGAAGTTTTCCACGCACTCGCGCGTGTCCACAATTGCTTTCGCCACGAGAGACACTTGGCAAACATAATTCGTTTGAAGGGCTCCGACATCGTGGTCACTCAGCCCCGTGTACTTTGGTGTGTATGTGTAAAATTTTCTCTGATAACCTGCGTTATTGTGATGGCTGCATTAATGTGTGTATTTGTAATTAAGGTGGCTAATGGCAAAGAGACGGCCAAGGCCTTAAGTAAGGAACCATCCCGGTATTTGCCTTGAGTGGAAGTGGGAAACCACGAAAAACCACATCCAAGATTGTCGAGGTGGGAATCAAACCTTCCTCTTCTTAGTTATACCTCAAGAGACTGAATGTGCCCCGTTTTTGCCCTCAGACCCGAATTAAATTTCTTGGCAGAGCAGGAAATGTAACCCGGGTCTCCGAGGCGATAGCCAAGAATGGGTGGGCTTCCATGTGTTAATACGATTTTTGACATGCACGGGACATAGAATTCAAAAACTGCCTCCATTAGGGTGACTGCCGAAGTGAGTATTGAGTATAGGCCTATGGTCATTCCAGTAGTTGGCGAAGTGATTCTATGTTCCCCTGCAAAATGTACCGCCATAACCTATAACAGGTGATGGAAATTGCTTATTTAGAGCAGTTTTGTACTGTTTATAACAAAATGAAGAACGTCATTCTGAGCTGCGTTTTCAAGCTATTGAAAAAAAATTCGTTAGCAGGAACAATTATAAGGAATTTATTTTAAGCGATCAGTCTCATCGCATTCTCCTCACCAACCAACTTGAGTATGAAAGTCTCTGGACGGTCATGTTGAACATCATTGTATAAGACAATTGTTTAATGATTATTTGTTTAGAGTTCTGAGTCTAACTACGCAGTTGATTTCGGCAATGGAAGTATTATTTGCCATTTAATATTTAGCGGCTCCGTTATTGCAGGACACTATAGTGTTATCGAATAATACGAAGCCACATTTAAAATCCAATATAAATAGGCCATTTCAGAAACAATTCCAGATATTATGCAGTACAGTGTACTGTAAGGTCTTTGACGATCAAATGTAAACATTGTTCTAAATTGTATTTCTCTTGCGTAAAATTTACGCGTGGTTATTTTGGCCTTTACTGTTGTGATAGTAAAATTGATCTGCTGGAATATATAATACATGTATTTGCCAATTTGCAACAATGTAATGATATTCATTTAAAAGTCATTCAACTTATGTCCAGTAGTTCAAACACATACATCAGCGTTAACAAATTGGATACTGAAGATGAAAGCCAGCTACTTCATTTACCTATTATAGAATTCTTCAATTCCTTGGAATTAAGTGATTCGCTTCCACATACTCCGAACGTTTGAGCCATAGTTATGTTCCTTAGAAATCTGAACGTTTCCCAAGGACTCCTATATGGAAATATATAAATTGTAAGAAATATGTAAGAAATTGCTTGGATTCGGATATAATAGTTGTAGTAATATTAGGCAGAGAGCTCAAATCCTACGACTTGATTTAACACCTTCCGATAAAACACTTGCAGGTACAGTACATTTTCTTTTAATAGGCAACAATGTCTTATTCGCTCGGCCTACTTTATCACAATCAATCAAGCTCAAGGAGAAACTCTGGAACGTATTGGGCTCTTTACCTCATCACGTTTTCAGTCATGACCAGCATTATGTTGCAATGTTGAGAGTGCTATCCTTCGACGCCCTTTAAGTTGCAATAGTGCTAAAAAGTAATCGTACAAAGAATGTAACTTTTATAAGAAGCTTCTTCAGTAAATATATATTTCCATTGTCCGTCATGTTTTGACGGGTTTCATCTAGTACTATATTAAAATCAAATGGATATCCTTACAAACATTTTGATTAAATAAAGAATCTAGTTGTTTAAATATTTTTCAAAAACATTCTAGAGAAGCTGTTTCCAAACTGGTCAATGGAGCCGTGTTGTTGGTTGTGAAGTTTTTGAAACATCTAGACTACTAACCTTTGAATGGCATGTGTATAGAGTGATGGATCATTTTACTTAATTATGCATACAGAGATACCGGCTTGGTTATGTGTTTAGTGATGCATTTTTGTATTATTACTTTAATTTGAATTGAGCATCGTGTTCTTCTATCGACCTTGATATCCTCCAAGTATTTCATAAGTCAAACGATCAGTGCCTTCCTGCTTTTGGCAGAGGATCTCTCCATCACCTGGTCTTAGATTATCAGACTCACTCAACACTCACTCAAGTGCACGTGGGTTGGCGACCACGAGACCCCAGCTGAGTTCAGCATTGCTTCCACTTACTTGTGCTAGGCTTCTCTCCGTCTTCTTTCCTGTCGACCTCCCTTAGTCAACTCTTGTTCTTTTCTGACCCCGACGGTATTAGGGTATCCGAGGCCTAGGGAGTCTTTCACTTTCCCGCCTTAATTGGCCCTTGTCTCATCTTTCCTGATACCCTCATTCTTCGAGGCGTCAGCTTTCTCTTTCTTTTCATGTTTTCTCCTGCCTTCTGAACGAGGCCCTCAAGGAGGCAGGGAGTGCATTCTGGAAAGTGCTACACCCTCAAGGGCTCGCGGCTAGTGAGTTTGGCAGTTGGCGACCCCGAGGGATTCCTGAGCTGGGTACGTTTTGTCCCATTTTTCCTCTGTCCTTGCGGCGGGCCCCTCTCCTCTTTCCCCTTTCCTATATGCCCTTAATGGCTCTCCTTCCATCCATGTCCGTCAATCGTCATACTTCGAGGGTTGAGGGCATTTCATTTCATCCTGTCCTTTATCTGCCTTATCCTTTAAGTGTTTACCCGTTCTTCTTCTAGTAAGTAACTTTGTAGTTAGTATTAGTTATAGTTTTTCATTCTCATCTCATCTTTCACTATCACCCAAACCATTAATAGCCGATAACCTAGATGTTAGGCCCCTTAAAACAACAATTATCATAATCATCATCATCAACTCAAGTGCACGGGACTGATGACCAACATGTACCAATCACCTAAAATGAATTAGTACCAACAATGGGCCACCTAAGTGGAGCGACACCGAGAAAGAGAACTGTGAAGCTGCTGCATAAAGGATTTCCATTTTATTTAGATGTCAGATATACAGGTCACGCTTCACCGTTTTACTGTCTCACACGAAGCACCCGCCACGTTTTTAAGCAGGCCATTTGAGTTAAAGTGAAACATTGAGTAAAGAGATTGCTTCGCTTGCAGTGTCTCGCGGATCCTTCTTTAGTACTGTGCATAGCGTTCCAACCGGGAATATTCCTACGGAGCCTTTGCAATTGTCACTTCAGCATGCAGCTCATAAATTACGTGGGCATTATTTTAACCCCCGATGGTACATAGGAAAATAAGATAAGTGTAAATAACAAAATGAATTTATTATCAAAATGTATATCATTGGTTCCTTAGTTTAGGGGCTGCGACAACGAGGTCATGTAGCCCCGTGTACTTTGGGTGTGTGTAGAATCTGTCTGATAACCGGTGTGAATTGTGATGACTGTATTAGTGTGTGTTATCTGTTTTTTAATTTAAGTACAGACTGCAAATTTGAATTTTTCAAATAGTTCCTACTTTTGACGCCAAGCGCCACCGTCAACGATTACTAGGCCAAGTTCAGAACTTAGCTACTAGACGCCACCGCAGTCTGCTCTTGGCAACGAACGTATAAACCTAAGAGCATTGTTTACATTCTTAACCTATCCAATTTAGCTTTACACAGGTTTAATTAGTGGAAGGTTCTTTAACATGCCATAAATCTATGACATGGGACCGCCGGCTTTACTTCCCCTCCGAAGGAAGGCATACTGAGGGATTTTAACGCTGTTAAAAAATCCGACGGCTTCGGCCGGGTTTGAACCCGCTATCTTGGGCATAGAAGCTCAGCATGCTACCGACTACACCACGGAAGCCGCCAATATTAAGTTTACGATCAATGTTTATAGAAATGGGTTTCTTATTTTGTTGCATATTAACTCACCTGTAAATGTTGGAACCGTTTCTCCGGACACACTGTATGTGATTAATTTGATTAATCTGCATCTGATGATGCAATTTCATTTAATTGGGCATATTCGTGTTCACAGTGTGTAGGTCACCAATCGATTGCTGAATCTTACTAGTAATTTTAAATATGATGGTAAGTCCCAAGGATGCAATGCCAAATCCTGGCACAGTCAGTTGGTATTTGAGGGTGCACAAACGTAAGGGAGCCGTGCCCGTAGATTTACTGGCGCGTTAAAGATCCCTTCGGGGCGAAATCCCGGCACCCCGGTGTCTCTAATCGGCAGTTAAAGGGCCGTTACACCAATAACATTATTATTGTTATCATGATGGTAAGCCATATCCAAGAGATCATATCCCGAAGTTCTACCTCAATAGTTTACCTGATCTTCGTCTGCTGCGTGTGTTCCTTGTAAAATACACTTCTAAGAAGGGGCAGATGACCTCGGTGTTCCGCATCTTAATGCAACAATAACAATAACTCTTTAACTACCTAACACTTCTAAGAGATCGCATCCTGGAATTCTTCATCAATTATTTAAATTGAGCTTTGTCTGCTGCTGTGTTCCTTGTAAAAGGCCCTCGGTGTTGCGCATCTTCAAGCAGCAATAACTATCTAACAAACTTACACTTCTAAGAGATCATATCTTGGAATTCTTCATCAATTATTTAAATTGAGATTCGTCTGCTGCGTGTGTTCCTTGTAAAAGGCCCTTCTAAGAAGGGGCAGATGACCTCGGTGTTCCGCATCTTAAAGCAACAATAACTATTTAACTACCTAACACTTCTAAGAGATAATATCCTGGAATTCTACCTCAATTATTTAAACTGAGCTTCGTCTGCTGCGTGTACCTAACACTTCTATAAGAGATCATATCCTGGAAGGGGGATGACCGTTGCTCACGTCCGCAGGATCTTACCTATTGATTGCCCTGCACGTGTCTCCTGGGTGGTGCTAAACGAGCAACAGCGACATAAGGTGATAGAAGTGAATTACATAATGCCTCAATCTTTTGATAATATCGGTTCTTTTCAGAACCAATCAACAATAGACATTGGACTTCCAGTCCGTAGTTTACAACTAAATATTGAAGGCATAAGTCGTGCCAAGTGTGAATATCTCGGAAAACAGCTGAACAACTTCGATATTGATATCGTCAACATTCAGGAGACGCACACCACAGACGAACAGGACTTTGATAGAAGAGGACGAATTTTGGGCTATACCCTTGTCGATGCTATCCACCATCAACAGTATGGGATTGCCACCTATGCCTAATCCAGTCTTACAGGAGTTCAAGTTGTTGAGTCAAGTGTCAAGGATCTCATCTTCTCTATAGTTATACAGGTTAATAACCTAACAGTTGTTAACGTGTATAAACCTCCTAGCATCAGTTGGCCTCCTAGCATTTTGCCAACCTTCAGCCATCCCTGCATTTACACTGGAGATTTTAACAGCCATCATACTAACTGGCGATATGACTGTTGATGACGATGGTGAGGCATTATCTCAGTGGGTTGAAATATCCAATCTGCACCTAGTTTTTGATGCGAAAGACAAGGACACTTTCCATTCTGCTCGCTGGAGGAGAGACTACAACCCTGTCCTAACATTTGTGACCAAGGATTGCTTTGATCAGCCTCTCAGTATCACACGTACAATATTGTCGAGTTTCCCAAACAGCCAGCATAGACCAGTTCTATTGGAAGCAGGTATGAAGATACCCCTGGTGACCTCAGTACCTGTACCAGATGGAATTTTAATCGTGCAATCTGGGATAAATTCTCTAAAGATCTTGACCAGAAACTATCTGTTATAAATCTAGATCCAACTACCAGCAACTATGATGAATTCGTCAGCTTGGTCATTTCAACTGCCAAATCAAATGTTCCGAGAGGTTTCAGAAAATATTATGTGCCTGGTTGGAATCCAGAAAGTGAGGCTCTGTATGAAGAATATCAAACAACAGGTAGTCATGAAGTAGGTTCACAGCTTCTATAGTCATTAGACAAGAATAGGAGAGAAAATTGGGAAGCAACAGTGAAAGACATGGACTTTGCAAAATCGAGCAGGAAAGCTTGGAGAGTCTTGAATCGACTTACTGGAAAACATTATTCTAAAAAGCAGTGCAATAACTTGAGTCCAGATGCCATAGCAAATAGAATGGTTGAAGTCACCTGAACCAAGAGAGATAAATGCCATACGAACAAGTAGTTCCGTGAAGAACTATACAGCCTATTTTCATATATCCTGCTCATGTTAATTGCCTCTATCAACATACAAAATTTCAGTTTAATTGCTGTAACAGATTCGTAGATATTGAGAACAGTCTAAATATTTCAGATGGTCGCCAGGTTGGATTTTTATTTTTGTACTATTACATTAAGATTATTGTGTACGTGTGGTATTCAAACTGCAATCGCATGATTAGAACACAAGAAGTAAAAACGAGATTCTAAAATTACGCACAGCAGCCATCTTGTGATTATGCAAACAATTGAAATAAATTAGATGCCAGTGGATCAACATTTGTATAAGCATTTAACGTGCAACGTTTCATGGCACTCGGATAGTTAATTCGCGAGAAACGCCCATTTAAATATTTATACTTCGCGTCGCCGCCATGTTGGATTTGTGCTCACCAGGTTACTGAAAGTCCTATAGGTGAACTTAAGTTCATAGCCCATATTAACATAAAAAAATTCAGTTTGATTGCTGTAAAAGATTCATAGAGATATTGAGAACCGTCTAAATATTTCGGAAGCTCGCCATTTAGGATTGTTATATGTATAGGCCATAGAGTTATGTACCATTCAAGGACAATTATTGCCTAGGTTCATTATTCAAACTTTCACTTCGATCGCACGATTTCGACACAAGAAATAAAAACTTAATTTTATAATTTCGCACAGCCGCCATCTTGAGGTTATGTAAACAATTGAATTAAATTAGATGGCAGTGCATTACAAACTGCATAATCATTTACTGTACCACATTTCACAGCGCTCAGAGAGTTAAATCACGGGAAAAGTCTATTAAAATATTTCAAATTCGCTTGGTCGCCATGTTCGTTTTGTACTTTACTGGTTTATGAAATATACATAGGTAAACTTGTATCAGTACCCTTTATCACCGTATAAAATTGCAGGCTGATATCTGTAATACTTTCGGAGATATAGAGTGTCAGTGAAATATTTCGCACAGCCGCCATTTTGAGGTTATGTAAACAATGGAACTAAATTATACTCCAGTGCATTACAATGTGTATAAGCATTTGCTGTACCAAGTTTCATTAGGTTTGGATAGTTAAATCGCGAGAAAAGTCTATTTAAAAGTCTCAACTTCGCTTGGCCGCCATGTTGGTTTTGTTGTCATCAGGTTTTTGAACGTCTCATAGGTGAACTTCTAGTAGTGCCCTATACTACCGTACACAAATTCAGGGCGATATCGGTAATAGTTTCGGAGATATTGAATGCTAGTGAAATATTTCGCACCGCCGCCATGTTGGATTGGTGAGACGTAACAAAATTTGAAGGGCACGGTCGAGGTCGCCGGGAATAGTGCTATGAACTTTCCGAGTTTCATTGAAATCGCTCCAGCCGTTTAGATTTTATTAGGGGGGGCACACACACACCTCACACACACACACACACACACAGCACACACACACGGACAAAAGGTGATCTCTTAAGCCTTTTTTTTTAATCAAAATTGAAAATAGGCTAAAAATGTGAAGCGTAAGCTCACTGAACTCAAACATGGATCACAGAAGAATGAGGATCTGTCCAGGCCATTTTCTATTCAGGAAGTTGAAGCTGCTATCAAAATGCTGAAGACCGGTAAGGCTGCTGGCCCAGATAATATCTACAACGAATTCCTTCGATATATGGGTCCATATAGTATAAAGTGGATCACTTCTCTTTTTTCTTACATCCTTCAGACTAACAAACTGCCAACGCAGTTTAAACGATCAAAAGTGATAGCCATTCTGAAACCTGGAAAGTTGGAGAAGAGACCTGAAAACTACCGTCCAATAGCACTTCTTAGTTGCATTTATAAACTCTTGGAACGAGTCCTCCTCACTAGGATTGCACCACTCATTGAAGATGTAATCTCTCCAGAACAAGCTGGTTTCAGAAGAAATCGTAGCTGTACTGATCAAGTTTTGGCTCTTACCACTCACATCGAGGCAGGCTTCCAAAAGAAGTTAAAATCAACAGCTGTGTTTATTGACCTGACAAGTGCATATGATACTGTCTGGCGACATGGACTAATTCTTAAATTGCTGGAAGTAATTCCCTGCTTGGAAATTGCAACCCTAATTTCCAACATGCTCTGTGAGAGAGAGTTTGTAGAGTTCCTAGGTGATTCTAAAAGTCGTAAAAGAAAATTAAATAACGGTTTGCCACAGGGATCAGTATTGGCCCCAGTTCTCTTCAACCTCTGCATCCATGACTTGCCATCAACATCAGCTACTAAGTTTATCTATGCAGATGACATTGCACTGGTAGCTCAAAGCAGAAATTTTGAGGATGGAGAAGGCATTCTTTCAGCAGACTTGGAGAAAATGGCTACACTCTTCAAGTCTTGGCGATTGATCCCAAGCGCTTCTAAGACTGAGGTTTCATGTTTCCATCTTAGCAACCGACTCGCAAACTACGAGCCATCTGTTTTATTCCTTGGTGATAAACTAAAGTACAACTCTTTCCCGAAATATCTAGGAGTCACCCTGGACAGAACTTTAAGCTACAAAGAACATCTCACCAAGCTCTCTCACAAAATCACTACAAGGAATAACATCCTACACAAGCTTTGTGGTAGCTCATGGGGAGCCTCGGCTGACTGCTTACGATTAACGGGTATTAGTCTTGTCTACTCTGCAGCGGAATACTGTGCCCATGTATGGCTGGAAAGTGCACATGTGCATAAAGTAGATACTAAGCTGAATGAAGCCATGCGCTGTATAACTGGTACTGTCAAGTCTACACCTCGCCACTGGTTACCCGTTCTTAGCCATATCCCACCACCCCACCTGAGGAGAAAGGAAGCTCTGCTGAGAGAAGCAAAGAAAATCCGGTCATCTCCCTCTTTACCAGTTCACCAGGAATTTTGTTACCCATCGCCACAACGACTTCGATCGAGGAGACCAGCAAGTGTATTGGCCGGCCGACTCTTGAGGGACAATTTCAACCTAAACCGGAGCTGGCAGGAAGAGTGGTCAAATTCAACATCTGGTACTAATGCCCATGAGATAAATTCAACTCGGAAAATTAATGGATTTGACCTTCCAAGGAAACTATGGTGTCGCCTCAACAGATTGAGAACTGGGCATGGGCGCTGTAATTTCTTGCGCCATAAGTGGGGTTGGATGGATTCTCCAATGTGTGAATGCCGTGAAGAGGAGCAGACCATGGACCATGTCATCCTGCGTTCCCCTCTTCATGCCTACTGCGGAAGCCCCAGCGACCTGTTTCATCTATCAGAAAGTGCTGCTCTGTGGTTGAAGAACTTGGACCTGGACTTATGAATTCCTCTTTGTACTCACCATACGATTAAATAATAATAAAATATCCTGGAATTCTTCTTCCTCAATTATTTAAACTGAGCTTCGTCTGCTGCGTGTACCTAACACTTCTAAGAGATCATCCTGGAATTCTTCCTCAATTATTTAAACTGAGCTTCGTCTGCTGCATGTACCTAACACTTCTAAGAGATCATATCCTGGAATTCTACCTCAATTATTTAAACTGAGCTTCGTCTGCTGCGTGTACCTAACACTTCTAAGAGAGCATATCCTGGAATTCTATCTCAATTACTTAAATTGTGCATCGTCTGCTGCGTGTACCTAACACTTCTAAGAGATCATATCCTGGAATTCTACCTCAATTATTTAAACTGAGCTTCGTCTGCTGCGTGTACCTAACACTTATAAGAGAGCATATCCTGGAATTCTATCTCAATTACTTAAATTGTGCATCGTCTGCTGCGTGTACCTAACACTTCTAAGAGAGCATATCCTGGAATTCTACCTCAATTACTTAAACTGAGCTTCGTCTGCAGCGTGTACCTAACACTTCTAAGAAATCATATCCCGTAATTCTACCTCAATTGTTGTTCGACCCCGTGGCGAATTGGTTAGCGCGCTAGGCTTTGTCCCAAAAGGTCCCGGGTTCGATTCGCGGCCGATCCATTGTGGATTTTAATCTTCTGGGTTTAATTACCCTAGCCTGGGGACAGCGTGTATGTGCCATAGTCATCATCACTTCGTCATTATGAAGCGCAGGTCGCCCACGGGCGTCAACTAGAAAAACCTGCACTTGGCCTTTCAGGAGGCCACACGACTTTTTTCTTCTTAGCCCTATTATTATTATTATTATTATTATTATTATTATTATTATTATTATTATTATTATTATTATTATCTAAATTGTTTAGCTAAAGCGTCCGTGGCTCAGGCGGCAGCACGCCGGCCTCTCACCGCTGGGTCCGTGGTTCAAATCCCGGTCACTCCATGTGAGATCTGTGCTGGACAAAACGGAGGCAGACGGGTTTTTCTCCGGGTACTCCGGTTTTCCCCGTCAACATTTCATTCCTGCAACACTCTCCACTGTCATTTCATTTCATCTGTCATTCATTTAATCATTGCCCCAGAGGAGTGCGTCAGGCCTCGGCAGCCGGCACAGTCCATATCCTCGCCGCTAGATGGGGGCTTCATTCATTCCATTCCTGACCCGGTCGGAGACTGGAAACAGGCTGTGGATTTTCATTTTCATCTAAATTGTTTAGCTGAACTTCGAGTGTTGTGTGCATTACCTGAAAAATAAACGTTTAAGAAATCTTATCATAGAATATTGTACCTTTATTAGTTAGCTCAGCTTCGTCTGCAGCGTGTATTTCTGGATAACAATAGCGTCTATGTTGCTTTCTATTGTTCGGTGTTAACAAAGAGTTCTGGTTATGTAGATGTCATAGTTACCTAAGAAAAAAGCCTTTATTACGCAGTTGTATTGTTGACTAATCTACACAACCAGGTACCCTTAAGCCAGGAGAACACAAGGATCGACTGGCTCCCAGAAATCCTTGATGCTCGTTTAGCAACACATAACGTGCTGACGTAATGAATCATGACGTTAAATCAACAATGATATGCATGGATAACAGTGGAGGTTTACACGGACAAACCGCGTAACGGCAAACCTATTGTATGAACTCCTGTGGCTCAGACTAATGATCATCACAGTAAACATTATAATTATTGTTTGCTATTACCATGACAATAGCTTCCTTGGTAGACCAGAGGTACGGTACGGTACGGAGCTCAGAAGAATGCAAGTGCGCGGTGAGAGAGAGGAGGAGGAGAGGGAGGTTCCCTACACACAAACGTCATCCGTTGCTATGGCAACCTGCTTACTACCCGTCAGAATATATCACCCCGTTGCGCATTCAGTAGGACGAGTGGACACTGTTCAGAAGATATGGCGCAATGATTTTGGGAAGGCAGATATTACAAAGTTATCGCTGGCTCAAGTCTCAGCGGCTACATTCCTCTGCTTAGCATTCTTTGAGATATTTTACACCTCAATATCCAAGGATTGCGGGTTCGATTCAACTATTGAAGGTCGGAAAAAAATTCCACGGCATTCAAGTCGTGCTGCACTGGCACTTGAAAGATCTCTCGTATTACATTTGATGATGCGATACTAAAGTAATCTATCAATTAATTAATGACTGAAAGCTTTTCAGTCTGTCAACATGTGTGTGAGGAGCAGATGACCTCGTAGTTCCGCCCCTTAGAACAACAATAACTAACTACGTAACATGAGTGTGCCCAATTAGATTCTCCAGAGTGGGAAGTGAAGTGAAGTTTGATGGCAGTACAGAAACAACCGGAAATCAGCTGAGTCTACAAAACCACATTGTTAACTCAGTTAGCCTACATTAAGTTGTTAAGTGTTCAACCTAACTAACCAACTAAAAAGACTCATTACGAAATGAAGATACTTGAAAAGTAACGGATAATAACAAAACAGTCTAAATCGCAATCTCTTGAAAAACTTGCTATGATAGACGTTAACAATTAAAAAGGATTTTCGCATTGACAGTCTACTAACAATAGCGCAACACTATGAAAGTGTAATAGACTAACGGAAGGGGTAGATGACCTCGCTGTTCCACCCCTTAAAACTCCAATAACTAACTAACTAACTAACTAACTAACTAATGGAATAAAGAATAATTGGTTTAAAACTCGGACTCGTTACAAAAATTAATTTCAAATTCTGTACATAAATAACTGAAAATAAGTTACTGTTTTATAAAAGTGTTACAGTGGAACGTGGCTAATTCGAACTTCTATAATTCGAAATCTTGTTTAATTCGAATTTTTATCTTGGTCCCTAGCATTTTATATACAATCATTGCTTAAAAATCGTGGTTAATTCGAAAAATATTTTGGATAATGAAAATTTTTTAGTGTAAAAAGCCGTTCGGAAGCCAAACAGTTGGGTCAAGAATTCCCTAAAAATACTGTTCCGAGTTCAGACCAAGCATCAAACCACATCACAGAACATAGGCGTTTTTTTGAAAGTAGAAATTACGTAAGTGGTTCTGTTTTTCGTTCTTTAATTTTGTGAGATTCTTTTGTCATGGCTGAGAGAGTTAATTCTAGGAAACAGGTAAAAATCTCAAACTATTTTGAAAAACAGTAGATTTCTCTGAGACTTAACTAGATTGCTGGATTACTACTGTCGTTAAATAGGTGAATAGTACATTTTAGTTTTATTTTTCATTTGAACTTTTGAGGTTATTCACGATACAGTCTTTATAAAGTACCGTTGTCTGTTAATCTGCTTTGTTCAACGTAAATCATTATGTAAACGAATTACAATATATTTTATCTACCCTATTCAAAGAACTTTCTTAATTAGAATTTTTGGATAATTCGATTTTTTTACTGGGCCCTTGAGATTCGAATTATCCAAATTCCACTGTATATACATATCTGTTGAATTTAAACTGAGCCAATGTGAGCAGGATCTGATGACGATCGCTTGACAAACGCAACTTCAGTGTTCATGTCTACATGTGCTTGTTTAACATCCAGCTATAAATTGAATCAGTAATTTACACATCTCTTAATTAAGCATTATTATTTCGTTCTTATTCCGGAAAACACAAATAATATTTTTTTGAACATTTATAGAATGGCTAATAATAGCAACACTTGTCTGGGTGAGTTTTGATTTGTAGCTGAATGTTTGACGCGATTTTTAAGAAAACGAAAGTCAATGAATTCTTATAAATATGAGAGATCCAAGGAAACCGACAGCGGTAGCTACGCTCCCTAAAGCGCTGCGCTAGACCATGGGACAAGCTCTCTGTGGACTCGGTAGAGGTGGGTTCAAGCCCCACCGTCGGCCGTCGTTGAAATGGTTTTCCGTTATTTTCCATTTTCAACTGCAGGCAAATGCTGGGACAGTAACTTCTGACAGGCCACGGCCCCTTTCTTCCACATCCTTGCCAAGTTTCATTCATCTTCATACATTTCATCTCTCATGAGGTGGGCGTCAGGAAGGACGTCCAGTCATAAAATAATCCAACACAAAGACTTTCATCGCATCTCATGCCTGACCCCATTGGAAAACGGGAATAATAAGGGGTAGACATACATGAGAGATCTAAGGAAACTGCTAAAGACTGCCCAAAGCAAGATCAAATTTTGAAAAGTAATTTAAAAAAGTCCTCTCGGCACGCCGGAAGGCGGAGGTAGATTTCACCGGACAAACTTGGGGATAGGCGAAAATAGGCAGAATATGCAGGTTTTCGTAGAAGGATCAGACCTCATTTATTGCGAGAAAGTATGTTATAATTGGAGCTTAATTAACTTTGTTTTTCGTCATTTTATGCATACTTTAAACATGTTATTGTCTTATGGGGACGGTAACCTTCTAGTCATTTGGGGTCCATTTTTATACTTGTGGTCACACTGTCCTTATGCAAGGTTTCGACACTGATGTGTAACTATGTAACGGTCTGTTACTTCTTCACGCAAACTTATATCTCCCGCAGAGATTTTGGTTGGTTTCTCAGTTTAGGGGCTGCGACAACGCGGTCATGTAACCCCGTGTACTTTGGGTGAGTGTAGAATCTGTCTGATAAACGGTGTGAATTGTGATGGCTGTATTAGTCTGTAATTCAGGTAATGAACCCAATTACTGTTGGTTCAAGCGCCGAATCCATCATTTATTGGTAAAAGAAGGGAGGAAAAATACAGTCTTTAGTAGAACTTAGAAAGATTTTATGTAGAGGACTGGTATAATGTTGTACAAGAATAAGAGTCCAGGTGGCACCAGGAAATGATATCACGCGTGACGCACAGAGAGGGAGCCGATCATGGCTATTAATAGAACGATAAAAACTTTCCGCTGTGAGTAAGCGAGAAGAGGTTTCGGAAATTGATCTTACACAGCAATAAAATGGCATCCTCGCAGTTGTGCAAGAAGGGGAATAATTAGATTTAAGCCATTTGCGAGAATATAATTAACAAAAGAAAGACATCATTGTGAATCATTTTGGAATAGAGATTTTTGTGTGGGAAAAGATGTTATAATAATTGCACAGGAAAGAAGTGCAAACGCAGCATGACGTAGTTAAAAGTTCCCCGAGACCCGAGGTGGTAGGGATTAAAAATCAACTGCAACACCCACATATCTGAAGAGCAAAATTTATTTAATATCTCAGAATTGTACGATCGATTTTAATGTGCAAAGAAGTCAGTTTACGTTTAGAAAACGAGCTTTCCAGAGATATAATTGTTAAAAGTGTGCGACTATTGCTTCAAAAGTTAGTTATGAAAAAGACGAGGATTGTATCTTTTTGTCGCGAATTTGTATAAAAGCCCTGGCAGAGCCAGGCTAATCATGCAGTACTTACCAGACCTCGAGAGGTCGTGATACGCTGTATCACCAACGAGCACCCCGTATGGGCGTGGCCGAGAAGTATCGTCATTATTATCGCCGTGTGAAGACATAGTAAAATCCTAGTACAGGATTTATTTCAGTAAGCATCAGTCTTTATAGCGCAAGTTCAGTATTACAGTCAAAGTTAGGCTGCGAACTTGAAGAAAGAATAGGCGATAGGTCTTCGAATAACAGTTCAGTTAAAAGACATAAAGTATCGTAACATTTCGAAGTACCAACGGAAGTGAAACAAACATTTTATCAACGTTAAAGAACCCGATCAGGGTCGGACGAAATAAGTAACGCCTAGTGTGCCGGAAATGATAGGTACTAGAGCGCCGAACAATAAGAATTGAATTCGTAATTCAAGGTTTTGTCTAAGGAGACAAACTAATTGTAAAAGCAGTAAGTTACGAACTGAAGGAATAGCAATTAATGCTTGAAAATATTAGGTCACCGATAAGGTATTCGAGAGACCGTAAACAGGACAGACTTTATCTAGACAAATTAATAAGTGTCTAGGAAGAAACGACATCGTGCTAGTAAAGTGTAGAAGCCGATAGTCAGAAACCGGATCTGAAGATTAACCGTTCCAGGGAGGGGTAGATTGATCGAGACTTTCACTATCTTGGCCAGATTAGGAAGCAGACGTCTAAAAGTGTCACCCTTGGAAACGGGGAAGAAAGAAATCACGTGTGTAAGGCAAAAAGTAACGCCTAAGTGATTAAAATTAGTGTAGTGTAAATATAGTAAAATTTGTTTTAGTGTAATAATTTTAGTGAATTTATTTGTGTTAAGATAAATGAATACAAAAATGGTATTCAATATGGTTAAAGTGATTAAGGTAAATAATTTATATGTGTTTAAAGAAGTGTCATTGTGTGAAATGAGTATGAAGATGGCTTAAGTGCATTGAGTGGGCAAAAATGAAACATCGCTGGAGAATTCGGTCGAGGACCGTGAAATCATGTGAGTAACCATTTCATTATGTTATGTGTTGGGGAAGATTTGCGTATAATCCACTTGAGAAAGAAAGGATAGGGATGTTTGAATAACAAATAAAAAGAATAATAGCGCGATCTGAACGGTAAAAATTGAGAAAGTATAAATAATTATGTGAAATAAATAAATCCCTTGTGGGAAATGTATGAAATAAAATATCATTGTAATCGATAAATGAATTAAATATGAGAAAGCAAGTGTAATAATAATAATAACAATTTTATGAATGAGTTTTATGATGACATATATGGAAAGTAGTAGCTTCCGAGCTCCTTTAAATGAATTTATACATGTTATGAACACATATTTGTATGGTAACGCGATTATTGTCAAGGGAGAGGAGTAATATAGAATGGAAATGTGTAATCAAAGGTTGATTTTTGAATTTATCAGTTCATTGAAGGCAACTTGGCTCATTAATGTAAGCGCCATGTAGCGCATTAAAGAAATTTGTCACGCTAGGAATGCGTTGGAATACTCGGTAAAACTAATTATGAAGGGCAGTTGGTCGTGGTAATGGAACTATGGTAAGTCCTCTAAATAGTGATGTGATCACGAGGCCGTGTGTGTATTGTATTAAAAAGGGTGCTATTTATTGTATTATGAGCGCGGGTGTAAGGCAATAATGCCTGCTATAAGTCGCAAATGTTATAAGTCCTCCAGTGTGGGATATGGTTCCCGAGGCATTTGAAAGGGTCGAACCCAGATTCGTCCAGGTTTAATCCCCTAAGTATTTGTTGTTGTATTGAATTATTCTTACCCGCCGATGAGGACACTTCATAATTAATAAATGCCGAAGTAAAGAGAATAGGTTTGTGGAACCTCAATATGTTGTTATAGTAATTTGTATGAAAGCCTTGCCTGTTCAAAGAACTGCATTTAAGAAACAGCTGTGTAAAAGCTGAGGGTAGCTCGTCTCGTGTGGGCGAGACCGTGAAGTCTGCCTCCCTGCAATAAATCACGCTAAGTAGCCAAGGCCAGACCCTTACCATTGCGGTGTTGTGGTAGGTTTAAAAGCTGTCTGTTTGAAGTTATAGTACACCAGAGTGTTTAGAGTTTGTTTTAACGACCCGGGCTTCAAACCGAGGTTCTTTTAGATGAATGTTACCGCTTGCAAAGTTCAGATCGTTGCTTTCTTATGATAAATGGTCTTTTAAGACAAATAATAATAAATCCCTAATGTTGTGATTATATGATGTAGTGATTCACGAGTTTTAGTGAAGACAATTAGATTCCGGGAGTGATCTTAATTTTTGACTTGTTCAAGTAGTCTTCTGTAGCTCGGAGTACGCAAATGTTTCCCAAATCACGGTAGTGAATTGTTGACTCGAGAGAGAGATGGTAACCTGTGATCGTTGTGAAAGCCCAAATTTAAGTAAATGAGTAACTGTACTTTGGTAAATTTTTATATTTTTGATTAAGAAGTATACTCATGTAATAGGAAGTGATGTGTTGTAAATGAAAAACACAGTGTATATAAAAAGTATCGAGCCTATTGGAGCTCTTGATTTAATTGAATTTTAAAGGGACACTATATGGAAGTGAACATTAATAGAAATTTGTTGGTTTATTGAAAGCCATTTAGTATGATTTAATATTTGTTTAAATATGATTTCCTTGTTCACTCTGAACAAGTATGAATTAAAGGGTCAGTATTTTATTTGTTTAATTTTTGTAGCGCCATATATTTGAGTAATTAAATGTTTTATAGTAGGAGTTGATTTTTGGTTTATTTTTGGAAGTGTATCCTCTATTTAATCCTAAGTGTGTGAGTCACAGAGTGGGAGAACATACCATGAACTCCGATACTCCCGATTGAGCGTTGCTGGCAAACTGTGATTTGCATATTTCATGCTGAATGGGCACAGTAAGGACTGCAGACGGTCAATTTCAAGCAGTAGTTCCTAATGTTGCTATCAGATACTACCGTCAACGACACCTAGCTGTGAACTTAGCTACTAGATGCCACCGCAACCAGCAACTCGCAACGAACGTTGGAACTTCCCCTCCAAATGAAAGCATACTGAGGGATTTTTAGCGCTCTTAGAAAATCCGACGACTTTGGCCGGCTTTGAACCCGCGACCTTGGGCATAGAAGTTCAGCATGCTACCAGTTACGTCACTGAACCCGCTTCACACTTAGTTAGATGGAAATCTGAATCTGATCTCGTGCAAGTGCGTTGTCATGGCAACGTCTGATGGCTCATCCCTCATCAATTTAGTAGTATTGCCATGGCAACCTCTGATAGCTCTTGGCATTTTCTTATAATTCCAAAATCATTTTTCTCATCCCTAGGCATAATGGTGGGTCATATCAAATATTCTTTCAGACAAAAGTTTTAGGTAATTATTAGGAGAATATTGCCCATTTTGTACGGTTTTGATATTGTGCCTATTAAGAGAGATATGATTAATGTTTCATGAAAAACCCACTTTTTCCCACCCCTTTGGTCAATGGTTGGAGCTATAAAAAAAACTCTTCAAACATAAATTTTTCGGCTTTATCCGACACATAGTATGAACTTCAAACGGATTCGATATTTCACATATTAAGAGAGTTATAGCAATATTTCACTTTTTTCGAAAAAAGCCCCCCATTTTCACCCCTTTCGACCGATTTACCCCAGTAACGAACTCGACCGAGATTTTATAGGTATACATATTCGATTAAAAAAATAAAAGTGATTGGTGCAAAATTACGGCTGTTATCGTGTCCACAAGAAACTGATATACATACATAAATTATACGGTGGTTTTGGGGTCTGGGGGATGTGAAACGCGAAGATATGTCGAAATTTTCCGGAAGTCGAAACATGGTACCCATTGCAATAGTTAGCTTTCTAATGAAATCTACCTAATAGAGACAGTCAGTCTGAAGGACTGGACTTCATATCATTTTAAATGCTACAAATGATGAAAAATGCAAGAAAGGCTGGAGGCTTCTCGCTTCGCTCGAAGCCAAAGACTCTTGACATGTTAGATGATCAAGAAACAATCAGAACGCTAGAAAGTTACAAGTCATGAGGGAGCTGGAGCGCGCTGTGAAAGGAGGGAGCTGGCTGGATGACGTCACGCTCGCCGTGTCGTTGCCGTCTTGTAACGCCGGAGCTCACCAGTGAACTCAGTACACGTGCACCAAGCGGTACTATGACGTCACACACCTCAGTGCATTCTCGGTACATTTCGTGACGTCGCCGTAACGTAACGACGGAGTCGACTGGATCATTTAAAATGATATAATTGATGATATGATTCTGAGAATGTAAAACTTAGTTCCCGGTGGCGGAAAATGTCTTGATCGGTTTCGAAATATGTATAATTGTACAACACAATTTATAACGGGCACAATTATAAAATTAATATCGTTAATGGTATGGTTCTCTGACCTAGATGTCCCCCTTAATTGCCTCCAACTCAAAATATCTATACCAGGCAGCTGAAACTATACCACTGTTACTATCACCATGACAAAAATGATTTTCTCAAAATGAAGTTGTTGTTGTTGATTAATTTAGGATTTTTCTACATCGTGGTTGTGTTGTTAACAATCTATGTTATTGTGATGAATGTGTTTTTGTGATTGAGGCTAACAAGGGAAGTATCAGGTAAGACAGGTCGATACCTATCTCGAAACGCAATCGTTGCACGTGTGGAAAATCAGCCGCCAGATTGAACTGCAAGGCTCCGAAATCGTACCTGACACCCTGGTACGCAGGCATAACGACTGGAGGAGCTGGACATCCCTATGACACTCAGAGAAGTTGCGAGGTGGGGCGTATATGCTGACTGGAGCGTGCGGCTCCTTCCCACCGGCCTTGAGTGCCTGAGCATACAGGGCTGTCCATTCCAACATGTACGGTACTCGCCACTTCCCATTGATTTATATGAGAGATTCGCCACATGATTCAAGAGCCTTGCAGTTCAATCTGGCGGCTTATTTTCCACACGTTGTCCTCTTATAGTACAACGATTGCGTCCACAAAGTTTCAAGATAGGTTTCGACCTGTCTTACCTCATACTTCGCTTGTCAGATCTATAGGAGACGGCCCTGGTCTTGAGTTAGGTACCAACCTGGCATTTGCCTGGAGTAGAAGTGACTCTATGGAAGTGAAACTTGGACTATTGGTGCAGCAGAAAAGAGGAGAATTGGAGCATTTGAAATGTGGTGTTACAGGAGAATGATGAAGATCAGATGGGTAGATAGGGTGACAAACGAAGAGGTATTAAGACGAGTGGGAGAGGAGAGATGTTTCTGGCGACTGCTAATGAAGAGAAGAGATAGGTTAGTAGGACACATACTAAGACACCCAGGAATAGCAAGCTTAGTTATGGAAGGAAGGGTTGAGGACAAGAACTGTACGGGTAGACCAAGGTTAGAATATGTTAAAAAGATTGCTTCGGATGTAGGGTGTGGTAGCTATGTAGAGATGAAACGATTAGCTCAAGACAGGGAGGCATGGAGATCTGCATCAAACCAGTCAAAAGCCTGAAGACTCAAACAATAACAAGAAGTGGAAAACTACGGAAAATCATTTCCAGAATGACTGCGGTGGGAATCAAAGCAACCTCTTCTGAGTTATGCCTCACAAGGCTGAGTGTACTCTATTTCAGCCTTCAGACAAAAAAAAAACATTTTGGAAGAGCCAGAAATCGAACCTAGAGATCAGAGGTGTCAGCCAAGATTGCTGCTCACGTCACCACGAGGTGGTGCATTGTTATTTGACTGGCTGAAGTTCTTGGTATTAAATGGCAGGACCGGCGCACTAATACAAGTGTATTGGAGGAAGCTAACACTATTAGTATTGAAGCTCTCATAATAAAACTCCAACTTCGATGGACAGGACATGTACTTCGCATGCCTGAGTTCCGCCTCCCAAAGCAAATCTGATATTTCCAGCTGAATGTCCGTCAGAGAAAGCATGGTGGGCAACAAAAACCCTATAAAGATGTTCTGAAGACCAACATGAAGAAATGTCAAATTGATACAGCTAACTGGGAGGCTTGCGCATCCAACCGATCAGAGTGGCGAACATGAAGAAATGTCAAATTGATACAGCTAACTGGGAGGCTTGCGCATCCAACCGATCAGAGTGGCGAACATGAAGAAATGTCAAATTGATACAGCTAACTGGGAGGCTTGCGCATCCAACCGATCTGAGTGGCGAACATGAAGAAATGTCAAATTGATACAGCTAACTGGGAGGCTTGCGCATCCAACCGATCTGAGTGGCGCCGCAACGTCCATCAATGCCACTTGATCTTCGAGAAGAGAAGACGGCATCAGGCTGAAAAAAGAAATGCCTGAAAAGAGCGCATGAATCGTAGAATGATCAACCCCCAAGATCCATTGGCTGCTCAAGACCATGTGTGCCAATATTGTGGAAGAGACTGTAGTTCTCGGATTGGACTGTACAGTCACCAAAGAACTCATGAAATACGATTAGGCCTAATTTTGGTTTAGAGCGAAGATTTATACAATATTACTTGTATCACGTGTGATAGCCTAATAATAGTAATCATAATAATAAATAATAGTTCTAATGTGTACCATGTACATCTAATTTTTAAGCATCCTGTTTTTGAACAATGCCCATACAATAATTTGCAAATGTAAAGCAGGGTGATAATTTCTCTTTGACCTATGTGGCAGGAAGTTCCTGGAATATTTCACGGCCCGAACGCGAGAGGCACGCGAAGTGAATTTTTAATTCTATCACAAATGAGCCTTGCTACCTCGTATAACCAAAGCATATTGTGAGTGGCGATCAATCATTGCAGTGCCGACGTGAATACCAACTAGCTAGATATTTTAGCTAAGGAGATTTTTTTTATTTAACGAATAATGTGCCGAGTCGCATGTGCGACGATCAATTTGTTCCGTGCTAACTAAATACAACAGAGTCATGTGGCATATATAGCCGTATTTTATATGGCATTTCTGTGTTGTCTACAGCTTGCTTCTCATAGCTAATTTCTACATTTAAAAATTGTTTATCTTAGGGGGTGGTTGACAATGAGTTATGTAGTTGACTTAGTGTTCGCCTTTCAAACCTTTCGAAAATGAACATTCGATGGACGAAGCAAAGATGATATAACAAGTAGGTTGGCTCAGGCAAGGAAAGCATTTCTACAGAAAAGGAATCTGTTGACATCGAATATAGATTTAGGAATTAGGAAGTCATTTTTGAAAGTCTTTGCCTGGAGTGAAACTTGAACTGTTGGTGCAGCAGTAAAGAGGAGAATTCTAGCGTTTGAAATGTGGTGTTACAGGAGAATGATGAAGATTGGATGGGTAGATAGGGTAACAAATAAAGAGGTATTAAGACGAGTGGGAGAGGAGAGATGTTTCTGCAGACTGCTAATGAAGAGAAGAGATAGGTTAGTAGGACACATACTAAGACACCCAGGAATAGCAAGCTTAGTAATGGAAGAAAGATTCGAGAACTGGAGGGGTAGACCTAGGTTAGAATATGTTAAACAGATTGCCTCGGATGTAGGGTGTGGTAGCTATGTAGAGATGAAACGATTAGCTCAGTACAGGGAAGGCATGGAGACTGCATCAAACCAGTCAAGAGACTGAAGACTCAAACAAACATTCGATTACAAATACACACTTACTCTATGTGGGTTATCAGTAAATTCTGAACACACCCAAGTACACAGGGCTGGAATTACTACGATATCCAAGCCCCTAATTGAAACAAAGACTCACATAAGTGTTACATAGTTCATTATCTCCTCTTTGAAGTGGGGGCACTCGATGTGTACGGTAACCCAATATTGAAACATAACATTGATGTGCATCTAGTTTTGCCTTGTTCCATGCAATGGTTTGGGAAGTAAACTCAGTTATCTGTGGAGATTTCAGGCGTTCATGACTTGCATCACTAATGGGTGCAGTATTTCCCCTAATTACTTCAAAGCATGTAATTTGCGGACATAGCATTCATGTACCTCAGCATTGCCGTTACCAGTACTTCATAGTCATCGACTCTAACCAAATCCCTGTCCCTAATACAGGTACACATACTACTACAGTCATCTCATAAATTCGGATTTCAGACAAGATCATTTCATACCCAACTAAACGTGGCTGTTGTCCAAAGTCTCTAAAATGAATTAACAACAACAACAACATGACACAAAACAGGTATATTCAACGCGAATACCCAATCTAGTTTGGGTGGAATTACAGAAAGGAGAAGAGCCGAACATGACTTAGTTCTTTAAGCCAATACATTTGACTATATGTATCCATTTTTTTTTTTGGAGTCGTTTCGGCCATCAATGGACCACGATGTTCTTCACTCATATGATCTCTGTAATGCTTGATTTCTTGTCTGCCAGTAGATCTTCATTCTTGACGAATGTTCTGCTCTCCTTTCTTCCGTCCACTTGGGGTGAGGGCGAGGTATCACAGATGTTAAAGGGTGTAGATTTCTGGTTGATTTAACCGCCTTTCTGAACAGGTTCCTATCCCAAACCAGAGCATGATTGATTCGAGCTTCTGTAGGTCCTTTTTAACTTGCATCGACCATTTACAATAGGAATTTTTTTTAGAGGTTGATGAGTGTATTCGATATGAAAGTCGATGATGCTCCATCCGTTCCAAATGTCCAAAGAAAGACATTCTCCTTTTTCTCATCACACTCACCAAATCTTCTATATGTTCAAATAATTAATTTTTATGTCTTCTTCTGTAAGTACCATTATCATTAACAGGTCCCAATATTTTCCTTAGAATTTTCCGATCCTTAAGTTCTAATTTTCTCAATGGGCCTTTGTTTGTCATCTGTAAGCATTCTGCAGCATACAGTGCTGACGGCCTAATTACTGTGTTATAATGACACAGTTTGACAATCCGGGACAAGCTTTTACTTTTGTAAATGGTTTTTGCAGGTTTGAAAGGCACCTTCCAATTTGTTACATCTGCTCTCAATGGCAGCTATTTCTGAATTATTAGGGGTAATCCATTCCCCTAGGTATTAAAATTTTCGGACATTTTTGATTTTTTGCAGACCAATCGTGATGAATCTTGAGGCATCTTTGACATTTGTGATAAAATTAGTTTTATGGAAGGCCACTTTAAGTCCAGGTTTAGCAGCTATGATTTGTAGTTTATTAAGTTGGTCAGTGGCCTCTTCCATTATAATATTTGATGAAATTTTGGCCTTTAGCACCGCAAAAATAAACAAAATTCAAAATTATAATTGTGTTTAGAGATGAAGTGCTGTTGCCATAGGATTAGCACTGATGTTACTGAAATATAAATATTTACAAGCAGTTGGCTGCCCTCAACAACAATAACTAACTAACATTATCACGACCGTATAAGATTAGTTCTCAGATTTAACATTATCAGAAAGGGCAGATGATTCCGCTTTTCCACCCATTAAAACAACTAACATTATCAGACTTTATTTCAAGTCTTAATTTTTTGTGTCCTAATCATGCGATCGAAGTGAACGTTTGGTTAATGAACCAACGCAATAATCTTCATTAAATTGTACAATCCAACATGACAACCATCCAAAATATCTAGACCTTTTTTCTACAAACTTATTGCAGAAAACAAACTGAGATTTTGTATGTTGTTAGAGTCTGTTAACATATGTTCATTTGTGGGACTTTAAATAACCTGGCGACGCGGACTTGAATATTTCAATGGATTTTTCTCGCGACTTAGTCATCCGAGCGCTGCGAAACTTGGCACGGTATATCTTCGTACAATTGTTAATATATTTACAACTAATTTATGTTGTTATTGTTGTTTGAGTCTTCATTCTTTTGACTGGTTTGAAGCAGCTCTCCAAGACTCCCTGTCCTGAGCTTATCGTTTCATCTCTACATAGCAACCTCACCCTACATACGAGGCAATCTGTTTAACGCTGGTCTTCCCCTAGAGTTCTTGTCCTCGATCCTTCCTTCCATAGCTAAGCTTGCTATTCCTGGGTGTCTTAGTATGTGTCCTACCAACCTATCTCTTCTCTTCATTAGCAGTCGCCAGAAAGATCTCTCTTCTCCCACTCGTCTTAATACCTCGTCGTTCGTAACCCATCTGATCTTCATCATTCTCCTGTAACACCACATTTCAAACGCTTCAATTCTCCTCTTTTATGCTGCACCAATAGTCCAAGTTTCACTTCCATAGACTACCACCCTCCAGACAAAGGCTTTCAAAAATGACTTCCTAATACCAAAATCTATATTCGATGTCAACAGATTCCTTTTTTGTAGAAATGCTTTCCTTGCCTGAGCCAACCTACTTTTTATAGACTATCCTCTTTGCTTCGTCCATCACTGGTTATTCTGCTTCCTAAGTAACAGAAGTCTCCTACTTCCTTCAGCTTTTCACCTGCCAATTTGATCTCCATAGAGGTTTCGGATTTATTTCGGCTGCATTCCAGTATTTTTGTTTTACATTTATTAATTTTCATCATGAATTCTTTCCGTAAGACGGAGCCAATACCATTCAAAAACTCATTCAAATCATCAGGCGTGTCGGCCAAGATGACAACGTCGTCAGCAAATCTGAGAGTTGAAATTATTTCTCCCTGAATATTCACTCCCACTTTAAAATTTATCTCTAATTTCCTTCATTTCTTGTTCAATGTAATGATCAGTTGGCAGTCAAAGTGAAAGGACGTGTTTTTCCCGAGCTCTCAGGTGTGCTGAAATGGGTTGTTCTCTGGAGTGTTATCGGGCGAGGATCGGGCTGTGGTATGCGAAGGGTAGTCGGGATTTCCGGTGTTTGTGTGCGCGTACGGGACCTAGTAACTTGTGGTTTATAGCCCTAGTGATAGCTGCGTTGTTAGTTATTGGTGGAGTGGAAGTGAATCCAGGGCCTGTTACTCCAAATGTGAATCAGGCAAATGACCCAGTGGCATCTTTAAAGTGTTCGACGTGCAGTAAAACATTGAAGAATGGAGTTCAGTGTGGACTATGTGAGAAATGGTTTCACTTCGGCTGTATTAAGGTCAAGAAGGAGGATTGTGATGTCGGAAATTGGTTTTGTAAAGTATGTGATACGCCGGACAGTTTGAGGGTGCAAATCAAAGCAAGGGATCAAATAATACAGGAACTTAGAGCAAAGCTTCGTGAAGAAACGGTGAAGGATGTGACTGAACGGCTTTCTACTGAGATCAGTGTGGAAGAGGGCGTGCAGGAGCAAACTGAGGATGACGTTATCATAATGGGTGATTCTATGATACGATGGAGTGCGAATATCTCGAGGAAATCAGGTGCGAAAGTGCGGTGTTACCCGGGGATTAAGATTGACCAGCTTGCCCAACAAGTGGAAGAAGCAAATGTAGAGGACTGTGACAAAGTTAAAGTGTTGTTGCTCCATGTTGGGACGAACGATTTGAAGAAGAGGGCTACAGCTGATTACATCATGGGGGAGCTCTACGAACTAGGCAGAAAAGCTAAAAGCAAGTTTAGAAATGCAAAAATTATAATGAGTGGCATTGTTCGGCGGGGAGATGTTCCGTTGAGGCGAGTTAAGACTGTAAATGATCGCATGGACTGGGTATGTGCACAACTGGGATTAGTGTACGTAGAAGCTGACTGCTGGATTGGTGGCCGTGACTTCGCCCGAGACGGGCTGCATCTAAATCGACGGGGCGCTTTCAATCTAGGGAGCCTACATGACAGGGTCATCGGTTCGTGCCGGCTTTTGTGAGGAGGAGCAGGTCCAGAGGTTGCCAGCCGATGGGAACAGAAGGAGCTATTTCGAGATATTTGCTGCAGAGGTAAGACTCTAAGATTACTGCAGGTTAATTGTCAGAGTTTAGGAAATAAATTAATTGAATTTTGGAATCTTGTAGAGACGTATTCTCCGGACATTGTCATTGAAACTGAATCTTGGTTATATGAGGGCATAAATAGTAGCGAAATAATTCAAGGGACCTACGAGATGTACAGAAGGGATCGTGGGAAGCGAGGTGGTGGGCTATTTATTTGTGTGCGCAAAAATATAGCTAGTTTCTTAAAGTGGGCTGATATGGATCATGAAATGTTATGTGTACAAATTTCGGATCAAGGAAATAAATTCCCTCTTCAGGTGATAGGGGCGTCTAGAGCACCGAAAGATAACCTTTCTCTCCTCGAAACACTGTATGATAAAACTTGTACGGGTAATGCTATGAAAAAGAGTATAATAATTGCTGGAGATTTAAACCTCCCCAAAGTAGACTGGTCTGGTGAGTCAACTAGCTGTGGTCAGGCTCAGAGCGCTGCAAATAAATTCTTAAGGGAGGGGGATTTTCCCAAGTAGTTGACTTCCCAACTAGAGACAATAATACCTTAGATGATTATCTCGTAAGGCCTGTAGAGCTGTATATTAACTGTCTGAAAGTACCAGGAATTAGTGACCATTCTGGGGTTGAATTAAATATTAGATATGGTGACATTACAAAATTAGACTCTGATGTAGCAAAAAAGATCATATTCCAGTATCGCAGGGCGGATCAGGGCAAGTTTCAGGGGTATTTGAATGAGCTATTTGTAGGATGGGCATCGGAAGGAAATCACATTAATATCCTGTGGACTAACTTTTTGAAAATTTTAAATAGCGCTGTTGATAAATTTGTCCCATTTAAATTGCTGAAACAAAACCCAGATCCTGAGTATTACACACGAGAAATTAGGAGTCTAAAACGGAAAATTAGGAAATTATACAATAAAAGACATGATAGTGACAAGTATATGTTGAAATTTAAGTCCTTATCAAGAGAGCTCGTCTTAAAAAAGAGGGCTGCTCATGACAGTTATATGCAAGGTTTACTTGGTTCGGGAGGTGATGGGTGGAAAAAAATTTACAGTTATGTTAGGAGAAGAAAGGGAAATTCAAATAATTTGTCGATGATAATGTCCGGTGACGGTAAATTAATTACTGAGAAACAGGCCATTGCTAATGAATTAAATGTCTTTTACGGTAGCGTGTTCAATAAATCCAATAGCTGTGTGTTGGACCTTAACGACGATTCAGAGGCTCCCCTGTTCCAAATAAACCAGTCAGCAATTGTAAAGCTAATACAAAAACTACGTTTCAATGTATCAAAGGGTCCTGATTATATTGTTAGTGAAGTACTTAAACTAGGAGGTAGGGCCGTGGCACGATACTTGGAGGTGATGTTTAATGTGTCCATAAACAATGCGCAAATCCCAGATGACTGGAAAAGAGCTACGGTAGTCCCAATATTTAAGGGAGGGAGCAGACTTGAATTGGGCAACTACAGGCCGGTTAGCCTTACGTCCGTCGTTTGTAAACAGATGGAACAACTCATTTGCGACTACTTGAGGGAACAGTGGGAAACATTATCATGGTTTAATGATAGGCAACATGGATTTCGGAAAGGTTACTCATGCGAGAGTCAGATGCTATCACTTTTTCAAGACATTAGCGAATCGTTAGACCATGGAGTTTCAGTCGACGCCGTGGTTATAGATTTTGCGAAGGCATTTGATGTCGTTCCGCATGACATGCTACTCCATAAATTAGCTTCGACGAAGATTGATAGAAGAGTAATTTTATGGATCCAAGAATTTTTGACGGGTCGTTCTCAGAAAGTGAAAGTCGAAGGCATATTCTCGGATGAAATTACCGTAACGTCGGGTATCCCTCAGGGCAGCGTAATCGGAACTTTGTTATTTTTGGCGTTTATAAATGACTTACCAAATGGGATTCTCAGTGACTGTCGATTGTTTGCGGATGATTGTGTAATATATCGAAAGATAGATGACTCACAAGACAATGCAGTGCTTCAAGAGGACCTGAACCTGGTCTATAAGTGGGCGATTGGAAATAAAATGAAAATAAACACAAGAAAATGTAGTCTCTTAAAAATAGGGAAAGTGCGAAGGCAGGATTTTCAATATAACATTGGCTCGGAAATACTTGTAGAAGAAGATTCTTGCAAATATTAGGGCGTTCACGTAAGGAATGATATGAAATGGAGTAGTCATGTAGGATGTGTAGTTTCAAAAGCTTACAAATCCCTGCACTTTGTAATGAGGGTATTAAAAGGAAGTAGTACCTCTGCTAAATAATTAGGCTATTTGTCACTTGTAAGACCTATTCTGGAATATGCCTCGGCGGTTTGGGATCCATATCAAGTAGGGCTCATCAATGAGTTGGAAATGGTACAAAGAAAGGCCGCTAGATTTGTGCTCAGTGACTTTAATCCCAGGAGCAGTGTGAGCCGTATGTTAAAGAAACTTGGGTGGGAATCACTGGAGGCTAGGAGGATGAAATCTAGACTCTGCGCTATGTACAACACGTATACAAATCAACCAGCATGGGGTGAGCTTAGCAAACGATTGGGAAAGCCCACTTACATGGGTAGGAGCGATCATCCTTTCAAAGTTAAGGGCCGACCACAGCGAACAAATTATGGTAAATATTCTTTTGTAAACCGTGCCATTGATAACTGGAACTCTCTACCTGCCGCAGTCTTAGAGCCTTTTCCCAAACATATAGGTGTGTTTAAGAAAAGTCTGACTATTTGTGTAAATACTCCAGTTTAATTCTTGTATAATTGTTATTGAATTGTTATGTATAATTATTTATTTGTTATGTATATACAATTTGCCACCGGGGGACACACCCCCCATTGCAAATAAATGAATGAATATGAATATGAATATTAAAAAGTATGGGTGATAAGTTGCAGACTTGCCTCACACCTTTCTGAATACCAGCTTCTCTCTCATGTCCTTCAGCTTGAATGACTGCTGTGTGGTTTCTGTATAGATTGTAGATCACCCTCCTATCCCTGTAGAATGTAATTTTATGATAAATTTAAGATGGTGGCTTTGCAAAAAATGTAATATCTCGTTTTTGTTTCTCGTATCCTAATCAAGCAATAGTAATGTAGGTTGGTATAATAAACTATCACTAGAATATTCATCTGCTGACATAGTTTTATATCTTATATATGAAACAATCCAATATGGCGTACATGTAATATATTTCTCCAGTTCACAATATCTCCGAAGCTGTTCAAACGATCAAACTGATTTTTTTGAGTGATAGAAGACTTCAACTAAGTAGTCTACATGTATGTAACTAATAAACCCACAACCAACATGGTGGCCAAGTGATTTTCAAATATTTCAATTGATCTTTATGTCGATCTAATCACTCGAGAGCAATGAAGCTAAGAACAGCGAGTCTTTATTCAAACCATGAGGAATATAATTCGTCATGTTCAGAGCATCATATAGCTCATGTTCAATTGGTTTCAAAAATTCAAGATGGCATCAGTTCAAAATTTTAAAACATTTGCTGTCTATATTTATTCAACTCGCCTATATTATAAACTAGCAGAAGTACCCGTTCTTCGAACGGTGTTATATATTAACACCAGACATTATCAATTGAGCTACTGTTGCAATGGTTAGCGGTTTGTCATTCCTTCATAAGTATATCAGAATGAAGTTAGTATTCTGTGAATATCACACACACTGTTAATTTAAGGGCCTTAAAATAGGATTTTCGGAGACCCCTTATAGTCTCGCGAATTTTGTGTCTCACAATGAGAAGCGCAACATATGCTTTGAGCGTCCTTCTAGGATAATTTTTATATTTCGCCTATTTTAGCATGTATTTTGAGAAGCTTTTCCCTATATCCACCCTTCTACTGTATGAAAAGTACGGTGAGGAGTTTTATAAATGATTGGTGTATTGACTCTCATGTTTACCATACCTAATTTTACGATGCACCAAGCATCCGAACACGATTTAATGGCGTACATAAAGATACACAGAAAGGCAGACAGACAATTCTATTGTCTACAACATATCACCCAGATATCCAAATAAGGGTATATCTACCATACAGTATCAAACAAAATCATCCTTACGATGAACCCGTATGTCAACAAAAAAAATAAGATTAGTTAAAATGTGCTCTCAAACTAAATTCACCTAACCTGTACTTCCTGACGTGAAATAGATTTGAAAGCCTTGTAGACGAAACGCAATACACCTCACATAAAAAATTACCCTCTACGTTGTGTTAGGTCCCCATACACAGGAAGACCTCTTTCATAAATTATAAAGGCTCGTGGTGCATGAAAATTCAGGTTCTTTAGCCTCAAATGGCCCAAATTCCTAAAAGCCTCAAAAAATGCTGATTCAATTCAGGAATTTTTGAAAATAATGTTGCTTTTTGGAGACATATTAGACTTTCTGTACTATATGTCGCACGTGAAATTGCATGAAAAAATTCTAGGTTACCCCTTGACCCCCTTAATTGCATTGACGAATTATACAGTCTACGTTGGTTCTGTGATAACCTTATAGCCATTTGCAAACTTTCACAGAAATGTAATAAATGGAGTAGCCTAATAATAATATCGTATGGCCTCGGATGCCGGGTGCAAGCTTCGTAATTTGACACCCAGAGGGTAGCTTGCATGTCGAAATTTCGTTGTTCCTTGAATCACTATGAAAGTCAAGGAGGGTAGATATCTAATTTCCTTGAACACTATAGCACTTTCTAGTAGAGAAATGAGGAACTTTGTGTTGGCGGAAACTGCTGAGCTTAATTTTGCCATTATGAACACGGCCTACTGAATTCAAATGGGTTCTTTGACATGCCAACATCGTATGACATGCGAGTCGTATTTTTGCCGCCTTTCAAAAATCACTTACCACGGCCAGGAGTGAACCTGCAATCTTCGGGTTAGTAGACCGACACGCTATCCACTCACCCACCGTGGCAAGATGTAAATGGAGTGACATTGCTTTTTAAAGAAATAGATGGAAAGTTGGATGCCACCCCTTGAGATAATGTTATTATGGTTACCGATTTCCATTCCTTCATTAGTTTGTTAAATTAAATCAAATTAGTTTTCAGGGAATGTTTCAGATACTGTTGGTTTTAGAGCCTTATAATGTAGTTTTCGAGGCCCCCAAGTTTTGTTTCTGGCACCGAGGGGCTTTGTCTCCTCGTTGTACGCCTTAATATAATACTAATAATAATAATATAATATAGGGATAGGAATATAATAGACCTGCCGTACCACACCCGCAGGTGTAAATCGCGTGAAAAAATTCTCGTGTACCCCTTGACCCCCTTATGCGCATTATAAGTATTGATGAATTTTACAGCTTAATTTATTTCCTTGATAACCTTCTAGCCGTTTGCAAACTTTCACACCAATGTAATTAATGGATTTGCATTGCAGCTTACAGCAATAGATGGACCTCTGAGAATCTGTTGTCATGGTTCCCGGCTTGAATTCGTTCATTAGTTTATTAAATGAAATTAGTTTTCTGGGAATATCTCAAAAAAGGTTGGTTTTAGGGCCTTAAAATGTGGATTTGGGGGACCCAATAGGGCCCCCGAGTTTTTTGAGGGGCTGAAAATGATCTTTGTCTCGTCCTTCTACTCCTATTTCAGCATGAATTTTAAGGGGGTAGGCCCTCTTTTATGAGAGGTACGGAGAAGGGTTACATCAATAATTAGTGTCGTGCCTCTGATGGATATCTGTGCCAAATTTTACGTTGATACACCCAGCCGTTCTCGAGTTATAAGGGAACAAAGTTGTCCACAGACAAACAAACAGACAGACAGACCAAAAACATTATTTTCGCGCGCATCCATAATAAAACAGTCTGAAACGCGTAAATAACTCAAATTTCCGTAGAAATTGCGAAAAAAAACATGCAAACTTTAATTTTTATGTATGTAGAGATATACTGCACAGCTCGGTGTTGACCGTGTTTTATTGCACAAATTTAGGTTCTACTCGCTAACCGTTGGTGATACACGAAAAGTGATAGGGACCTTTTGGATAGCACATTAAATGGTCAATCTTTTGTATGCATCAAAAGTTTGATATTTCTTAGCGTTCTCTTTTTATTTGAAATGGAAATATGAAATTTTGATACCAAAGGGTGTAGTGACGTCACATATGTGGGTTTTACTCGCTAACTGTTGGAGTTACACGAAAAGTGATAAGGGCCTATCGGATGGGAAATTAAATTTTAAAGCTCGTATGTGCCATCAAAAGTTGGCTATTTCTTAGCGTTCTCATATTATTTGATATGGAACTATGAAATTTGAAACCAAAGGGTGTTGTGACGTCTCTAAAATGGTCGCCATTTTATAATAGTGCAAAATATCGAAATTAAAAGTATCTTATATGTAAACATGTTAAATCAGCTACATCCATGCAAAATTTCATTTAAATCGGACCAGTGGTTCTTGCGTTATTGAGTAACACACAGACAGACAGAAAGACAGACACACACCATCTCATTTTTAGCCTACTTTCGATTTTTGCAAAAAATGAAAGTAGACTTATGAGATCAACACAGGGCGAAAAAAGTGTGTCTGTCTGTGTGTGTGTGTGTGTATGTGTATGTGTGAGTCTGTGTGTGTGTGTGTCTGTGTGTGTGTGAGTGTGTGTACTCTGAATGTCTGTCCCCCCTATCAATTCGAACACGGTGAATGCGAATTGAACGAAATTTGGTACAAAGGTAGCACTAGCAAAGGACACCTCAGTGTCATGTTTTATATCGCCGCCATCTTGACCGAAACGTAATGGCGGCCTCACAAATGTTCAAAGCTTAAATCAAATTACGACTAACCTAATCATCCGATCTCTACCAAATTTTGCAACAGCATACCTTTATGGGGGGAGCATCCTTTGACCAAACCAATAGGCCATCAGCGTAATAGTTTGCGGATGGCGGCCATCTTTGTGTGAAAATCGATTCCCCCTATTAATTCAAACACGGTGCAACCGAATGGAACGAAATTTGGTACAGAGATAGTACTAACAAAAGGCACCTCAGTGTCATGTTTTATATCGCCGCCATCTTGACGGAAACGTAATGGCGGCCACACAAATGTTCAAAGCTTAAATCAAATTACCACTAACCTAATCATCCGATCTCTACCAAATTTTGCAACAACATACCTTTATGGGGGGAGCATCCTTTGACCAAACTAATATGTCATCAGCGTAATAGTTTGCGGATGGCGGCCATCTTTGTGTGAAAATCGATTCCCCCTATTAATTCAAACACGGTTCAACCGAATGGAACGAAATTTGGTACAGAGGTAGCACTAGCAAGGGGCACCTCATATTCATGTTTAATATCCCTATAGCACGTTGTATTTCAACAAGCTACTACAACCAACATTCAATCATACTCGTTGAAAAGGACAAAGAGTTATAACAATACCCATGCATTTAGGAGAAAGTAGGCTATATGTTCTTTACTGAACATCTTGTTATATATTAGTATGATTTAAGTAATACGTTATACGCACACGGTCAGGAATGTTATTAAAACCCCTGAATATTTGAAGCGTTCCGGACCAGAAGGGTGAACTCAGAGTTTTATTTTAAATATATTTATGCGATTGTCTCGATTGGTAACACTGAACATTGTAGTAGATAATATAATAATAATAATATCGTATGGCCTCGGGTGCCGGGCGCAAGCTTTGTTTATTGCTGCCCAGAGGGCAGCTTATATGTCGAATTTTATCGCTCTCTGGAGTGCTATGAAGGTCAAGAAGGTTATAATATCTAAGCTCCTTGACACTATAGCGCTTTCTAGTAGAGAAAGTAGGAACTTTTTGTGTTGGCGGAAATTCCCGAGATTAATTTTGCCTTTATGATCACGGCCTACTGAATTCAAATGGGTTATTAAACATGCCAAGAACGTATGACATGTGTACCGTGATTTTTGTCGCCTTTCAAAAATCACTTATCACGGCCAGGAGCGTACCTGCAAGCTGGGGGTTGGTAGTCCGACACGATAACCACTCACCCACCGTAGCAAGTATTGTTGTAGATGAATGTAGTTGAGTTCGCCCTGATGTACTATGAAAAATGGACTAGATACAAATCCGGGGAATTCGGCACGTCCAGTAGCTGTGCGGAACAGAAGGACGAACTCGAGAGAGACCGTGCAGTCCCCTCTGCAAACCCACTTTTCGCCAGATACTCCAAACTTAATCAATGCTACACTCATCTTCGTGAGAGGAGGAGGGTTCATTTCCCACCTCAGCCATCCGTGGTTTTCCACTTCTACGCCAAGCCAATGCTACGACGGTTCCTAACGTAAGACTACGGCCACCTCCTTCCCAATACTATCCCCAATTTATGAATACACACACTAGCACAGCCATCACAATAACACAAGTTATCACACAAATTCTACACACCCCCAAGTACTCGGGACTACATGACCACGATGCCCCAAATCCCCTTAAATAAGCTAAAACAACAACACACTGTTCAACCATCACAAACAATGGCATCGAATATTGTGAAGGCGATCCTTCTGTTGAGTATGAAGAACCGATTGTACGCATTCCTTCGTATCCTCCCTATATTATTCTGCTAAGGTCCTATTCCGGTTTTGTACCGAAAATAAGGTCCTGTTAACACCAACCTACACATATGGGGTACCTACAGGTTCCGCATAACCCCATGTGTGCCCTAAACGCACTCATTTCCTCTTTAAATGCCTCACAATTAAATAAATACCTTACAAAATGTACATTTACAATGGGAGCACCGTAACCTGGCGAGCCTGCCGCTAGAGCTCAGGACAGCGCGGTGGCGGCAGCCATCTGGCTGGAGCGCGGCGTACTGCTAGCTGAGGAGTTTATCAGCAGATGGCTCCGGTGTGGTCTCGCCAAGACTTTCTCTAGGGTTCAATCCTTTGCAAATGTAAAAATTGCTGTAGAAGAAACTCCCGAGCAAACAATAACCGATGAATTCGTTGTAACATCGAATATTGTCTACAAAGAGGTGCTGTGACAAGTACAAAACACTGTTCTACATAATACTTCGTGTTCGTCTAATGTAGGCCTATGTATGCCGATTAACAACAATAAATACATTTCTTCATTATTTAAAACTTCGTTCTCCCACATTCTTCCCTACTACCCCATAAAACTACATTCACGTTGCGACATTTCTCACGGGCCCACTAGTTATTATTTTTATTACTACTAGCGGACCCGTGCGAGTACTCAAGCATAATGAGTTATGTGCGACTACCCACCCGGCCCTATTGCTATGTGGGCTTTACGCGACTCGGTTCTGCCAGGGGCTACCTGCACCCCATGTGTACTGACTTCCAGGGGCTATCGTCGAGTTTATTTGTTTAAAAACACTTTATAAACAAATAAATATATTTCCGTTGACTTATCAAGAAATGCAAGATTTTTCCTGTACGGTACTAATGAGACGATTTGGAAGATTTTGGAACAAACCACACCTTCTAACTCCCTCTGGTTTAGGAACTTGAGTTTTGTGAAACATATACCTTAGCGCATTATATAATGAGATTTTTCTTCTTCTTTCTTCGATTCGGCCAACTAGGGACCACGTCAGTTCAACTGTATCTTCTTCCGAGCTCTAACTACCGCCCGGTGTTCCCGCATTCTTCTCCCGTCCTGTTCTTTTCTCTCTTGGGACCACGCCTTCCCTGTCTTCAGCTTCGGCTTTTCCTGGAAATCTTTGTGCGTACGTAGTATTTCCTGAAGTGGAACACGCTCCTGGTTATCTTAGGGGGAAATTTCCATTTCACGTAGATCTTTCTCAACTTCCGTAAACCATGCCCCTTTGGTTTTCCTATCTTGAAAGTACGTCAATATCCGTTTTGATATCCTGCCTGGGCTCATTTACGTGGATATAAAAGGCAATCTTCCTTTTTCGAATCGTGTCACTGACCTTCTCCACGTGCTTGTACAATTCGTGGTTGTGACGCCTTCTGTACTCGCTGTAAAAAGATTATTATTTGTATTATTCATGTCACGAGTCCATTATAATAAATAAATAATGTGACAAAAGTTTTGTTTTATTTCCATCTATATTTTTTGGATGAAATCTCAAGAGAAGGATAATATGTCGAGTTCGCCCTTGTTAAAGAAAATTGTAAAGACATCTTTCTCGAAACGTGCGATTGTTGAGTTCGCCCTTCTAGTCGAGAGCGCCTCATTTGAAATTTCAAGTTGCCATGTTTACCTAAAAATGAAGGTTTTAATGAGTATTTCCTTTGTTGGTTATTCTACACTACCCAGTTCCTCTAAATTAGGCACACAAATTAAGTCTACACAGAAACCCATGGCTAACAACCGATGTCAAATCAACAGTAGACGCATTGTTCAGTTACAGAACCGCACATTCTATCCCTGAGGTACGCCTGCCGGCCAGGAAATTCTCTGTTAATTGGTTCGAGCAATGTAAACATCCATCAGTCGACTAATATGTAAATCGATACTCCACCATAACACTTAGGCTTACAGCGTGTCATGCCATTAGATGGCGTCAACTTCGTGACGCAGTGGTTTATTTATTTAGCGTATGGCATACAAATACATTATTACAAATTTACAACAATTATTACAAACAAACATCTAGGCCCTGTATATATTCAATGGATTTTGGGGTTGCCAACAGGAAGTCTTCATAGCGTCCTTCGTATGCACTGATTGTGCAGTCCTTCCTAATGTGTTCAACAGTTTGCCGCGGTGCTCCACAGTCGCATGCTGGTGAGGGTAGCATTCGCCACTTAAAAAGCGAATCTCCGCATCGTCCGTGTCCCGTTCTAAGGCGATTGAGTGTTGACCACATTTTACGAGACAGATCAAAACCTGGAACTGTCTTACTGATACAAGGCATAGACTGGCAAGTAACTGGAGCGTCTTCGAGCCAATCTCTCCTCCAGGAGTCAATGATGTTGAACTCGCCGAGGCAGCTGGCAAGTGCAAGAGGTGGATGTCTTGAGCGGAGTCTGTTGATCCCAAGGTCAGGGATATCAGAATGTATCGGGAGATCAGGGTTTCCCATGATCTTGGTGTATTCTCTTCTCAAAGCAACTTTCCTTCGCAGATGAGGGGGTGGTATATTACTTAGGACAGGCAGCCAGATGCAGTGGTGAGCATTCTTTGCTGTCATCCCTGAGTTCGCGTTTGATCCCCGGCTCTGGTAAGATATTTAGTTCTGGTCTGAGGATTGGAACGGGTTACAGTCAGTCTCGTGAAAAAGAACTGAGAAGAGGTGGGCGCGATTCCAAAATCAGCCTTAGTTTTGAAATGTTATGAACTCCGTCTTGAGGAAAGAATTCATGATGAAAATTTTTATAATAAACAAAAGTATTGGAATGCAGCCGAAATAAATCAGAATCCCCTATTGACGTCAAATAGACACGTCAAAAGCTAAAGGAAGTAGCAGACTACTGTTATTTAGGAGCAAAATAACCAGTGATGGACGAAGCAAAGAGGATAAGTAGGTTGGCTCAGGCAAGGAAAGCATTTCTACAGAAAAGGAATCTGTTGACATCGAATATATACTTGGGTATTAGGAAGTCATTTTTGAAGCCCTTTCTTGGAGCGTGGCACTTTATGAAAGTGAAACTTGACTTGTGCCATCGAATAGTCTCAACTACAGTGGCGTAAATATTTTTGTGTACATCGAATAGTAACCAAAAATCCATTCAAATTAGGTTGCATGCTGAACTGTTGTGCCCAAGATAGCGGGTTCAAACCCGGCCGAAGTCGTCAGATTTTTAAGAGCGTTAAAAATTCTTCAATATGCCTTCCTTCGGAGGGGAAGTAAGGCCGGCGGTCCCATTTCATAGATTTATGGCATGTAAAAGATCCTTCCACAGACTAAACTTGTGTGAAGCTAAATTGTTAGGTTATATTTCGTCAGAACGCTCTATCAAAGTTCCAACGTTCACCACTAGGTATCATTGATATCTGGTGGCGAAATTTGGAACTATTTGAAATTGAACGGAACTTGTAGCTCACCCTAACGGTGTCCGCTGGAAGCAGCTACAGACTCTGGCGGGCCGAACATGTCCTCGGACACTCCTGGCACTAAAAGCCATACGTTAAATAAATAAATAAATAAATAAATAAATAAATAAAGCTAATGAAGTTTGCTTTTGCACTTTATGCAATGATAAATAACGTTCATATAATATTAAGCCTCACGAAGCAGTTTGTAAAGGCTCTTCGTCAAGATTCTGAAGCCTTTCAACATTTAAAAACGTTTTTTCCTAAATTGTCAGAAGTTAAAATTAAAGCTGGTGTTTTCGTCGGTCCTCAAATAAAGACACTAATGGTCACTGTAGAATTTCCACAATTACTAAGCACCCATTAAATACAAGCATGGCTTCCTTGGAAATAAGAAGTTGAGAATTACAAAAAGCTTTTTTCCACTATGCTTGAGAACTTTAAACTCATGGGTTGCCGAATGTCCCTTAAAGTAGGCCTACACATGTTACATGCTTACTTGCAGAGTTATACCCTCTTCAGTCCTGAGCTCAGTTCAGAACTTTGAAATATACTTTTCTGTGTTTAACTTATTGCAATTAGGTAAAATAATACATATTTATCAAAAAAAAATTTTTTTTCGAAATCACTGGGCTATTATGACATGTAGCATATATGCTACATCAGGACTTAATGACGACTCTCCTCCCACTACTTTGCACTGCTAAATTCTTTTGTGATATACGATTACTAATGGTTTAATGCCTTGTAAAGTATTTACAATAGTAACATAATTTTTTGTACATTTTTCTATATTTATTTTGCATTATCTAAAGTCAAAATACAAATAATTAAGAAATGATAATTAAAAATTTTTGATGAAAAAGTCAAAGCACTAAAGAAGTTATATTAAAAAAACATAAAAATGAGAGTACAATCCACAATATCCAGTTATGACTCATGAAATGCTGAGAAACAGTTTCTTTTTTCCGTAAAGCACAGGTACATTTTGCATTTTTTGCACTGTACAAAAGTGAATCCCTTTCAGCCCGGTAGTCTACATCTTGATCTACTTTTTTGCGTTCTGCTCATCATTTCTGGTAGATGCAAAGCATGAAACTTCCTGGATTGAACGGACGGCATAGGCGCTGGTATTCTGCGGCGCCTCAAGTTTCGATCTTCATCGTCCTCATCACCACCATCATCATCATCATCAGGTACATCATTCGCTTCATCTTCATTGTTGGAGATGCCGTATTCAATCTCGGGTCATCTTCCCTCCCATCATCATCATCTCCAATCTCCAGCTCAATATCAGACACATCAGGATCGATAGAGTCAATCATTTTCACAATGTCTGCATCATTCAAGGCTGAAGAAATAAATGGTGAAATTTAATGTTACGGTTTTCATTACATGGTAAGAGAAAGTAGGCTATGTGGTAAGAGAAAGTAGGCTATATAATATTTAAAGACCGCATATTTCTCAACATTTAAGCCACATGTGACTTAAGCCTTACCTACAGCACTGAAAGACATGCTAAAAATGAGGAAAATTCAGACATAAAATCAAGTAGCAAGTATAAAATGTCAAGGTCATTGCCTGATGTAGAGTATATGCTACCTAATGCAAATCGTGATCGTGTAAGTATTTTAGTATACTACCGAAACTTACATTCAATAGCACATTAACTGTTGATCAATTGTAAGCAATTTTTATAACATTTACATTACTTTAATATACAAATACATATTAATTACCTACACGTCTTGTTTCCATGGTTACCAGTCCGCCAACTTCAATATTCACAGAGGTGCTGCCACCTATTCGCTCGAGCGGGTAACAAAAAAAAAAATGTGCGTGATGCGCGGCCAGTAGACTATATGCTACAGCCGGCAACCCGCAGAGAAGCCAGCGCTTAAGTCAGAAAAAAATAAAAACCGCATGTAGCATATATGCTACGTAAGGACAGAGGAGGATACCTATACCCATGCATTAGGAGAAAGTAGGCTATATGTTCTTTAGTGAACATCTTACTTGATTTGTAGATTAATGTTACTGTGTTTTGTAAATAAACGTGATGTAAATATATAAATTATCGTTTGTTTTGGTTTGAACGTATAAAAATAGAGAATTTCCTACAAATTTGAACTTCCTTGTGGGGCGGGCATCAATTCCACTAGGTCGAACATAAATTCCCCTCAATTTTCCTTAATTCCACTCGGTCCTCCAATGGACCCAAAAATGAGTTCCTCAACTCCGCTTAAACTTTGGCAAGGGGTCGGCGAAGGGGTTATCCCCAATGACGTAAACAAATGTAATAACCATCCAGCTCGCATACCAACACCTTCCGCAGCGCATGAGTGAATTCTTGAATGCAGCTGATTTTTCCGTTCTAGGCTGGAAAACAGTATTTTCAGCATCCGCAGCTGATATCGAAAGTATTTTTTGGTACAATTGATACACCTATTATTATCTAGATTTAAATTTATAATATCTGACTAGGTTAAAAAACATACAAACATTTAATTATGCACATGTTAAAAACAATGCATAAAATTTGTAGAAAGAAATAGAAAACTTGGCAGACTTATTTAAAACAAGCTGACCCGGCAGACGTTGTCCTGCCAATCAAAGAAAGTGTTGTAACTTTGTTTCTTGAAGTGCTTTTGGATACACAATATTTTTTTCAATTTCTGTTAACTGCCCCTAAACTATCGTGAATTGAATTAACTAATTTAGAAACATTCGTTGGAGCGTGCACAACAAGTCTCCAAAGTTTCATCGCAAACGGATAAATGGCATTTAACGCACACGGGATTTGGTTTAAATGATTCGTGTGCTGTCACTCATTTGTTGAATCTACTCGTGCTCTACCAACTATGAAATTGATTTACTAAGTTAGAAAGCTTCACGTAAGTGTACACAACAATTCATCAAAGTTTCATCGCAATCGATGAATAGTATATGAACGCATACAGTATTTTGTTGGAACGCTTCGCGCGTCGTCACTCATTGGTTACATCTTCTCGTGCGCTACCAATATTGTGAAATGGATTTACAAAGTTGAACACCTTCCCTGACGTGTACACAACAACTCATCAAAGTTTCATCGGAATCGGATGAATGACATAAGAACGCATAAGTGATTTTCTGTAAACGATTCGCGTGCCGTTACTCATTTGTTGAAAGGGCGTGGTGGCTCAGCGGTCTAGCTGTATGCCTCTCACCAAGGTGGTCCGGGTTCGATTCCCGGTCAATGCATGTGAGATTTTCGATGTGAAATGCCATGTCCTGTGGTTCGGATTCCACGTAAAAAGGAGGTCCCGTGGCTCATAATCACAAGATTCACGGTCACGTAAAACTACAATCTGCCTTCCTTTCCTCATTTGTTGAATCTACTCATGCGCTACCTATTGTAAAATAGATTTACTAAGCCTGAAACCGTCTCTGGCGTGTACTCAATGATTCACCAAGGTTTTGATCGCAATCGGATGAATGATATATGACCGCATACGGGACATTGTGGAAACGATTCGCGCGCCGTCACTCATTTGTTGAATCTACTCGTGCGCTACTTATTAAAAACTGGATTTACTGAGACAGAAACATTTCCTGGAGTGTACACAACAATTCACCAAAGTTTCATCGCAATCGGATAAATGGTATATGGACGCATACGGTACGTTGTTGAAATGATTCGCGTGCAGTCACACATTTGTTGAATCTACTCGTGCGCTGCCTATTGTTAAATGGATTTTTTAAGCCAGAAACCTTCCGTAGGGTGTACACAACATCTCACCCAAGTTTCATCGTAATCGGACGAATGGTATTTGAACGCATTTGGGACCTTATTGAAACGCTTCGCGCGTCATCGATCATTTGTTGAATCTACTCGTGCGAAACCTCCTGTGAAATGGATTTACTAAGTTAGAAACCCTCACGTAAGTGTAGACAACATCTCACCCAAGTTTCATTGCAATCGGATGAATGGTATATGAACGCATACGGGACTTCGATTAAAAGTTCGCGCGTCGTTGCTCATTTGTTGAATCTACTCGTGAGCTACCTATTGTAAAATGGATTTACTAAGTTAGAAACCCTCACGTAAGTGTACACAACATCTCACCCAAGTTTCATCGCTATCGGACGAATGGTATTTGAACGCATACGGGACTTTGTTGAAACAGTTCGCACGTCGCCGCTCATTTGTTGAATCTATTCGTGCGCTATCTATTGTAAAATGGATTTACTCAGCCTAACACCTTCCCTGGAGCTCACTCAACATATCACCCAAGTGTCATGGCAATCGGATGAGTGGTATATGAACGCATACGGGACTTTGAAACGCTCTAACGTGCAGAGACAAACAGTAGAATTCGACATCACTGCCACCTTTGGTATAAAACACAACTTTTCGCCACGGGCGGAGTGTATGTAATGGCGGTAGTTGCACAGGTTGCGACCAGGTGGCTCTAACGTGCAGAGACAAACCGTCCAAAGACATCAGCTTTCACGAAGGCCAAGGCTAGTGGTTTCCATGACGACTGTTTTGACTGTATATTGTGGTTCTAAAATTGTGTGTAAATTGTGGTTCTAAAATTGTGTTCATTCCACATACCGGGTCAGATTGTGAATGTAAACCATACATGGACCCATCCTAATATACATACCAAATTCCATCAAAATCGGTTCAGTCGTTTAGGAGGAGTTCAGTCACATACACACGTGTCGAAGAATTATATATATAAAGAAGAAGATAATATTATGATTAATTTTAAATCACTTGTATTTTCTGCCATGTAAGTTATAATGTGCCAAACACTTTATACCTGATTTAACGAATGAGCGGACTTGACATCAGAGCGTTTGACCAATGGCACAACAATGTCTTGCGAACACCACCACGCCATCGGTCAAGCGCTCTGAAGTCAAATTTTTTTCTACACATTTTATGCATTGTTTTTAACATGTGCATAATCAGATGTTTGTATGTTTTTTAACCTAGTCAGACATTATAAAATTAAATCTTAATAATTTGTACCTAAAAAAAATACTTTCGATATCAGCTGCGGATGTTGAAAATACTGTTTTCCAGCCTAGAACGGAAAAATCAGCTGCATTCAAGAATTCGCTCATGCGCTGCAGAAGGTGTTTGACCCGGCCCTTGGTATGCGAGCAGGAGGGTTATGACAATTGTTTACGTCATTGGGGATAACCCCTTTGCCGACCCCTTGCCAAAGCCTGAGCGGAGTTGAGGAACTCATTTTTGGGTCCCTTGGAGGACCGAGTGGAATTAAGGAAAATCGAGGGGAATTGATGTTCCCTCCTTGTGGTAGCTACAAAAGCAAACTTTATTGGGTATTTATTTATTTATTCGTATCAGAAGCATTAATACTATATATGAATACATTAAAACTCTTACTGGATTAAATACATTTTATGCAAAGTCACACTAAACAAACAAGAGTCTATACTACTTTTGCCCAGAAGTTAACGACATCCAGTGCATTTTCTCTCGCCTGAAGCAAATCTTGTACTGTGCATGTTTGAGGGCACCTGCTGCACTGCAACAAATGAGACGTAGTCTGGATTACACCACATTCACACAAGGAGGACTCGATGTTGAAACCCCACTTCTGCAGGTTACTTATTGTCACGCCTGCCCGTAATCTGTTCAGTGATCTCCAGGTACTCCATTTCTCCATATGACCAGGTGGTAGTTCTTCACTAGGTGTCAGCCATTCTTCGGAGCGATTGCAGCTTGCACGCCACAGATCGATTCGGGATTGCTGAGGTGTCCCCTTAAGAGCCTCGGTAGTTCTGAGGAAACTTTTCCTTGATTTGAGTCTCGAAGTAGCTGGCCTGTATCCATACAGAGAGTGAGCTTTAGATGTTACCACCTTCTTCTTCTCAATTTTTGCTGCAATCTCACGACGAATATTAGGATGGGCAATGCCAGCAAGACTGTACAATTTATCCAAAGGACTAGGCTTTAGACATCCGGTAATAATGCGACAGGTATCGTTTAGAGCAGTATCTACATTCCTGGCGTGGGTTGACTTGGTACCATACTGGGGTAAAAGAATATTTATTTCATTAGTTAGGCATGACAAATCAAAATCAGATATACAGAACCCAGACTTAAAATTTGTGTTGACTTGTGTTATTATACAATCATTTACTTGAACTTCCCTAATTAAATTTATATCATCATCATCATCATCGTCATCATATGAAGGCTAGACCTTGTTGCTGCAACAACATTTGTCTCTCACTTGATGAACTTTTCATGTCAGCATACTGCTTAAATTAAGTCCATGCATCACAGAATCCAGATGAGCCTTCCTCTTCCTTTCTTTCCCAGAATGTTTCCTTCCAGTATGGTGGTCAGGAACTCATTATGACGTAGGGTGTGGCCAACGAATTTTTCTTTCCTCTTTTCTATAGTAGTGTTCAATATTCTCGTTTCAACTACTTCCTTGTGGACCCATTCGTTAGTCTTTTTCTCCGTCCAGCTTAATCTCAGCATCCTTCTCCACATCCACATTTCCGCTGCTTCCAGGCGTTGTAGAATCCAAGTTTCGCATCAGTATAACAAAACACTCCAGACAAATGTTTTGATATACGATTTTCTAGGTTTAAAGCTAATTAAATTCATATGAATTAACTAAAATAATTGCATCCATATATTATTAAATCTAATTAATTTAAATAACATCTCTTGAATAATTTAGTTTGTTAACAATGCACGAAGCGAGGGGGAAACGGGCCTAATAATTTGATATAAATAATGTACACCTTTATTGATTACTCCAACAGAGCGCGGGTCCTCATCGGAATTCTCAACAGCATGACGGAAAAGAGTTATTCCTAAACTTGGAAGTGACATAAAATTTAATGGCGAGTGGCAAACAGTCTGAATGGAACAAAATAAAAGCGCCACCCGCTTCTTAGTTCTCTGCTCACGTCGTGTTGTCACAAACCATTTCGGTTGTCGCCTTTGTGTTCTTTTATAGCGGCTCCGACGGAATTGGGAGGTTTCCTCGCAATTCAGGAGTATAGAGAGATTGAACTATACTAGCAATTACCCCCATTTGTCACCTCTTTATATGGAAATGAATAAAATAATATTAAATATTATTATTATCACATTAGTAGAAGACAAACAATATTGTATGTTGTAGTCAGAGCTTTTAATGATCACAACAGATTGCTTGTAGCAGGGTCGTATTTCTAAATAGGCTAAAAGGCTGCAGCGGCAAATTTTCAGGGGTGACAGTTTGGCAATTTATTCAAAAGCTAAAATGAAGTATTTAAGACGTTAATAATATTTTCCGTACGAATTTAAGAATATGTTACTTAAACATATGTTTTATTCCTTCTATATAGCCTACTTTCTAAAACTATAACATAATACAAATTCACAAATACAACAAAAACACTTTCATATGAGTACATTATTAACGAGTTTGTCATTAAGAAATCAATGTAAATTTGATCATCAAGATTAAGTGGGGTGAGATGTTTTAGAGAAGTTAGTATATTATTAAACAAATAAACCAGTAATTAACGACATTTTGTGTAATTTAATTTCACCGTGTAGGACAAATTAATTAAAATTGAACACAGTTCTTCAATTACGAAAAAGATAGTCATTAGTATTAATATAAAATATGTGTAAAATAGTGATCACTGATCTCCAAGAACAAATTAATTAATGAAGTTCGAAACCCATTTAATTTTTCAACGAATCTTAAAAGACGTAAAAAAAAACAAGTAGATAACTAATTTCATTATAACATTTATTATGATTTATTATGTAACGCATTAAAATTGTAGTTTTATATAACTAAATAAACTTTATGTTTAAAAAGTTAAAAACGCCAATGAACTCTATCCCTTTGTTGTATAAAACAAATGTATTAAGCAAATATTAACTATAGAGGGGGCGGCAAATGGACTTGAGCCTATAGGCGGCATATTATTAAATCCGACCCTGACTTGTAGTACATATTCGCATATTAGTTTACAATTCTAATGCAGTTTTAATGCGCAGGCCTACTGCTTAAATGTATCACAGCAATATTAGCTACACCTTCATAGATTAGTTTGAGGGAGAAAGAATGTTTTTAGCCTACTTTACACATGTTGCAAAAATGAGGAAAAAGTAGACTTATGAGATCGATCTGGGAAATTGTATGTCTGTCCTTCTGTCTGTCCTTCTGTCTGTCTGGCTGCGTATGTGTGTTCCCCTATCAACTCCTAAACGGCTGCAGCAATCGATTACAAATTTGGTATCTGTAAACATCTAAACCCGAAAACCTCAAGCCCATATTTGAAAATGATGTCAGTGCTACCAACTGCTGAAAAACCGCAATTGAAATTTGAGCTCCATGTTGAATATCTTGGAAGGTATGGATGGGAGCTATTCCAAAATTAGCACACATATAGATAATAATATTTTAGTTTAATTTACAGGAGGCCATGCATGGCAGTGTTGCCAAAATGATTCTAAGCCTGCTGATAGGTCCAATTTTAAATGCATATAACTTCTACACTATCAATTGGATTTCAACCTAACTTCGTATGTACTATGTGTACATAAACAGATATGACTGAGCGTATTCTTAAAAGCCACCAGGGCTTCCAATGTTAATAAATGCTCTCTCTCTACTTTCTTATCCAAATACCAATATATCAGAAAGTATGCAAGCCGACAGCTTTAAAATATGCACACGTATAGTACCTGACATTCTAGATTAATTTGGAGTAACTTATGTACATCAGTTCTACCAACATGATTCTAAGCATGCTGATAATATCAATTTTTAAATACGTGTAACTTCTATACTTTCAATTGAATTTCAACCAAATTTTGTAGGTGCTATGTGTACCATAACATATATGAATATGCGTATTCTTAAGAGCAACCAGGGCTGCCAACTGTTAATAAATGCTGTCTCTATTTCTTACCCTAACATTAATATATCAGAAAGTATGTAAGCCAACAGCTTTAACATTTGGACAGTTATAGTACCTGACATTCTAGATTAATTTGGAGAAACTAATATATGTCAGTGCTGCCAACATGACTCTAAGCCTGCTGATAGGTCCACTTTTCAAATACATGTAACTTCTATACTAATAAATGGATGTCATCCAAAATTTGCACAACAATAGATCATAACATTTCAGATTATTTCTGACCAACACATGTTGCCAATATGATATTACGCGGGCTGATACATCCAATGTCTAACTGCATGTAACGTCCATGCTATCCATTGAACTTCAACCAAATTTTGTATTCTGTACCTTAAGAGATGGAACTAAGAATATATTCAGTCACCAGGGCTGCCAACTGTAGTGCTCTATTTGGCTACATTACACTAGGTATATTTCGAGCTAATTAGAAATTTCGATATTACCATATTAATGTCGTCATTATTCTAGATAGGTCTGTATGGATTGGCATGAATCTTAAATTTTAAGAAAAGTTGACTCTATAGTTCGTCACGGAACTTCTTGTTTGTTTCTGGGACAGTCATTTCTAAGTTTTGCTACATTAAAGTAAATAGTTCTTTTTTCAGTGTCTAATGCCTTAATATTTATCAGCAAGGCCCAGATGTTGATGACATTTCATCTTCTTACTAAGCTATCTAAAACAATGCTGAAGTACATAGAAACTCCGGATGGGCGTCTTCAAATATGTCATTTTCATTTTGCATCTTTTTGATATTTTCCCATTTTAAGAGCATATTTTTAAGTTTGGTATATTTTTTGGGTCATATGTTAGAGAAATCGGCCTTTTAAGGTCATTCTTTTTTTAATATAGTCATGTCACAGCTTTATATGATGGAGTTAGGTCTCTCCGAGTTAGCAGCAAACGATCTTCCTCACTTTAAGTACGCTCCGATCACATCAGTTGATGTAGAACACAGCTTTTCGACATATAAAAACTTGTTGGCTGAATCCGCAGATCATTTACATTTGACAACATCAGAATGACATTCGTCGTCCAGTGCAACTCAGACTAAAGTGGACATAAACCGTTTGTTAAGTGCAAAAAATCTATTTTGATTGACTTTTCAGTTTGAGCTAAAGATGTCATTTTTGAAATATTGGTGAGTTTATTATTATAAGATCATTTTCGCCATTTATTACAGTCATTTTTGAAAATTGAAAGTGCATCTTTTAAACTTTTTTTACAGCATTAACATCCGGGCCCTATTTATCAGTAATAATTACTACACTTACTAAGTTTTCCGACAGGTTTGTTTTTATTTTGTTTTTGGAAGGCAGAAGCCGTCTGTAGGTGCCACTGTCGGTTTGGTAGTATTTTGTAGAGCTATTTGTATGCATATTTGGAATTGATGATGCTCTCTTGACGAGCGAAACATGTCATCCATTGGCTTTCTTCTTCTTCTTCTTCTTCTTCAATAGTCCGTAACAATATATAATGTTGTTGTTTGAGTCTTCAGTCTTTTGACTGGTCTGATGCAGATCTGCATGCCTTCCTGTCCTGAGCTAATCGTTTCATCTCTACATAGCTACCACACCCAACATCCGCGGCAATCTGTTTAACATATTCTAACCTTGGTCTACCCCTACAGTTCATGTCCTCGACCCTTCCTTCCATAACTAAGCTTGCTATTCCTGGGTGTCTTAGTAAGTGTCCTACCAACCTATCTCTTCTCTACATTAGCATTCGCCAGGAACATCACTCTTCTCCCGCTCGTCTTAATACCTCTTCGTTTGTAACCCTATCTACCCATCATTCTCCTGTAACACCACATTTCAAACGCTTCAATTCTCCTTTTTCTGCTGCACTAATAGTCCAAGTTTCACTTCCATAGAGCGTCACGCTCCACACAAACGCCTTCAAAAATGATATCCTAATACCTAAATCTATGTTCGATGTCAACAGATTCATTTTTTGTAGAAATGCTTCCTTGCCTGAGCCAACCTACTTTTTATATCCTCTTTCCTTCGTCGATCACTGGTTATTTTGCTTCCTAAGTAACAGAAGTCTCCTACTTCCTTCAGCTTTTCACCTGCCAATTTGATGTCCATAGAGGTTTCTTATTTATTTCGACTGCATTCCAATATTTTTGTTTTATATTTATTAATTTTCATCATGAATTCTTTCCGTAAGACGGAGTCCATACCATTCAAAAACTTATTCAAATCCTCAGGCGTGTCCGCCAAGATGACGATGTCATCAGCAAATCTCATAGCTGAAATTATTTCACCTTGAATCTTCACTCCCGCTTTAAATTTCTCTCTAATTTCCTTCATTGCTTGTCCAATGTAAAGATTGAAAAGTATGGTTGATATACACACATCAAAAAAAGTTTTGCATCACCTCGGTTCCCAGATCTCCGGCATATAGACGTTGACTGTGTATATTGTATCCAAGATACAGTCCCTTTGACTGTTCATAGATGTCACTAAAACTGCTCAAAGATGTAAACAACCATGCATGAGCAGGGCCTATTAGACGGAGGGGGTACGACAGCCGATCAGTTCCAGTCATTCCACCAGGACGAAGGTACGCTGCTCATGTTGTCTGTAGTTCTACCATGCCTAGAAGGTCAATACCGCAGTTCGATCGCGTCCGCATTGTTACTTTGTGTCAAGAAGGGCTCTCAACAAGGGAAGTTTCCAGGCGTCTCAGAGTGAACCAAAGCGATGTTGTTCGGACATGGAGGAGGTACAGAGATACAGGAACTGTCGATGACAGGCCTCGCTCAGGCCGCCCAAGGGCTACTACTGTAGTGGATGACCGCTACTTACGGATTGCCGCTCGGAGGAACCCTGACAGCAATGCCACCATGTTGAATAATGCGTTTCGTTCAGCCACAGGACGTCGTGTTTCAACTCAAACTGTGCGCAATAGGCTGCATGATGCGCAACTTCACTCCCGACGTCCATGGCGAGGTCCAGCTTTGCAACCCCGACACCATGCAGCGCGGTACAGATGGGCCCAACAACATGCTGAATGGACCCCACGGAATTGGCATCACGTTCTCTTCATCGATGAGTGTCGCATATGCCTTCAACCAGACAATCGTCGGAGACGTGTTTGGAGGCACCCTGGTCAGGCTGAACGTCTTAGACACACTGTACAGCGAGTGCAGCAAGGTGGTGGTTCCCTGATGTTTTGGGGTGGCATTGTGTGGGGCCGACGTACGCCACTGGTGGTCATGGAAGGCTCCGAAACGGCTTTACGATACCTGAATGACATCCTCCGACCCATAGTGCAACCATATCGGCAGAATATTGGAGAGGCATTTGTCTTCATGGACGACAATTCTCGACCTCATCGTGCACATCTTGTGAATGCGTTCCTTCAAGATAACGACATCGCTCGACTACAGTGGCCAGCATGTTCGCCAGACATGAACCCTATCGAACATGCCTGGGATATGTTGAAACGGGCTGTTTATGGACGTCTTGACCCACCAACCACTCTGAGAGATTTACGCCGAATTGTCGTTGAGGAGTGGGACAATTTGGACCAACAGTGTCTTGATGAACTTGTGGATAGTATGCCACGGCGAATACAGGCATGCATCAATGCAAGAGGACGTGCTACTGGGTATTAGAGGTAGTGGTGTGTACTGCAATCTGGACCACAAATGCTGAAAGTCTAGCTGTATGATGGTACAACATGCAATGTGTGGGTCTCATGAGCAATAAAACGAACTGAAATGTTGTTTGTGTTGATCTCTATTCCCTTTGTATTTAACGGTTCCGGAACTCTTGGAACCGAGGTGATGCAAAACTTTTTTTGATGTGTGTATAATACATAAATTTTAATCACATGTAATTTATTTAAGGTTATTTTTCACATATTCCATTAATTGGAATGATTCTTTGCGTTCACCGACTGAAAGCAATACTATGAATTATTACCATCATATGAAATATGATAGTGATTGTGTATTTGTAACAACCCCTCCTGTAATAAAATTTATGTTCGACGATGTCGAAATGTAAATATTAGATATCAGAAAACTGTACTATAATGAGGCTCATTACAGTACAAGTTTTCATTATGATACAGTTTCTCCCACCAATCAGAGCTCAAGAAACAGATGAGTGACCAATTAGGTGAGGATAGCATCGCACATGCGCTCATTTCCATGGCCTCCTATTTTAAATTTCACTACGTGCCAAGTGTCATAATGAGATATTCCAGGAGGCCATGGTCAAATACAAGGTATTCTCTGCGTCCCATGCGCTCTATTCAGTACATAAAACTGGTGAAATCTCGACAGATATTTGAATATATACGTTCGAACATAAAATAGCTATAATTATCGTCGAACCTAATCAGTCGTATGCAACTCGGCTTAATGTTAATTAAGGCACTCGTATGGAAATTATAAAACTCGCTACGCTCGTTTTATAAACATACTTATGTCTTAATTATTGCCGTTATAGGCTCGTTGCATAATGTACTATTATGTTCGACTCTGACTATTATGTGTCAGAAAACTGTATCATAATGAGCCTCATTATAACACTATTTTTAGCCTATTTTCAATTTTGAAAAAATAGGCTTATGAGATCACCTTTTGTCCGTGTGTGTGTGTGTGTGTGTGTGTGTGTGTGTGTGCGTGTGATGTGTGTGTGTGTGTCCTCCTAATAAAATCTAAACGGCTGGAGCGATTTCAGTGAAACTCGGTAAGTTCATAGCGCTATTCCCGGCGACCTTGACCGTGCCCTTCAAATTTTGTTACGTCTCACCAATTCAACATGGCGGCTGTGCGAAATATTTAACTAGCATTCAATATCTCTGAAACTATTACCGATATCGCCCTGAAATTGTGTACGGTGATAAAGGGCAATACTAGAAGTTCACCTATGAGACTTTCAAAAACCTGGTGACTACAAAACCAACATGGCTGCTAAGCGAAGTTGAGACTTTTAAATAGACTTTTCTCGCGATTTAACCATCCAAACGTAATGAAACTTGGTACAGCAAATGTTTATACACATTGTAATGCACTGGAGTCTAATTTAGTTCAATTGTTTACATAACCTCTAAATGGCGGCTGTGCGAAATATTTAAACTGACATTCTATATCTCCGAAACTATTACAGATATCACCCTGCAATTTTGTACGGTGATAAAGGGCACTGATACAAGTTTACCTATGCATATTTCATAAACCTGTAAAGTACAAAACGAACATGGCGACCAAGCGAATTTGAAGTATTTTAATAGACTTTTCTCGTGATTTAACTCTCTGAGCGCTGTGAAATGTGGTACAGTAAATGATTTTGCACATTGTAATGCACTGCCATCTAATTAAATTCAATTGTTTACATAACCTCAAGATGGCGGCTGTGCGAAATTTTAAAATTAAGTTTTTATTCCTCGTGTCGTAATCATGCGATCAAAGTGAAAGTTTGAATAATGAACCTAGGCAATAATTGTCCTTGAATGGTACATAACTCTATAGCCTATACATATAACAATCCTAAATGGCGAGCTTCCGAAATATTTAAACGGTTCTCCTTATCTATGAATCTTTTACAGCAACCAAACTGATTTTTTTATGTTCATAGAGACTACGAACATATGTTCACCTATAGGACTTTCAGTAACCTGGTGAGCACAAATCCAACATGGCGGCGACGCGAAGTATAAATATTTAAATGGACGTATCTCGCGAATTAACTATCCGAGTGCCGTGAAACGTTGCACGTTAAATGCTTATACAAATATTGATCCACTGGCAACTAATTTATTTCAATTGTTTGCATAATCACAAGATGGCTGCTGTGCGTAATTTTAAAATCTCGTTTTTACTTCTTGTGTTTTAATCATGCGATTGAATTATGAATACCACACGTACACAATAATCTTAATGTAATAGTACAAAAATTAAAATCCAACCTGACGACCATCTGAAATATTTAGACGGTCCTCAATATCTACGAATCTGTTACAGCAATTAAACTGAAATTTTGTATGTTGATAGAGGCAATTAACATGAGCATGATATATGAAAATAGGCTGTATAGTTCTTCACGGAACTACTTGTTCATTATGAAACAGTTTCTCCCACCACCAATCAGAGCTCAAGAAACAGTTGTGTGACCAATTGGGAAAGGATACCTTCGCGCATGCGCTCAAAATCCGCTGTAAACAATAGGTGTTCTGTGTTAGCAAGCAAAGTGAATGGTCTCTGCGTCTGGAGTGCATTGACCCAGGCATGCGCTCTGTTCAGTCAGCAAGGCCAGCACGCCCTGTTCACTAACTGAGTCCCACATATATTTATGAATATTTATGTTAAAACATACAATAAAGTTATAATTATCGTCGAACATAAACAGTCGTATGCAACTCGCCTATAATGGCAATAATTAGGACACGAGTATGCTAATAAAACGAGCATAAGCGAGTTTTATAAAATGGCAATAATTAGGACACGAGTATGTTTATAAAACGAGCGTAAAAGAGTTTTATAATTTTCATACAAGTGTCTTAATTATTGCCATTATAGGCTCGTTGCATAATGTACTATTATGTTCGATCCTGACTATTATATGTCAGAAAACTGTACTATAATGAGGCTCATTATAACACTATTAGCCTACTTTCGGTTTTTGCAAAAAATTAAAGTAGACTTATGAGATCAACGCAGGGCCAAAAATTATGTGTCTGTCTGTGTGTGTGTGTGTGTGAGTGTGAGTCTGTGTGTGTGTGTGTGTGTGTGTGAGTATGTGTACTCTGAATGTCTGTCCCCACCTATCAATTCGAACACGGTGAAACCGAATTGAACGAAATTTGGTACAGAGGTAGCACTGGCAAAGGGCACCTCAGTCTCATGTTTTATATTGCCGACATCATTACCAAAACATAATGGCGGCCACTCAAATGGTCAAAACTTAATAATGCATTACGACCAAACTAATCATCGGATCATTACCAAATTTGGTAACAACATACCATCATATGGGACGCGTCTTGTGCCCAAACTACGAGGTCATCAACCATACTATTTCAGGATGGCGACCGTGTGAATTATGCAAACTTTATAATCCAAAACCTGGGACCCACCAGTTCCGATTATCGAACCAAGAATCTTTTAATCTGCTCTAAACGACGTGGCCTGTTTGAAATTAAAAAATTATATTGTAATATTCTAGTCTAGAAATGATTTAAAAAAGCTGAGTCGTCTCGGTTATTTCACAAGATGGCAGCTGATCTCTCGTTCTGACCTATATTTTGTTAATTTCAGTATGTTGCATGCAATATAGCCTAGTGATAAAAATTATATGAACTTTTTATGAAATGAACTCGGTTTGATATATACTCCAGTGAAGAAATCGTTCAGTCCAAGTCATTATTTGCTATAACGCTGTATATATACTGTTTCCTAACGCTCAATTATTGTGTGCACGATTGGCTGAGTGGTTAGGCCGTTGGTCTTTCATCACGCTGGCTGTGGCTGAAATCTTACCAGAGTTGAATTTTTTGCTTGAATTAGTTTATATTTATTATTTCTTCAGTACTGAGACGTTATAAAATAAAGCATTATATGGTGCATTTTGAAATGGAAAATATATATTTAATTAAAACAACATTCTCCACCGGAGTGACATCTAACAGTAATTAGTTGAACTATGTTATAGCTAACCACAGCCTTCTATATGCGAGCTGCGCTCTATACCGGCCACTTAGTGAACCCATGTCTACAGTATAACTGAAAGGTTTATCATTTCTTCTGATAGAGAGCACACATCCCCAAGATAAGGCGCCATTATCACGGCCAACGAAGATTTATGAAGAATAATATAAGAAATTGCATTTCTGATGCATATAAATTGTTCTCGACTTAAACGTACAAGCATCATCAAGCAGTACATTGCCTACGTTACGCGCCATGGCCTCTCTTTCTCGTTAGCCTTGCGCGATTACAAATTAGCTGTGCAGTGGGTATATTAAATATGTTTCTCCCAGTCATAGGTTTAGAACAACGAAGTTTGTAAGTAGTCGGTGTTAATATACTGAATACCTACTGTACGTTGTTTGGAGTGTTTGCTGATGAAATTGCAAATTGCTGGGGTAAATTATAAACTATGGTTTGAACGCCACTCCTCAAATCCAGTGTGCCAATTTGCACTTCGAATTGGAACAAATTGTTGTGTTGTTGTTTGAGTCTTCAGTCATTTGACTGGTTTGATGCAGCTCTCCATTCCTCCCTGTCCTGAGCTAAACGTTTCATCTCTACATAGCTACTACACCCTACATCCGAGGCAATCTGTTTAACATATTCTAACCTTGGTCTACCCCTACAGTTCTTGTCCTCGACCCTTCCTTCCATAACTAAGCTTGCTATTCCTGGGTATCTTAGTATGTGTCCTACCAACCTATCTCTTCTCTTCATTAGCAGTCGCCAGAAACATCTCTCCTCTCCCACTCGTCTTAATACCTCTTCGTTTGTAACCCTATCTACCCATCTGATCTTCATCATTCTCCTGTAACACCACATTTCAAATGCTTCAATTCTCCTCTTTTCTGCTGCACCAATAGTCCAAGTTTCACTTCCATAGAGCGCCACACTCCAGACAAAGGCTTTCAAAAATGACTTCCTAATACCTAAATCTATATTCGATGTCAGCAGATTCCTTTTTTGTAGAAATGCTTTCTTTGCCTGAGCCAACCTACTTTTTATATCCTCTTTGCTTCGTCCATCACTGGTTATTCTGCTTCCTAAGTAACAGAAGTCTCCTACTTCCTTCAGCTTTTCACCTGCCAATTTGATCTCCATAGAGGTTTCTGATTTATTTCGGCTGCATTCCAGTATTTTTGTTTTACATTTATTAATTTTCATCATGAATTCTTTCCGTAAGACGGAGTCCATACCATTCAAAAACTCATTCAAATCCTCAGGCTTGTCGGCCAAGATGACGATGTCATCAGCAAATCTCAGAGTTGAAATTATTTCTCCTTGAATCTTCACTCCCACATTACATTTTTCTCTAATTTCCTTCATTGCTTGTTCAATGTAAAGATTGAAAAGTATGGGTGATAAGTTGCAGCTTTGCCTTACACCTTTCTGAATACCAGCTTCTCTCTCATGTCCTTCAACTCGAATGACTGCTGTCTGGTTTCTGTATAGATTGTATATCACCCTCCTATCCCTGTACTTTATTCCAATCGATTTCAAAATGTCAAACAATTTAGTCCAATCAACGTTATCAAAAGCCTTTTCTAAGTCTACAAAAGCCATGAACGTTCTCTTATCTTTCCTTATTCTACCTTCCAAAATCAGCCTAAGACTTAGTACAGCTTCCCTTGTTCCTACATTTCTCCTGAAACCAAATTGGTCTTCGCCCAACTCCGTTTCTATCTGGCTTTCAATCCTCTTGTAAATTATTCTAGACATGATCTTTGAAGCATGAGTAATCAAGCTGATTGTACGGTTATCTTCACATCTGTCAGCTCCCACTTTCTTTGGTATAGGGATGATTACATTCTTCTTGAAATCAGGGGGTACCTCACCTGTCTCATAAATCCTACACACCAAGTGAAATAACCTGATCAGACCTTCATCTCCTATGCAGCGAAGCAACTCAATCGGTATATCATCTATGCCTGGTGCTTTGTTCCTGCTTAAGTCTTCCAAAGCTCTATCAAATTCTGATCTCAATATTAAATCTCCTTTCGCATCCTCATCAATTTCCTCCTCCCTTTCCATTACATGATTCTCAATCTCCTTTCCCTTATACAAACTCTCTATGTAAGCTTTCCATCTCTCAACCTTCTCTTCCCTATCTGTTAGAGGCTTTCCATTTTTGTCCTTAATATTACAGCACTTAGTCTTCTTTTCCCCAAAAGTATTCTTAATCCTTCGATAAGCTGTGTCTACTTTTCCTAATTTCAGACAATTTTCTATACCTGCACATTTCTCTTTCAACCATTCTTCTTTTGCTTCCTTGCACTTCTTGTTAACCTCATTTCTCAGACATCTGTATTCTGCTTTCCCCTTTTCATCTCTTACATTCTTGTGTTTCCGCCTTTCATCCATCAATTCTAGTATATCCTGAGTGATCCACTGTTTTCTACATATTCTTTCTTTCCTACCAATGTTTTCTTCTGCGGATTTTGTTATTTCATTCTTCAAAAGTGCCCATTCGTCTGCAATTGAAGTTTGTTTAGGGTTTTTCATTAGTCCTTCCTTTATACTCTTCTTGAATCTTTCGTTTACATCCTTCTCTTTCAGTCTGTCTTATGCCCACCTTTTTGGCTTTTGACTTTTCTTCAGTTTCTTCAACTTTAATCTGCATTCCATTACAACCAGATTGTGGTCAGAGTTTATGTCAGCACCAGGATATGTTTTACAATCCAAAATCTGTTTTCGAAACCTCTGCTTGACCATAATGAAGTCGATTTGGTAACGTCCTGTATCTCCTGGTCTCATCCATGTGTATATTCTTCTATTGTGGTTATTGAATAAGGTGTTAGCTATGACCAACTCATGCTCGGTGCAGAATTCTATCAGCCTGCTTCCTCGATCATTCCTTTCACCTAATCCGATATCTCCTACTATCTTCCCTTCTCTCCCTTTTCCTACCACAGCATTCCAATCTCCCATTACTATAACATTTTCATCACCCTTGATATACCTCAGAATTTCGTCTATTTCTTCGTAGACCTTTTCAACATCCTCATCATCAGCTTGACTGGTAGGCATATAGACTTGTACCACTGTGGTGCATGTAGGTTTAGTATTGATTTTTGCTACAATAATCCATTCACTATATTGCTCATAATATTCCACCCGCTGTCCAAGTTTCCTACTCAATATGAGGCCAACCCCTGCTTGGCCATTGTTTGATTTATTGCTAATGACCCTATAGTATCCTGACCAAAAGTCCTTTTCTTCCTGCCAGCGCATTTCACTAATCCCTACCAAATCCAACCTCAACCTATCCATTTCCCTTTCTAAGTTTCTAACCTTCCACTTCCTAGCAGACTTCTAACATTCCACGCTCCGATCCGTAGAATGTCAGATTTCCTCTTTGTCACTTCTGTGATGTTAACCCCCTCTCGAGTAGTCCCCACCCGGAGATCCGAACGGGGGACTAGTTTACCTCCGGATTGAAATTTTACAAGGGAGGAGGCCATCATCACATGTAATTATGCATAGAGAGGTGCATATCCTCGGGAATAGCATACGGCTGTAGTTTCCCGTTGCTTTCAGCCGTGCAGCAGGACGCAGTGTAGCCATTATTTGGCTTATATTATCAATATCTTAACCGTCTATAAGACTAGTAAAGAATTGATTTATTCTGAAAGGCTGCTACTCCCTTTCAGAATAAGTAAAGAGCAATTCTACTAACAAAAATACTAACCTTCTACCGTACTAACAATTAAATACCAAAATTCTACTAACGAAATAAATACTTAAGTTCCACCAACAACAAATACTACCACTAAAACAGTCTGTCACCAGGCACACTCACATGCACCCTCACACATCACAGTCTACTGAAACAATGAACTATAACTAATAAACAATGCAATTGCTACCAGACACACTCACACACCACAGTCTAATAGAACAATGACATATATCTAATAGACAAACTAACTACCTACTTACAACTAAAACTAACTAACTAACTACATACTTACTGTACTGTTATTTGAATTGACAATATTTACAAAATGCAATTTAGTTAGAAAATACGTACAAAATGTAATTTAGATTCAAAATAGTCACAAAATGCAATTGAGAATAAAAATACTTACAAAATACCCACCCTACACAATATTGGCATTTATTGGAGGATTGATTAATTATCTTAATGTCTTTCAAGTGCTGTGAGCCATTGTCTGTGGTTTTTCTTACACACACTGCACAGTTCCTGATTACTATGTATAGACATGAAATATATTGCAATGTAATATGGTTGGGCACAATAGCAGATATTTTAGTGTGAGCTCCACCATCATCATCATCTTCATTTCCCGTTTCCAGGTTCCTGGGTCGGGTTGTGAATTAAGGACCTCCATCGTTGCCTGTCTCTCCACCACTCCTCTCCTGATTTTAGTACATTTTCGGGTTTTCCTCCCTTCTTTTCTACACACTCCCACACTGTATCTGCCCATCTCTTCCGGGGCCTACCTCGTGGTCTCTTCCCTGTCATCTTTTCACAGGAAGTTTTCTTTGGTACTCTCTCCTCTCCCATTCTCATCATATGTCCATACCACAAATACAAATACAAACCAATATAAAATAAGTGAATTCATTTATGTATTTCACAGTCATCACCTTTTGATATATAAGGATTACAACGGGACCAAGAACACAATTTTCCAGCCACCCCGAACCGAGAAAATGTAACCTTACAAAAATGAAACAAACGCAATATGACAAAAAGGAAAAAAGAAAAGAATCATAAAACATAAAAACACAAAAAGCACGAAAAAGACTAAAAGACAAACACATGAAAAAACAGAAAACCAACAAAGAAATCAAAAAGAACAACAAAAACACAAAAAGGACAATGAAATTAAACATACAAACACACAAAAAACAAAAGACAAAAACAAAACAAAAAATATAAAAAGAACAAAAACACAAATCACAAAAGGACAAGCAAGACTAAGAGACAAAACAGAAGAAAAACGAAGAAAAACAAAAAACTAAACAGAAACAAAAAGTAAATACAACAAAGACAAAAAAGAGAACAAAAAACATAAAACATCAGAAACATAAAACTTAAAAACAAAAACACAAAATAACAAAAAAAGCATACAAACACTAAAACACAAATCTGAATTACAACTACACATACTAATACAGCCATCACAATAACACAGGTTATCAGATAATGTCCACACACACACACCAGTACACGGACCTACAAGAGCAGGTTGTTGTAAACCCCGCAAACAACAAAAACTCTTGCAGGACTCTCAAACAATCTAAAGACGCTCCACTGGGTGAGGAAGTAGAAGTAAATTGCAATATAGAGTGGAGTAATACTCAACTATGTATTCTATCAGCTGCAGAGAGCTGTATGCCTAAACAGAGGAAAGTAGAAAGAAATGGTTTGATGTGGCATGTCAGGACACAGTGAATGTGGTAATGGCAATTCATAGGGGACGGTTGCAGTCTAATAGGGATCTTATTATACAGCAAGCTTACAAAGAGAAACTAACAAAAAAAACGTAGTAAAATGCTTCGGAAGAAAAAGAAACAATATTATAAGCAACAAGTTGAACCAATATACGATGACCATCAAAACTATAACATTCGTAAAATTTATGGCACAATTAGCCTTTTCACTGCTAATATTGTGAGAGACTATCAAAACCCTCCATGCTGAATACATTTTTAAAATATCTATATATTTAAAACACTAAGCTGATTTTTGTTACCGCGAGATTGAGGGAACGGTAGAACCTATTCACTTCGTAGAGCAATCTGTCGAAAGCTGTAGGCCTGTAGATTTGCAGAGTGTCTTTTAAAATAAACAAATATGTTACCACATATTTTTAAATTTATAAACAAAACTGCAAAATTATTGGCTCAAGCGCATGCGCAGAATCAATCACCTTGGTTAATGACAGACATGGCGGATGTCCACCGCGTTTTAATGTAATAGTTATTTATAAGAATTATAATAAAGGAGGGGAATATTGATTATGAAGTTTCCACGATATAAACAGGAATAGAATATTATAAAAAACGAGAAATGTAGAAGAACTTATATGGACTGTTGAGAGTGAATGTTGTTTAAGTAACTTAATATTGCACTCTTTCACCAGTGATTCGGTAGCTCAGATGGCAGCGTTCTAACCTCTTAACTTATGCATCGCGCAATGGAAGCAGTTCGAAACCCACCTCCGACTCATATTTTTATTTCCTAATTATTCTTTCTGGCTATTGGTAATACATTGTCTTAACATATTTTACTTTTATTATTCCCATAAAGTAAGGAATTCTCCACGATTTACACTGCCATATACTTTTAAATTATTAAATAAAAGATGGCCACAATCGCTTTCGCCATGAGAGACAATTGACGAACATAATTCATTTGTTGGACTCAGACATCGTGGTCACTCAGCCCCGTCTACTTTGGTGTGTGTGTAAAATTTTCTCTGATAACCTGTGTTATTGTGATGGCTGTAGACTACTGATGTGTGCATTTGTAATTAAAGTGGGGAATGGGAAATTGGCGACCGAGGCTTTAAGTTAGGAACTATCCCGGTATTTACCTGCAGTGGAAGTGGCAAACCACGGAAAACCACATCCCAGATTGTTGAGATGGGAATCGAACCTTGCCCTACTTAGTTTTGCCTCAAGAGTGCGCCCCGTTCCAGCCCTCAGACCAGAATTACATTTCTAGAGAAATGGCGGATAAAGGATTCACCGTATCGTAGTGTGATCTTTGTTTTTGAGAATTAAAAAGAGGGGATTGAAGAACTTCAACAGGCGTTTGAGTTCGTTTGTTGTTTAAGTAACTTAATATTGGTTTAGAAGTCTGTTGATTGGGTGGCTCAGGGGTAACATTGCGTACCCAGGAATGAATTTTGCATAGTCGAAGGAGTGTCACCACAGACATGTATTTTTATTTCCTAATTATTCTTTCTGGCTATTGGTAATTCATTGTCTTAACATATTTAACTTTTATTATTCCCGTACAGTAAGGAATTCTCCACGATTTACATTGCCATATACTTTTAAATTATTAAATAAAAGATGGCCATAATCGCTTTCGCCATGAGAGACAATTGACGAATATAATTCATTTGATGGACTCAGACATCGTGGTCACTCATCCCCGTCTACTTTGGTGTGTGTGTGTGTGTAAAATTTTCTCTGATAACCTGTGTTATTGTGATGGCTGTAGACTACTGATGTGTGCATTTGTAATTCAAGTGGGGAATGGGGAATTGACGACCGAGGCTTTAAGTTACGAACTATCCCGGTATTTACCTGCAGTGGACGTGGAAAACCACGGAAAACCACTTCCCAGATTGTTGAGATAGGAATCTAACCTTGCTCTCCAGAGTTTTACCTCAAGAGTGCGCCCCGTTCCAGCCCTCAGACCAGAAGTAAATTTCTTGGCAAACCAGGGATCGAACCTGGAATCCGGGGCGATAGCTCAGAATGTAGCCTTCAGATTGGTCTTCCCTGTGTTAATACGATTTTTGACAAGCACTGAACATATAGTCTAACTCTTCAACTCCCTCCATTACGGTGGCTGTCGAAGTGAGTCTATGCTCATTCCAGTAGTTGGCGAAGTATGCTCCCTTGCTTAATTTACTGTCATGGAAATGCAAAGGATTGTACCTATATCAGGTGATGGAAATTGCTTATTTAGAGCAGTTTCGTACTGTTTATTCCAAAATGCAGGACGTTATCCTGAGCCACGTTTGCAAGCAAATTGCAAAAATTTTTGCTGGCATGAATAATTATAAGGATTTTATTATTGGCGATCAGTATCATAGCATTCTCATCAGCAACAAACTTGAGAATGAAAGTATCTGAACTTCATTGTATACGTGAATATTATTGTTTATTGATTATTTGTTTAGAGTGCATAACAATGAGTCTAACCACGCTGTTGATTTTGGTAATGGAAGTATTATTTGCCATTTAATATTTGGCGGCTGCGTTGATGCAGGCCACTATAGTGTTATAAAATATGACGTTAATTTGGAGAGAAATGCTACAATAAATATATCCATTTGACGAAAAAGAACATTAGCCACAAAAAAGTGGGAAATCGTAGAAAAATACGAAGCCACTTTTAAAATCTAATATAAAAATGCCATTTCAGAAACAATTCCAGATATTATGCCGTACAGTGTATGGTCCTTGACGAACAAATGTAAACATTGTTCTGCACTGTATTTCTGTAGCGAGAAATCTACGCTTTGTTACTTTGACCTTTGGTGTTGTAATGGCAAACTTAATCTTACTAAATATAAAATATTTGACAGACTGCAACAATTTTTCACTGTAAAGAGAGAATAATCGGCAGTAGAACAAATGCTACGTCCTTGGTTTCATTTGGTGCCAATGTCACTGTGCCACATGCATACGGTCCATATTGTTTTAAAATGTATGGAATTGCACATCATCGCATTTCTTTGTTAATGTATATTCCAAAATTATAAGCGACGGTTCCTGCGGCCAGCTGTATATACACACATCAAAAAAAGTTTTGTATCACCTCGGTTCCCAGATCTCCGGCATATAGACGTTGACTGTGTATATTGTATCAAAGATACAGTCCCTTTGACTGTTCATAGATGTCACTAAAACTGCTCAAAGATGTAAACAACCATGCATGAGCAGGGCCTATTAGACGGAGGGGGTACGACAGCCGATCAGTTCCAGTCATTCCACCAGGACGAAGGTACGCTGCTCATGTTGTCTGTAGTTCTACCATGCCTAGAAGGTCAATACCGCAGTTCGATCGCGTCCGCATTGTTACTTTGTGTCAAGAAGGGCTCTCAACAAGGGAAGTTTCCAGGCGTCTCAGAGTGAACCAAAGCGATGTTGTTCGGACATGGAGGAGGTACAGAGATACAGGAACTGTCGATGACAGGCCTCGCTCAGGCCGCCCAAGGGCTACTACTGTAGTGGATGACCGCTACTTACGGATTGCCGCTCGGAGGAACCCTGACAGCAATGCCACCATGTTGAATAATGCGTTTCGTTCAGCCACAGGACGTCGTGTTTCAACTCAAACTGTGCGCAATAGGCTGCATGATGCGCAACTTCACTCCCGACGTCCATGGCGAGGTCCAGCTTTGCAACCCCGACACCATGCAGCGCGGTACAGATGGGCCCAACAACATGCTGAATGGACCCCACAGAATTGGTATCACGTTCTCTTCACCGATGAGTGTCGCATATGCCTTCAACCAGACAATCGTCGGAGACGTGTTTGGAGGCACCCTGGTCAGGCTGAACGTCTTAGACACACTGTCCAGCGAGTGCAGCAAGGTGGTGGTTCCCTGATGTTTTGGGGTGGCATTATGTGGGGCCGACGTACGCCACTGGTGGTCATGGAAGGCTCCGAAACGGCTTTACGATACCTGAATGACATCCTCCGACCCATAGTGCACCCATATCGGCAGAATATTGGAGAGGCATTTGTCTTCATGGACGACAATTCTCGACCTCATCGTGCACATCTTGTGAATGCGTTCCTTCAAGATAACGACATCGCTCGACTACAGTGGCCAGCATGTTCGCCAGACATGAACCCTATCGAACATGCCTGGGATATGTTGAAAAGGGCTGTTTATGGACGTCTTGACCCACCAACCACTCTGAGAGATTTACGCCGAATTGTCGTTGAGGAGTGGGACAATTTGGACCAACAGTGTCTTGATGAACTTGTGGATAGTATGCCACGACGAATACAGGCATGCAGCAATGCAAGAGGACGTGCTACTGGGTATTAGAGGTAGTGGTGTGTACTGCAATCTGGACCACAAATGCTGAAAGTCTAGCTGTATGATGGTACAACATGCAATGTGTGGGTCTCATGAGCAATAAAACGAGCTGAAATGTTGTTTGTGTTGATCTCTATTCCCTTTGTATTTAAAGGTTCCGGAACTCTTGGAACCGAGGTGATGCAAAACTTTTTTTGATGTGTGTATTAGACTCCTCAGAATTCTTGAATTCCTTGGAATTAAGGGATTTGCTTCCACATACTCCAAACGATTGACCCATAGATATGCTCCTTAGAAATCTGAAGTTTCGTAAGGGCATCTAAATGCTACCATATTAATTATAAGAAATATGTACGAAAATTGCTTGAATTTGGAAATAATACGTGCAGTTAAAATTAGGCGGAGTGATCTAACTATTCGACTTGATTCCATATTAATTATATGAAATATGAATGAAAATGCTTGGATTTGGAAATAAGTGCAGTTGAAATTAGGCAGAGAGGTCTAATCCTTCGACTTGATTTAACACCACCGGTTAAAACAATCATTTTCTTTTAAGAGGCAACATTTTCCGATTCGCTTGGCCCTTAAGTTTCAATAGTGCCAAAAAATAACTGTACAAAAAACGTATATAATAAAATTCTTCAGTAAATATTTTCTTATTGGCCGTCATGTATTGACGGGTTTCAACTAGTATTATCTAAAATAATATGAAATAAATGAAAAGTGAGCAACACAGATAAGACATTTCATCTGAACTGGCAAAATAATTCCGGAATAGATTTCAGATTTAGTTATTTCCACAAAAATTAGGAACGGAGAAAATAAGGGTTGTCCATTGGAGCCAAAAGTATTATATCCTATAAAAAGTTCGATATTCCTGTTTCACAAGTGCTAAATTCTGACCAAATTGCGCAACACAATTTCAAAAATTACGAATGTCAGACATTTTAGACAGTTTAGCTAACTTAAAAATAGGGTTGTACATAATGGCCAAAGTACTCGCTGGACTGCCAACCTAGGTTGTGCACTAAGCTGAGTGCACTATTTCGAATATTTCACCGTAGATAGCGTTAAAATGCAGTCTGCGTTTTTACTGATGGTCCATTATGTTCCTAAAAGATATAGCTTGCTGCCACTCAAGTTTGAAAACCGAAGGAAACTCCAAAGGTACCCGCTTCCTCTTCAGAAATTCAGCTGAAGTTGCCAACGAGATATCTCGGGCGCAGCAAGGATGTGACGTTCTACCGCACCCGAGATATCTCGGGCGTAGCAGTGTAAAGGTTAATAATATAAAGAAGGCTTCCAACCAAGAACCAAGATCATGAAAGACCATAAGAGAAATTTAGTAATTAAACAAATTAAACGGCTCTCATTTTACAAGGACTATTTTGACAATCTTCTGAACTGCACTAATCCAGAATCACCAGTTATAAAACCTAAATGCCCTCCTAATGATGATCTGATTCCAGAGCCTAACATATGAGGATGTAGTAAATCGTATTAAACATCTGAAAAATAATAAAGCTCCTGGCAATGACAACATCCCAGCTGAACTAATTAAATCTGGAGGAGAAGTATTACACAAATATATATTCCCACTTATCCTGAAAATTTGGCAGAACGAAACGATGCCTGGTGAGTGGAAAGAATCTCTCATAGTGCTCTGCACAAAAAGGGAGACAAGATATTCAAAGTTACCTTGGAATATCCCTTGTTAATACATCATATAAAAATTTATCCTTGGATATACTAAATCGCTTGAAACCATATGCCGAGAACATCATTGGTCATTATCAAAATGGCTCTCACAGTAATAGGTCCGCTAATGACAACATATTTGCAATCAAAATGATAAGTGAGAAAGTGTGGAAATATACAGTAATCTATGTATTCACTATTGGTTTATTGATTTCCTCAAAGCATATGATTCAATTCATAAAGAGAGCCTGTGGAATGTCATGACAGAACAAATTAGGAGGTGATAAAGACAAATAGTTATAACTATACCCATACATTTAGGAGAAAGTAGGCTATATGTTCTTTCCTGAACATCTTGTTTTTCATTATGAAACAGAGCTCAAGAAACAGTTGTTTGACCAATTAGTTAATTAGATACGCTGAGTTCCACGGCCTTCTAATTTAAATTTCACTGCCTGGCCTAGTGTCATAGTAGGGTAATCGAGGAGGCCATGGTCAAATACAAGGCATTCTCTGCGTCTCATGCGCTCTGTTCAGTACATAAAACTGGCAAAATCTCGACAGATATTTATGAATATTTATGTTCGAACATAAAATAGTTATAATAATTATCGTCGAACATTAACAGTCGTATGCAAGTCGCCTATAATGGTAATTAAGACACTCGTATGGAAATTATTAAACTCGCATACACTCGTTTTATAAACCTACTCGTGTCTTAATTATTGCCATTATAGACTCGTTGCATAATGTACTATAGATTGACTGGAGAAAGTTCATCCCTTGGTGTAAGGGTAGATCATATCAAAAAAAAAAAAACAGACACATTTTTGGTTTCTTTCAGAGGACTATTGACCATTTTAAAGGGTTTTAAAATGTTGTGCCTATTATGAGAGGTATGATTTTTATCATTTCAAATGGTCTTGTCGACTTCGTCGATATGCTTGAGTCAAATGTTATGCGTTACGGAGACGGAAGTGACGTCATGCAGCCGCACGGGAAGTGACGTCATGCAGCCGCGCGGGATGCGAGTGCGTGACGGTCATGCAGCCACGCGGGAAGCAGAAGCTAATGGTTAATGGAGTCTGTTGAAAGAGTCCTGGGGCGTCGAGCGACCTGGGGCTTTGAGCGAAGCGAAAAGAATACAGGGTGACTCCTAAAGAGGTGTACAAGATGTCAGACAAGAATACAGGGTGACTCCTAAAGTGGTGTACAAGATGTCACACAAGAATACAGGGTGACTTCTAAAGAGATATACAAGGCGCCATATAAGAATACAGGGTGCCTCCTAAAGAGGTGTGCAGGATGTGAGAGCAAAATACAGTACAAGATGCCAGATAACAATACAGGGTGACTCTTAAAGAGATATACAAGATGCCAGATAAGAATACAATGTAAGTAGTGTGGTAGTGACAGAGCTGTCTCACTTAGCAAGTGGTGAGCCCCTGCGACCTTGGAATGGAAAGAGCCATGCTAGGAGGGCGTGCTTGGATTCGTTTTTTTCGTCTCGTCATGCTCTTTACGGGAATGTAGGTATCGAAAAGGTGAACTTAGGGTTTTGGGTAAAAAAATGCGTTTTTCACATTTTTGTCGATTTTCGGAAAACGGGCCATGCTAGGAGGGCGTGCTTGGATTGGTTTTTTTCGTCTCATGGTGCTATTTACGCGAATGTAGGTATTGAAAAGGTGAACTTAGGGTTTTGGGTCAAAAAATGCGTTTTTCACATTTTTGTCGATTTTCGGAAAACGGGCCATGCTAGGAGGGCGTGCTTGGATTCGTTTATTTCGTTTCGTTGTGCACTTTACGGGAATGTCGGTGTCGAAAAGGTGAAGTTAGGGTTTTGGGTCAAAAAATGCGTTTTTCACATTTTTGTCGATTTTTGGAAAACGGGCCATGCTAGGAGGGCGTGCTTGGATTCGTTTATTTCGTTTCGTTGTGCACTTTACGGGAATGTCGGTGTCGAAAAGGTGAACTTAGGGTTTTGGGTCAAAACATGCGTTTTTCACATTTTTGTCGATTTTTGGAAAACGGGTCATGCTAGGAGGGAGTGCTTGGATTCGTTTATTTCGTTTCGTTGTGCTCTTTACGGGAATGTCGGTGTCGAAAAGGTAAACTTAGGGTTTTGGGTCAAAACATGCGTTTTTCACATTTTTGCCGATTTTTGGAAAACGGGTCATGCTAGGAGGGCGTGCTTGGATTCGTTTTTTTCGTCTCGTTGTGCTCTTTACGGGAATGTCGGTGTCGAAAAGGTGAACTTAGGGTTTTGGGTCAAAACATGCGTTTTTCACATTTTTGTCGATTTTTGGAAAACGGGTCATGCTAGGAGGGCGTGCTTGGATTCGTTTATTTCGTTTCGTTGTGCTCTTTACGGGAATGTCGGTGTCGAAAAGGTAAACTTAGGGTTTTGGGTCAAAACATGCGTTTTTCACATTTTTGCCGATTTTTGGAAAACGGATCATGCTAGGAGGGCGTGCTTGGATTCGTTTTTTTCGTCTCGTTGTGCTCTTTACGGGAATGTCGGTGTCGAAAAGGTAAACTTAGGGTTTTGGGTCTAAATATGCGTTTTTCACATTTTTGCCGATTTTTGGAAAACGGGTCATGCTGGGAGAGCGTGCTTGGATTCGTTTTTTTCGTCTCGTTGTGCTCTTTACGGGAATGTAGGTGTCGAAAAGGTGAACTTAGGGTTTTGGGTCGAAAAATGCGTTTTTCACATTTTTGCCGATTTTTGGAAAACGGATAACGTGATGATGACGTGCGTGATAGTATGTTTTCGTCTCGTTGTGCTCTTTACGGGGATATAGATATGGAATAGGTTAAAAGCTGGAAACATGTTTTTTTTAGTCACAAATGGGTTTTGTGATTTTCCCTCATATTGTGAAAACCGAAAACGTGAGAATGACGTGTGTGATAGTATTTATTTCGTTTCATTGTCCTCTTTACGGGGATATAGATATGAAAAAGGCAAAAAGCTGGAAACATGGTTTTCTTATGGAAAAGGTGTTTTTTGTTCATTTTCGCGTTATTTGGAAAACGAATGAGGCGATTTTTATGATGGTCATGTCGATGTATTTATGTCGTTCTGTTTACGGGAATGTAGGTATGGAAAACCTAAAATGATGGTTTCCGTTATTTTTTTTCGAGATCGTTGAGGAAAACGGGGAAAAATGTAAGAAACCAGATTTGAAGTCACGTTAGGTTATGCGCTATGATGTTAGTAAAACATTTATGCATTATTATTATTATTATTATTTGTCTTGACTGGTCAGGGCTCACACGCAGAGAGAGAACATGTTTAATGCAATGAGAATTGAAAGCATTGAAGCTAGCCCACGGCGATCCAGACAGACACAGGTCTTATCATCGTACGTGCCTCGCAGCAGAGAGAGATAACAGCCTGTTGTTCGCATGCAGGTGGCCGTTATCTGACCCAGACGTGTTACTCGATATCTCGATGAAGGACATACAGCTCTGTCGAAAAGCTGATCATTGCATTCCCACGCATACTCATGCAGAGATTGCAAAAGCTTGTGAGAATCGCTCTGACTTGTGCGCTCCATGACATCCTACTCGTAGGAACAAAAAAAAAGTAAAGTGTTAACTTTGCATCTTGTTGAGGAGACATATATGTTCTGAGGGTAAGAGAGACTCATCATTCTCGTGTTCATCTTTGAAGGTGACGGATGCAAGTGCCTTATGCTCTTTGTAAAATATTACGTGAACCGCGCCCATACTTGTACTAAGGTAGGTTCATTATTGTTAATTATGGCATGATTGGTTTTATTGTTATTTTGTGTATGCATGAAAAGTAAGTTAGTGACTGATGGTATTTTTGGGGGATTTCGTTTGTTGCAGATTTTTAAAAACAACATCATTAAGTCTGGGAAAGCAGACAGAGAGAGACAGTGACAGTGACAGTGGCGGCAAAGAGCACATTTGCTGAAAGTATTATAATTCATTATATGGTGAGTACATGTTGTTCCATTACTTTTATTGTTGTTGTTGTTGTTAAATGCGTGTCATTTATTTCACGGAAATTTATATACTTATGGCGTGTATTTATTATTGTTTTAGAATGAAGATATATATGGAGTGAATAGGTTTTAACTACCTTGACGCTTTCGATATTAAAAAAAGAGGTGAGTCTTTGTAAATGACTTTGTTATTTTCGAGTGAGTGTCTTATTTATGTGTGCACACTTGAAACCTTTTGTTTTTAGCAAGTCTTATGAATGAATGAATGAATGAATGAATGAATGAATGAATGCACATGTTTAATGTATATAACCATGACTAATAACGGATTGTATTGGTTTGTTTTTCAGATAAATCATTGGAAACCAAAAAAAACAAGATAAACCTTGTCGTTGATATTAAAACTATAACAACTTTGTTGGTGATCATTTCCTGCTGGGGGCCCAAATTACTACAACCATTGTCTACCTGTGAACGAGATTGTGTGTGCCAGTCAGTAAAAATCGATAAGTGTGGTCGTTTGGAATTGGAGATTTTGGATTAACCTATTTTAAGGTAAGGGTTGCACGTTTATTAGTCCATTTTATAATCATGTCTATATCAGAGAGTGAAGTGTTAGTGTGGCAGCCTTTGGCCAAATGTTTCAAAACGCGAGTATGCTCAGGCCGAATTTACAATGCGAATCACTGTCTGTCGCCTAAAGATTTTGTGGAATTATGTTTTCCCATTTTTTTGAGTGAATGTGAACAAGGCTTAAGATTGCATCAGGCTTTAAAAATAAACTTCGAACTACTATGTGAATTTACATTGATAAAAAATAATGTTGAAGAGAAACACACCTTCAACCTTTGTACAAAAATGGAGAAAGTACTGATAGCCGATAATTTGGAAACGTGGTATCAGGAGAAAGCTATTCAAGCGCTTATCACTAAATTTGATAAGTTGCAAGAGGGTCCCAGTGGCTTGGCCCTCAATAGCATTGCCTATTTGCAAATCAATATTTGTAAATACAATCCATTGAATGCAGGAAGTAGCTATATTGCCACACCGAGCTTTATCGCTTCCAGAAAGGCAGTGATCAACATACGCAACAAAGACGATTACTGCTTTTTGTGGAGTATAGTGAGCTGCCTGCAACCCTGTCAGGGCAGTAATTGTGATAGACCAGGGAAGTACAAAGAATTGTTTAACCGCATGAAACAAACTCTCAATCTCGAGCGTGTTTCATTTCCCATGCCTCTAGATAAAATTCATTTATTTGAGAAAGATAATCCAAATTTCTCATTCATGGTGTATGGCATCGAAGGATCCAATATTGTGGGCCCCTTGTATGCCACCAAACAGGTAAAGCAACATCACATTCACCTGCTTTTCCTGTCTGATGGGGATAAAAGCCATTACTGTTGGATAAAGAATTTAAGTAAATTGGTGAGCAGCCAAGTGTCTAATCATGATGGTAAGAAACATATTTGTGAGCGCTGCCTTCAGTATTTTACAACTGATGAACTTTTGAAACGACATACGGAAGACTGTGAAGGGCAGACGGCAGTAAAGCTAGTCTTGCCCGAAGGGAATGACGCAGTCTTAAAATTTAAGGCCACTAATAAACAAGAGATGGTACCATTTACTGTTTACGCTGATTTTGAGGCCCTTACTGTTCCCATTCAGGGATGTGAACCAAGCCCCCATACAAGCTCAACCTATCCAGTGCAGAAACATGAGCCTTTTGCTGTAGCCTATTATGTTGTCTGTCACTATGATAATTCACAATGTGAGTATGTAAGTCATAAAGGTCAGGATTGTGCGCGGTGGTTTGTTGATCAAATGGCGGCTTTAGCAGGCAAAGTAGAAACTATTTTGAACAACCCTGTACCAATTCAGATGAATGACGTACAGCAAAGAGAATATGATCAAGCCACCACCTGCCACATATGTGAAAAGCCAATCTTAGGCGGAGAAAAAAAAGTAAGAGACCACTGCCATAGGACAGGGCATTTTAGAGGTGCTGCCCATAACGAATGCAATTTGAAGTACTCTACACCTCGCTTCCTCCCTGTCTTCTTACACAATTTCTCCCGGTATGACCTTCACTTCATTGTAAAACAATTTGCTCATGTAGATATGAGCAAATTCAGCATTTTGGCTAAGAACCATGAGAGCTTTACCTCACTTTCATGGAGAAAAGGAAGCATGAGCATTCGCTTTCTCGACTCATTCAAGTTTATGTCTAGTTCGCTGGATAGTCTTGTGAAAGGCTTAAGCCAAGATGAGTTGAAACATACCCATTCCCACTTTACGGATACAAATCAATTTAAATTGTGTGTTCGTAAAGGCCATTTTCCATACGATTATGTGGAAAGTTACGAGGTGCTTGAAGAAACGACTTTGCCGCCAAGAGAAAAATTCTTTTCTCAATTGACTCAAAGCACCATCAGTGAAGAAGACTATGCCCATGCACAGCATGTTTGGCGAGTGTTTGGCATAGAAACCATGGGCCAGTATGCTATGCACTACTTAAAATTAGACGTGTTGTTGTTGACCGACGTTTTTGAAACGTTTCGTCAGCTATGTCACAGGATTTATGGCCTTGACCCCGCTCACTACTATACCAGTCCAGGGTTAAGTTGGGACGCCGCCCTCAAATTTACCCACATTGAGCTTGATTTACTGACGGATCCCGATATGGTACTCATGATGGAAAAAGGGATTCGTGGGGGATTCGTATCGCTCAATCAGCGACATGCCAAGGCAAATAATCATTACATGCCTGATTATTGTCCCGAAGAACCAGAATCCTATCTAATGTATTTCGACGTAAACAATTTATACGGTCACGCTATGAGTCGACCACTGCCGTACAGAAACTTTGTCTGGCTGTCTGAGGATGAAATTAAAGATTTTAATGTGCATAGCGCTAGCAAGCAACAGGACGTAGGGTATGTTCTTGATGTCGACTTAGCTTATCCCCCCCATCTCAGACAGCGTCATGGTGATTTCCCCTTTTGCATAGAGAAAATGGTGCCGCCCGAGAGTAAGGGCAATCATAAGAAATTGATGGGTACCTTGTATGATAAAAATCACTATGTGTTGCATATTGACATGCTGGTAGAATGTTTAGCTCAGGGCTTAACCCTGAAAAAAATCCATAGAGGTATTTCTTTTTGTCAGAAACCGTGGTTGAAACCATACATGGATTTAAATACCAGTCACAGACAAAGTGCCACTCAGCCATTTCAAATCAATTTTTTTAAACTGATGAATAATTGTATCTATGGCAAGAGTTTGGAAAATGTACGGCAGTATAGGGACATTAAGTTGGTCAATACATGGCATGGCAGATGGGGGGCTCAAAAATATATTGCAAAACCAAATTTCAAATCTTTAAACATTATTGATCATGATCTACTGACTATTGAACTTGCCAAAACTAAAGTGGTCATGAATAAGCCTATCTATTTAGGCCAAGTCATTTTAGATTTTTCAAAATTGCACATGTATAAATTCCATTATGGTTTTGCAATACAGCGATTTGGTACCATTTCCTTGTTATATACAGACACGGATAGTTTTATTTACCATATCCGTGACTGTGATCCGTATGTCGTTATGAAACAAAACCCAAAATGGTTTGACACGTTCTCGTTTAGTGAGAAGAACGTGTTCGATATCCCCCGTCTGAACAAAAAAGAAATTGGTTTAATGAAAGATGAGTGTTCAGACACCATGATGACTGAGTTTGTAGGTCTCGCTCCGAAAATGTATAGTTTTCGACAGGTGGATCGATGCGAATCTATGCGAGCCAAAGGGATTAGCCAGCATGTGGTTAAACGTCTCTGTGTGGATGATTATTTACATGTCCTTCAGACCCACACAGCCATGGCACATAGTCAGTTTAGGATTCTCTCAAAAAATCATGATTTATTTTTAATGAAGCAGCGAAAACAAACACTCGCTTTGTTGGACGACAAGAGACAGTGGTGTCAGGATATGATGACAAGCGTCCCATTTGGTTACAACCAGTAGTGGTTGTAGCTATTGTTGTTGTACAACACGGCAAGTGTTTGGTTTGGTTGCTATCAAATGCGAGATGCCATCTTGAGCCTCGGAATAAAAATAAAAAATTGTAGTGTATCATATAATTTTTGTTTTTTAACCTGCGTGCATGGGTGTATGCATGGATGTGTGAATGCCTGTAAATAGTTGTACATAAACTGTATGTCTTGTGCTATTTGCCTGTCAACGCATAAAGAGAGCCATGCATCAACGTTTCCATGGTTCACTGTGCACAGGCTAGATTAAAAACATGTTGACTTATTTAGGTTAGGTTAGGAAAAAAACAAACAAGTAGCCACCCTCACTATTGTTGTCGCTTAGTAGGCCTCATGTTTCGGCAAGGTGACCATTCACCCTCAGTAGGCATGCGGCTTAATAGGCCACACTAGGGTGTGGCTTAGTAGGTCTCATGCAAGAACAAAAGAATAATAATCTGCTGCTTTTACGGAGGACAAAACTCTCACTTTATGGCTAGAGTTATGAGTGGTGATATATTTGAAATATCTGAACAGAAATTGTTTCTTTAACCTGTTACATGTTTTTTTCCTAACCTAACCTAAAGAAGTCAACAGACAGATGGTTATTTATTTGTGTTTTGCTTATTTTTTATTTTATTTTTGCCATTGACTTAGGGGACAGACAGTGTATATAGTACATAGTATTTTTATTTATTCACTTAGTAAACGGCAACGACTACTTTTCAGATTCAATCATGAGCCATGATGAAGATCGTTTTATCGTCACAAAACACACCACGTTCAATGAATATGCCACGATGATGTCTCATAATCCTCAACGTGTGGCCTATCCTTCAGAATATAGAAACACGAAAGTACGCATTGATACCATGTTTTATGACATCATTATGGATGATGACATAGTTTATGATCCAGGGCATCACTTTTGTAAATCCTGTATGCTAAATTTTGTCTTTGAAAATAATGTATCCACGCAAGTGATTCATAAAGCATGGTACGGTTTAACCATGAATCAAGTGATTGTTAAATTAGCTGACGAGGATCATTTTCCAGATTTCTGGTGTACAATATGTACAAAACCCCTGTTTAATGTTTATTTTCCAATAACCTCTCAAATGTTTTGTTTTCATTTTTATAAATTTCCTGCTGAGGAATCAATCACTTCGTATCGACAACAAGCATTTCGCCAACTTTGTCTTGGCTTACCTATCAATCAATATTCGCCTCATAGAATGAGATTTGTTAGAAACTAACAACATGATGTCATGATTATGGCTTTTTTTTTGTTTGCATTCGGCTTTCAGGTGCATACTTGACGTTTAGAATACATTTGGCTATTTTGTTTGTTTGTTTGTTTTAGTTTATCGTGTATTCACGTTGATAAACACATACACACTGGTTTAAATTTGTAGTTTTGAATTTTGTTTTGTTGGATGTAGACATGGTTATTAAATGCATAGCGTGTTAACTTTGCCTTTTTATAGGTTACCAAAAGCATTCCATGTTTGCTCTTAGTATTTGTTGATACTATTTATTTAACAGAATGTTGTGTGAATTTGCACAACAACAGAGCAAACGAATACAAGTCATTTGACAAGGGAATGATAGGCTAATTCCCATTTACAACAGAGACATGCATTTACCTCCAAGAGAGAAATCTTGAAAATAATTCACACACTTAATTTTGATAAAACATTTCCTATTAAATAATTTCCAAATGTATGTTTTGACTGAAAAAAATGATACAAACATTATTATTATATTTTTATCCAATACTATCTATCTACAACTTCAGGTCATAAACACTCAGGATTTAAAAAAAAAAACAATATACTTTAATGTACAAAGTTATTGCTATTGTAATATAAGAACAAGAGTGTTAGAATGTAACACTCTTTTCTTTGGTTATAGACAACCATGGACGCCTTGAACGCCATTGGTCAAGATTGTGGCTTTGCACGCAAGAAAATGAGTGAATTGCCTACGCAAACACCCTTTCGCATACATAAAATTCAAAAACTGAAAACCAAATTTGGTGAACGAGCTCTTTGCATTTGTCAAGACTTTGAGACATTTCTTCCCACACGATTTAATAACCTACCTGATAATGTTATGGAAGATGTCAATTCCAGTATTCACCCTGTCTATTTAATTTATGAGGGTGAAAAAAATAATCGATGCATGGTTCGTTTTGTAAAAATTGAAAACGAATAATCATTGTACGCTAGCCGTAACTTTTTTGTTTATTCATGCCCTACTCTTTAATGACTATAATAAAATAAAATTATTTTTTGGGTTCAACAGTTTGACGTTTATTAATTGTTGCTCAACGTTTACCATGATAAATAATAATAAAAATAAATTTTCAAAACTTATGCTTAATGGTAGATTTTTTTGTTTGTTTATAGGTTTAGTACAATTACTATGTATATATAATTTTTTATAATAATAATGATGAAACTATTAGTTAAAATAATGGACTTTTGTCCTTTTTTATTGTTTGTGATTTAAAATAGCATTTATAGCAATTTTTATGCAATTTTTATTATAATTTATAATGATCAAATTCTAGTAACATGTTATTTTATTCAATAATAAGCGTTTAACAAAAAAAACTGGTTCTAGAGTAGATAAAGATTTCATGCTGACATTCGTTCTGCTAGACTGCTATTTGAAGCTGATGAATAATGATGGACTTTTGTCCTTTCTTTTGATTGTTTGTGATTTAAAAAAATAGGTTTAGTACAATTACCATGTATATATAATTTTTTATAATAATAATAATAATGAAACTATTAGTTAAAATAATGGACTTTTGTCCTTTTTTATTGTTTGTGATTGAAAAAATAGATTTACTACAATTAGTAATAATTTTTAATGATGCACTGCTGTCCCTTTTTTATTGTTTGTCATTTATAATTATAATAATGAAACTATGAGTGAATAATAATAATGGAAAAAAACACAACATGGACTCTTGTCTTTTTATTTATTTTTTTGTCATGATAACAGTGATACTATACATTTTTTTAAATAAATTCATTACGTTAAAGTCCATATCTAGATAAAAGTAATTTGCTCTTCATAGCACCAATCACTATAAATGCTGCCATTCGTTCTGCTAGACTGGCATCTGAAGCTGTTAATCGTTGCTTGGCAATGCTTAACAAGACTTTGTCGGCAATGCGTCTTAGTGTGGGATCACTGTTTTCATAGGCTTTATCGTGATTAAGGCATGCATGATCCAAAGCATTGATTCCCATATCCCCTCTCCTCAAACGATCTTGAAGACGAGTACCAGGGCCGCAAAAGCTGTAAGCAGGTAAGTGAGCTTCGAATGGTAAGTTTTTAATAATGTTATCAATAATTCCACGGCCAGTACACCTGGGACATAGAGGTTTCAATCGGTGAAAAACACTTTTTTTGTTGTTCTTCTTCTTCTTCTTCTTGTTCTTGTTCTTGCTGTTGTTGTTTGTCGGCAGCTCCTGACGAGCATGGTAGGTGGTGGTTGTTTTCCGCATGACAGCCATGGAATGATGAAACAATGTCTTTACACTGAGTTTTATGACCATGATATAATTTCATTAATTGGCATGTGGCACACTGTCGAATGGAAGGTATTTTTGCCATGGTTAATTGCTTGTGATGGGAAAAATGACTGCATGGTTGTAGTTCACTCAATACAGAGTCGTTAGTCCACTCGGCAGGCGCCTTTTCCCAAATTTCTTTGACAGCGTTGGCAGCAACATAAAAAAGAAATGATTTAGGTAGTGCTAATAATTCATGTTGTGTAAAGCTAATCAGTTTTTTCTTGCACACAAAGAACTTTCCAATAGCCTTGTCGATTGTAGTGGCGTCCATGTCTATAACGTTGATGTTATCACCTCACGTGTACACGTCTCACTGCTATCATTGGACGATACACTTTCAGTTTTCATTTTATTGAACAACTCCCAACATGCACTCGTGGTGAGCCAATGAAACAATTGCCATGCATGCGCTAAGGCTTTATTCTGAATATTGTCGCAAGGACAAGTGTCCATAAGCGTTTGCAGGGATGGACAACCCAGATCTAAAAGGTCAATACATTGACAGTGAGAGGGTAGAAATGGTTGAAGCCACTGGCGTTTTTCACTCCCTTTAACAAATAAGACATTGGCCGAGGACAAATGGGCTTTCATGACAATGTCAAGATACTTGTAAGAAATATCACCCTTGTTCCATGCTAACTGCAAATGATTTTCAATCCATTGGCTCTGTTTTTTATCTTTTTCACTAAGCAACTCGAAAGCATAGGGAGGTTTAAACACCAAATGAATAGGGTTAGACACCCAAAACGTACTACAATCGATAAAAGCAACTTCCTTAAATATAAATTTGTTGTCTGCAATTTTAAACCCCTGACAATCCACGATGAGTGTACGCATCATGCTTTTTTATTTTTACTTGTTACCTCATTGACGTCTAATCAACAACTAACCCATGCCATGGTTTAACATGGCAAAATCAAAGGACTTTAGGGGAAAAAAAGGAAAAAATGAATTGAACAACAGCGAAATATTTGTTGAGGTTTTATTCATAACAAAAAAAAACTTACACTTTTATTACAAACAAGTGTGTTGGCTTAATTTGGAACAGCATTCAAATGAATAGTTTGCACATACGGTCCACAGGTATCTCCTAGTTTTGTAGGGTCTGGTACAATAACCGGATAATTCAAACTCCATGGAATATTGCCCACATCATAGCGATTGAGGTAAGGGCAGGATGGACTCCATCGCTGATGATCGCTAAAGGCTCGATCCCCTATTTCCCAGTTTCCAATTTCAATGTTGCAAAAAATACACTTGACCACATCCCCACGTTTTAAGTAATAAAATCCGCTCGCAGCCAATTCTCCACAATCCATAAAGGGAACTGTCCATGCTTCAAAAGTTTTCAAACGATTAAATTCACATTTTAAATTCCATGGTTTGTCTGTCACGTTGTTGTTGCTGTTGCTTATTGAGGGACACATGATGTTTGTTGTTGTCGTATGTGCGCACAGTGCCAGAGCGCAACAGATACTGTGCATGCAGACGCTTATCATCAATCCTATGAATGATGATCTTTTTTTTGTTTTCATTCGACCACAGATGGCTTACATGCTGGTGACATAATTGGACAAAGGATGATATTTCACTTGTCTAGCATGAATAATCAAACAGTAGGCACTGGTATGGTCTGGGACATTTTCTTGTGTTTCAAAATCTACCCTTAAATCAATGGTGGTGATTTTCATAGATTCTTCTAGATACGAACAGTCGAAAACAATCAGTGGTGCTTTTGCTTTAAACCCTTGTGGCGACAACATAGGACAATCCTGTTTTTCATAATAAGACGATTGAAATTTAGCGAACATGTCATAAAGGGGACCAAACTTATTTTTTGAAAAATTGAGTTCCAACCCCTCATAGGGAAAGCAAACATTATTTAAAAATAGTCGTATATTTCTCAAGTGAATGTGATCAAACAAGGTGACATCTTTGCTTTGTTGGTATTTTCTATTGGTTTGAAAACCAATAATAACATAGAGGGGTCTCTCGGTAGAGCGAGCCGATTTGACACTCCAACTATGAGTGTCAGTGGTAGGTAGCAAGGGGTATTCATGCAGACACCAACTTCGAAAGGCGATAGGCAAGGCTTTATCTTTTTGCACCAAATTTAACATGCTTAGCTTTTTACGATCCGATAGCGTCACATGGGGCACTTTCCATAGTAATCGAAGCAGTTGAATTTTTGAGTCTATCACTTGGTCAGAGGCTCCTTTCAGTGCATTATAATCACTGCGGTCTCTCACCAGATACAAACTTTGTCTTGCGTTTAAAATAATACGCTTGTGATCTTCGGCAAAGCCAAGGAGTAATTTTAAGGGTAGGAAGCCTGTAAAAGTGCCATCGGTATGAACTAGCCAGTTATTGCTACTGTTGGGACACCATCCTGCCATAGAAAGCGTTTTACTTTCCTCCTCGCTATAGGATGGATATAATTTCATAAGACTAGTCATGCCCACATTTCGAGTCATATCTATGACAATATCATTTATCACATAACGTACTTCAGAAAACAGAAAAGCCAAACCATGATTCGCCAACGCAGACGTTGTGGGCGTACTGCCATCTGCTTTCATTAATTTACCCTCAATTTGAAGGACACTTTCATGAGGTAGAGTAAAAATATCTTGATTGTTAATTATGAATTGAATCTCGTCATTGTTATTCAGACCTGTTGCTTGAGGTTGATAGGAATGCATATCAATGCGCACGACGCCATCTTCCACTTGTATGGGATTTAACACTTGCAACAGCTCTTTGTTCATGATTGGGGTGTAGCGTATAACCAAGGCGTTGTAAGCGTTGTCGGTTTACCCGTGTCAACCGTTTCATACACGGCGGGCAACTAACCGAGCTCGTAGACGTTGTTGTTGCTTTATAGATAAATTTCATAGCGTCTTTAAAACCAACTTGTAGGTCACGGGGGTGTTGGCGTCCAAAGCAATCAGTTGTTGGTTTCTATTCACTAAGCGTAAGGTAATATTACTAATATCACTGACACACACAGGATGATAGAGAACCACTGAAGGGTTTTCACGAATAATATAGCCGCAAGGAGAGGTGACAATAAAATCATACAGGGAATGGCTTTGTTCTTGATTCGTAAATACGTCTCTAATAATATTGCAAGTTACAGAAATGTGATGGTCCTCGATGAATTTCACTGGATAATCTGATTCATGGGGTTGCTGAGCTGCCAACACTCTTGGTTTAAATCCTAATAAAGGACCAATAGAATGAACTCGTGTTTCAAAGTCAATGTTAAACGTAGAGAAAATACGACAGCGATGAGTTATTGTATTGGCTGTAAGTTCAAATTTGTGTGTCCCATCCGCAAATGGTTTGACACCAAATTGTTTTATCATCGACACGCTAATGGCCTCATGCACATCGTCTATAGTATAACCTCCAGGGGGTAGTGTCAACATATAATCATCATAATAAAATTTGTCATTAATATCCACTTGAATATTGTAAATTCTGTTGTAACTTTCCAAAGAAATTAATCCTAGCACATAGGATTGTTCGGGATGCAATTCAATGGGAGGGAAAAAATCCAGGGACACTTCAGGCCCGCGACTGTGCACGGTAAAGGTCTTGGCGTTGACATTCATAATGATGAAACTGATGGCTTAACGCGACCTCTTATATAAAAAATGTAAACTCAAACGGCCACACTCTTGACTGTCAAAGGTTTGTTGACGATTCACATTATAGAATATCTTTACCCGGTTTCCCAAATAACGTATCAACTCGATCGGGGGTGGTAAATTTCCATAACTGTCAAAGTACCATACTGTGGAACCTTGTTTCACATAGGCTACAAAATGGGTTCCTGGGCCTGCATCATCATCTAAATTCATCATGGCTCGTTCTTCTTTCCACGGTGCTTTAGGTAATTCATTTCGCATAAATACACCTCGAAAATGAGAAATCTTTAGTTGTTTGGCATAGCTTTCCACTTCTTCATGGGTCATGGCATGACGAGGCAGTTGGCTTAAGCGCTTATCGATGAAGATGGACATTTTTTTTTTTCCTTAGACGGTAGGCCATTACCTTGTGGATAAAAGACTGGCTTTAAAGGGTTGCCATTTCTAGCTCCCATCGCAATGGCTTCTAACGTTTTATTGTGTCGCTCGCTTTCTTTGAATTGTTGCTTGCCTTGCTCGACGGCTTTTATGGTTTTCGCTACAGCGCTGGCACCACCCAAAAGGGACCCCAAAGCTGCCAACCCTGCAAATAAAGCCGGCAAAAAACCCCCACGCTTAGCAACAGGAATGACTCGCCCACGTTTTTGCTTTCTTTCTTTTCTTTTTATCGATACATAATGCTGCGATTTCGGAGCTGTAGACAATCGCACCGCTTGTAAAGCTTTTTCGATAGCCACTCTTTTTAGATTTTTTTTAGTTTTTTTACGTTTTAACACTGGGTGTGAGGCTGATCGACTTGGTTCCCGACCTGGCTTTTTTCTCTTTTTGAGATTTGATTTTTTCATGTTCATAGCATATCTTTTTTTCACCATGCTGCTACTTGGTGAACCTTTCACAGCAAACATTCGATAACAACTAACGTAGAGAACCTTATTTCATAGCACTATATTCCAATTCTATATAAAGCGGGAAATCATTCACCGTTTTCCCAGCTTCCTTTTCCTCAAACGTAAGCATAAGATGAAAGGATAATTCATCTCCCACATTTACTCTTTGATGGTTGTGGGCCAACACTCTATCACCGTTTAGTTGTATTTTTAAATGTTTCTCATCAGGCATGGCATATTTAATATGAATGACACCATCATAATGCAGTCGATAACGACTTAAACCGGAAGCAAGCATATAGGTAAGATCATCATTCACCAGTGGTAGTGGTGGTGGGGAATGGTTTTCGTCATTGTCCAGTTTTTGATTTGACAGGTACACTAAAAATACAGATGGGACAAATTTATAAAGCCTTTTCATTTGATAGGTCACATAACGTTTCGTGCAGACATCATTTTCGTCTCGAGGCTCTTGCACATCAATAATACGATGATGATTGGCTGAATAGCCCTCAGCGGTTAGTCTCGGGGCCATGTGATAGACACTTTGCACTTTGCGATCGACATAGCTTTTTGTTGCCACCTCTCGTGACTGTTTTGACAAAGAGGCGGCCGTGGCCATGGTTACACGAGCTCTCCCAAACACGTCCATGGTGATAGACGTTAACTAACCTATCTTACTCACCGTTTGCCTATATATATAAACCTTATACACACATGAAAAAAACTCAGTCATCGACACAATGGAATTAATGAAACAACCCCATGCTTTGCCCGTCTCTGATTTGGTTTCAGAGCTATCACTGTCCGTGTGCGAACCTAAACGTCATGGCACCCTATTCCCATCTACCGTTCGATGTATTATGGTAGGGCCTTCGGGTTGTGGAAAGACCAATGTTTTGCTGAACATTATTACCGCACCTCATGGCCTACGATTTCAAAATATTTATATTTTTGCCAAATCCTTGTACCAGCCTCTGTACGTGTATCTGGAACAAATTATGTCTTCGTTAAATAAAGAAGCCATGGGCTATTTTACATTCACCTCACCTCAAGATGTCATTCAACCAGACCGCATTCAACCAGATTCCATTATAATTTTTGATGATATTGCCACTCAACGACAGGCCATTATTCAAGAGTATTTTAGTATGGGACGCCATAAACAAGTGGATTGTTTTTATCTAGCTCAGACCTATTCCAAAATCCCCAAACAGTTGATTCGTGACAATGCCAATCTCATCGTTCTCTTCCGCCAAGACTCTAGAAATCTCTATCATATTTTTCAAGATCATGTGAATCCAGATATGTCCTTTACAGCTTTCACGCAATTGTGTGCTTCGTGTTGGAACCATCATCCCCATGCCTGTTTGGTCATAAATAAACAGAGTGAACGATGTGAGGGACGTTATCGCTTGGGTTTTGATCATTTTATTTCTGTTTAAAAAGACCTAGGGTTGGACATTTCCTGTTAGTGTGTCTTTACCTTTACCATGGCGAACGCCATAGGGTACAAGAAACATGTTCAAATCATGCAGCGTATTATTGAGGCACGAAATACGATTCGACATAAATTTCGTGAATTGCAACGTTTAAAAAACGTCAATCCTTTACCCATGATAAAACATGCTCCATCATCGGTTGATCCCATGAGATTTAAACCTAATGCTTCTGCTGCTACTGCTGCTGCTGCTACCTCTCAAACCAAACCCATAACAAGTTCAAAATTTACTCAAACAGAATCCACACGACAGGTAAAATCCTCCTCTTCCTCCTCCTCTAATGTTAGTGAACAAGAACATCAAGAACATGAAAAGAAGGAAGAAGAAAAAGAGCATGAACAAAGTGAAAGTGACAGCGAAAGCGTATTTAGTCCTGAAAGAAAAAAGAAATCGTCACCCCTTCAACAGTTTCTAAAAACAAAACAAAAATCTTCCGTCATAGCGGCAACACCGTCTTCCTCCACATCGTCTCCGTTTTCACAAGTCTTGGCAACCCCTCAAAATAAAGCTCAACTCAAAAACATTTTAATCAAACATTATGGGGCAACCCTGGAACCGTATTTGACCCTTCTATTTATTGGAAAGACAGATACCACGTATGGTGTTCGCTATGAGAATGATAGTTTTAAAATTGGGGATTCATCCATTAAATTTGCTCGTACGAAAGCTGTCATTAAAAAGATCAACTATAAATTAACACCGGGTCTGTTAAAGCTGCTATTTTCTCGCACCCCCTCGACACAAGATTTTACGTCCGAGGACCTTGCTAAATATAAATCCATTTTATTAGACACCAACGCTCACAAAAGAAACTATAAATCCTCTCAGCAGGTCAATGCCAATATATCCCAAAAATATAAAACCATCATTGCAAACATCTTTGGTAAGCAAAAACATCACTCTGCCTCTGGTGTAAGGTTTAAGAAATTAAAACCCTACCTAGATATAACCTTTTGGAATAATCCCAATCAGTTAGTAGAGCGCTTATACTTGCTTCATGCATCAAAACAAGCTGGTCACACTGGACATGAGGCGGAAATCGCCCTCATTGAACAACAACTCCGAGATGCTAAAATTATCTTATAAGCCATCCCCCATCAAAGTGGGCATTGCTCATGAATTGCATAAACCAGCCCGACGCATTTATGAACGTCGTCGTGTCATTTCCAAAGGAATCGATGAACTTTGGCAGGCAGACCTGGTTGAAATGATACCTTATTCTAACGTTAACGACGGTGTACGCTATATGTTGACCGTCATTGATGTCTATTCCAAAATGGCTTTTGTTCAACCAGTAAAAAATAAAACTGGTATCTTAGTCACAAAGGCCTTTCAACATATTATTGAACAATCAAAACGTCAACCTCACTTGTTACAAACCGACCAGGGGAAAGAATTTTTCAACAAGGATTTCTCCAGTTTTCTCAAATCTAAGGATATTCACCATTATGCCACCTATAGCAATCTCAAAGCCAGTGTGGTCGAGCGGTTCAATCGAACATTAAAAAGTTATATGTGGAAAGAGTTTACAATACATGGTTCCTATCGATGGATAGACTGGTTACCTCAACTTGTGTCTCGCTACAACAACACCATTCATTCCACCATCGGCATGAAACCTCGCCTCGTCACCAAGAACCTACCCAGACTCAATAGACTGTTTAACCCTATAAAAAGGCTAGATCCAAGGCGACATCGCCTTAAAATTGGAGATTTTGTTCGCATTAGTAAACATAGAAGTGTGTTTTCAAAATCGTATACTCCACAATGGTCGACAGAAATTTTTAAAATTCGCCAAGTCAAGCTAGGTCAACCAGTGACGTATCTCTTAGAAGATCAGAGCGGTCAACCCATTCAGGGACGATTCTATTATGAAGAAGTGCAAAAAACATTATATCCCAACGATTATCTCATTGAACGAGTAATTAAAGTCAAAGGTGCAAAATATTTTGTAAAGTGGTTAGGTTTTCCTTCCACGTATAATTCATGGGTCAATAAACATAATTTTTTGTAATAAAACCCTATTTAATTATTTTGAAAAAAATAAAAAATAAAAAAAATGTATCATATGACCTTTCATTATTCCCACCCTTTTGTTTATTACATGTCCAATAACCGCTTTGTTCGAGCCCATGCCAATCTGTTATCATGATGTTATACACTCACTCATTGTTTCAAACTTTGCATTGCATGATGAGTCCATAATGAACCTAGGCTATGACATACACATTATAAATCCGCACACTATATAATGACACCAGCCTCTTATCTCTCTCTGCTGCGAGGCACGTACGATGATAAGACCTGTGTCTGTCTGGATCGCCGTGGGCTAGCTTCAATGCTTTCAATTCTCATTGCATTAAACATGTTCTCTCTCTGCGTGTGAGCCCTGACCAGTCAAGACAAATAATAATAATAATAATAATGCATAAATGTTTTACTAACATCATAGCGCATAACCTAACGTGACTTCAAATCTGGTTTCTTACATTTTTCCCCGTTTTCCTCAACGATCTCGAAAAAAAATAACGGAAACCATCATTTTAGGTTTTCCATACCTACATTCCCGTAAACAGAACGACATAAATACATCGACATGACCATCATAAAAATCGCCTCATTCGTTTTCCAAATAACGCGAAAATGAACAAAAAACACCTTTTCCATAAGAAAACCATGTTTCCAGCTTTTTGCCTTTTTCATATCTATATCCCCGTAAAGAGGACAATGAAACGAAATAAATACTATCACACACGTCATTCTCACGTTTTCGGTTTTCACAATATGAGGGAAAATCACAAAACCCATTTGTGACTAAAAAAAACATGTTTCCAGCTTTTAACCTATTCCATATCTATATCCCCGTAAAGAGCACAACGAGACGAAAACATACTATCACGCACGTCATCATCACGTTATCCGTTTTCCAAAAATCGGCAAAAATGTGAAAAACGCATTTTTCGACCCAAAACCCTAAGTTCACCTTTTCGACATCTACATTCCCGTAAAGAGCACAACGAGACGAAAAAAACGAATCCAAGCACGCTCTCCCAGCATGACCCGTTTTCCAAAAATCGGCAAAAATGTGAAAAACGCATATTTAGACCCAAAACCCTAAGTTTACCTTTTCGACACCGACATTCCCGTAAAGAGCACAACGAGACGAAAAAAACGAATCCAAGCACGCCCTCCTAGCATGATCCGTTTTCCAAAAATCGGCAAAAATGTGAAAAACGCATGTTTTGACCCAAAACCCTAAGTTTACCTTTTCGACACCGACATTCCCGTAAAGAGCACAACGAAACGAAATAAACGAATCCAAGCACGCCCTCCTAGCATGACCCGTTTTCCAAAAATCGACAAAAATGTGAAAAACGCATGTTTTGACCCAAAACCCTAAGTTCACCTTTTCGACACCGACATTCCCGTAAAGAGCACAACGAGACGAAAAAAACGAATCCAAGCACGCCCTCCTAGCATGACCCGTTTTCCAAAAATCGGCAAAAATGTGAAAAACGCATGTTTTGACCCAAAACCCTAAGTTTACCTTTTCGACACCGACATTCCCGTAAAGAGCACAACGAAACGAAATAAACGAATCCAAGCACTCCCTCCTAGCATGACCCGTTTTCCAAAAATCGACAAAAATGTGAAAAACGCATGTTTTGACCCAAAACCCTAAGTTCACCTTTTCGACACCGACATTCCCGTAAAGTGCACAACGAAACGAAATAAACGAATCCAAGCACGCCCTCCTAGCATGGCCCGTTTTCCAAAAATCGACAAAAATGTGAAAAACGCATTTTTTGACCCAAAACCCTAACTTCACCTTTTCGACACCGACATTCCCGTAAAGTGCACAACGAAACGAAATAAACGAATCCAAGCACGCCCTCCTAGCATGGCCCGTTTTCCGAAAATCGACAAAAATGTGAAAAACGCATTTTTTGACCCAAAACCCTAAGTTCACCTTTTCAATACCTACATTCGCGTAAATAGCACCATGAGACGAAAAAAACCAATCCAAGCACGCCCTCCTAGCATGGCCCGTTTTCCGAAAATCGACAAAAATGTGAAAAACGCATTTTTTTACCCAAAACCCTAAGTTCACCTTTTCGATACCTACATTCCCGTAAAGAGCATGACGAGACGAAAAAAACGAATCCAAGCACGCCCTCCTAGCATGGCCCGTTTTCCGAAAATCGACAAAAATGTGAAAAACGCATTTTTTTACCCAAAACCCTAAGTTCACCTTTTCGATACCTACATTCCCGTAAAGAGCATGACGAGACGAAAAAAACGAATCCAAGCACGCCCTCCTAGCATGGCTCTTTCCATTCCAAGGTCGCAGGGGCTCACCACTTGCTAAGTGAGACAGCTCTGTCACTACCACACTACTATAATGGTTGTTTCCCTCTTGATACTTCTGATACAGAATTGCGCTGATTCCGACTTTTGAAGCGTCCGTCTCAACAATAAACGAACGTTCCAAGTCCGGATACTCGAGCTTAATATTGTCTCTGAGCATCTGCTTTGCCAAAATAAATGCATTCTCAGCTTCTGTTCCCCATTTCCATCGGTTATTTTTCTTCAATAACTCGTGCAATGGTGCCATACCTTCCGAATAACGAGGACAGTGGTTACTAAAGAATTGACAGAGACCTGCGAAAGCTCGCACGTCTCGAATCTTCTTCGGTCGAGGAAATCTTAAAATAGCATCAATTTTGTCTTGGTTTGGATGGTAACCATGTTGATCAATTGTATGCCCCAGGAAATTAATCTTCTGTTGGAAGAAGTGACATTTACTGAACTTAACTTTCATGTTAACCTCTCTCAGGTTCTCCAATAGTTTCTTTAAATGAATCAGGTGTTGCTCGGGTTTTTCTGATGAAACAATTAAATCATCCACGTAGCATATGACATTAGCTTTCACTTCTTCTGTGAGCTTGCTATCCAATGCTCTAATTAAGGCAGGGCTTGAGTTAATGAGCCCAAACGGGACGCGTTCAAAACAAAAGCTATTCTGTTCGAAAAAGAAGCCTGTGTAAAATTTACTCCTCTCAGTTAGCTCAATCTGATAAAAGGATGAAGTTAGGTCCAAAACACTGAAGCATGACTTCCCCTTGAACTTCCTCAATAATTCTCGGATCTTAGGCGGTCGGTCGTGTTTTTTTCTATGAGGCTGTTGAGACCCCTTGCATCTAGGCAAACCCGCAGAGTCCCATCTGCTTTCTTCACTGCTGTGATTGGGTTCAAGTAAGGCGTTGCCTGTTTTCGGATTATCCCATCCTTTTCCATTCCTTTAATGAGATTAGCAACCTCTGCTTGATATTTCTAGGAATAGGGTATAGCTTCTTTTGAAATGGTGTATTGTCCTTCAGTTTAATTTCGTATTTAAAACCCTTGATAAGACTTGGTTTATCATCGAAGATATCGGAATATTCCTGGATTAATGCTTCCAATCTGCCTTCATAGACCTCAAAATCGTCTATCTTCAAACCATAATGTCCTGTCTTTTCTAATTCGACTTCCGAAATAATTTTCTCAATTTTTTTTCCGTGGTTTCCTTTTCTATTACGTATTCATTCCTGTCTTCCTTTTCTTCGCCGCTGTTCCCCTCGTTAAACTTCACTATGCCATTCAAGTCTATCACTGCACCTGTCTTAGTGATGAAATCTATCCCCAGTATAGCATCGAAATTAATTTTATTCAGAACTATAAAGATTTGTTCATTAGCATGACCGTTTATAGTGAACTTCATGAGTACTTGTATTCTACATTTCATCGTCTTATCATTGGATATGCCACGAATTTTAATAGATGAAACTGGCATTGATATAATAGACTTTCCATCTTTCAATTTATTATAGCAACTTTCTGACAAGATAGATGCATTCGCTCCCGTATCCAGGAGTGACCTTAAATTCTCTCCTTCCGTTGTAATTTGCTAAATAGGTAAACTAGCTATTTTTCCTCTCTCTGGCTCCTCTCTTTAATATAATAAGTCTTCATTTTGTACCTGATAGGATTCGTTCACGGCGATCTCATGCCTATCGTTGGTGAACACTGTTCTTCCCTCTACTTCCGTTTTCCAATCGGAGTTTTTTTGGTACCCCGCTCAGGTTCTGTTCCTGAGTTCCTGAGCTCGAGGCTTGAGGTTGTAGCTCTTCTCTTCCTTGGCTATTTCTTGCCTCATTTTCTCTATGGTTGTTCCTGTAGTCTTGACTTTCTCTGTCACGATCTTGGCAATATTGCCTAACGTTGTCGTTGTTGCGCCAACCTCTCTGTTGTTGTTGTTGTTGTTGTTGTCGTGGCTGTTGTTGCTGCTGCTGCTGCTGTTGTTGTTGTTGGCGGGCATAATTATCGACGTTCCAGTTTTTATACCGACAATATCTTCCTGCTGTGCCTCTATTGTTCCGGTCGTAATAGTTGTACCTCCGTGCGTCATTGTTCCGGTGGTATCCAGTCCTTCTCTGACCATTATTCCACGTTCTTGCCTGGTATGGCCTTCTATCTCGAAATCTGCGATACGGTGGTTCATAACGGTTCCTCCCATATGCATTATTCCTGCTTGGACCTGGTCTACTACGGTTCTCCTCCGTCTGCAGCACGGTATGAAGTTCTCTAGTCCCCGGTCTTCCTCTAGTATTACTAATAGGCGTTGCATTCGGTGTGGAACTAGCATGATCTAACTGCCTCAATATTTCTGCCATTCCTTCCAGAGATTTCACATCTGCCGCAATTAAATGTCTTCTGACATCATTTGGCATCTGTCTCGATATCGCATGAATCAATTCCGTCTCAGCCAATGGTGGATCCAAATACTGAAGTCTGGCGAGTTGCGATGTAAAGAACGTTGCATAACGCGTAGGGGTAGAGTGCGCATATCTTTTAGAGTATACTTCAGCTCTAATGTCCTGCTGCATCTCTAAACTCCAAAATCTGCGTTGTAAAGCGTCCGCAAACTTTTCAAAGTTGGTGTACGTGTATTTGAAAGCCCTATGCCAATTTAAAGCTTCGGATTCAAGATGTTTCTCAACTACACGCATTTGTCGGTTCCTTGGTATGCGATTATTATCGAGATAATGTCGCATGTCTCTAAGAAATTCGACTGCTGTGATGTTTCCTACTCCGCTGAAACGAGTCGGTTTATCGTCAATATTTCTTATCACGATAACGTTCGGGTTATTTCTATGGCCTCCTTGGTCATAGAATCACCCTAATCCTGCATATTCCCTCTGAATACGTTCCGGTTCTTGCATCATGTGTGGCCGCTCCTGCCTTCGACTAATGATGCTTTCATTATCGTCTTCAACTCTTTCTTCTGGTTTACTAAGTCTTCCTAATTCTTCTTTATATTTCTCCTCTCTGCTTAGGAAAAATTGAGTGATATCCCGTTGCATTCCTAATTTTATCTCTTCCTTCAAACCCTCATGGTCGCATGGTTCTGCCAAAGTAAGTGCGTTGAGTTTGTTACAAATGTCACGTAGTTCGCTTTCCTGACTTGACTTTACTTTCGCGAGATCAAGATTTATTTCATTAACTGTCGCGCGGATAACGTTTAGTTCCTCACTTTTTTCCGTTTCTATATTATTTACAATACCTCCCATTTCGGTAATGCTCGATTTTCTACTTTCCTCTATTTGCTTATACAGTTCTAATTTTAAATTATCCCTGTGAATCTTAGCATTTTTCTGTATTTGGTTAACATCCTGCAATATTTTACCATGCAGTTCCTGCATGTAATCCCTATTTGTTTTAAAACCCTCATCTCTTAAATTACTATCAGATTTAGTTATACAAGATTCAATGTCAACATTTATACCCTCTGTTATCAGCGTCTGTTGGTCTTTTAACTTACCTTCCAAGTTACCAACAGTGGTGTTCAGGTCACTGGGCTAATCAGTGAGCTTCTTCTGGGAACCTAGCAAGGAATCATTGTATTTAAGCTGCTCTATTGTGGCTTTCCCTATACTTTCCTGTATCTTTCCTTCTAGCTTTAGGATGTTCTCATTACATTGGACTTGAGCTTCTACTACCTTCTGGTTAACTTCCTATCTAAGTGAGCTCATTTCTATCTTGGTAGAGGCCACATCTTCTTTCACCTGATTGAAAGCTGATTTGGTCTCTTACAAAGCTCTCCTGCTTTCGTCTATAGAAATTCTACTTTCGGTCTGCGCTAGTTTGCTTTGCTCCTGAGCTAATCTTCCTTCCTCCTGGGCTTTTTCTAAGGCTTTCTTAATCTCTTCCTGTGTCTTTTCAACCTTCTCTTGTGTCTGTCTGACTTCTTCTTGTGCCTTTTCTTGTGCTAACCTAGCCTCTTCTTGGGCTTTTCTTATAGCTACTTGCACCTTTTTATCTTCCTCTCTCGCCTTTCTCATTTCTTCCTGAACTTTCTCTTGAATCTTTCTATTTTCTTCTTGAGTTTTCTCTTGTGCCTTTCTTACCTCCTCCTGGACTTTCTCTTGAAATTTCCTACACTCCTCCTGAACTAAGGATATACTAGCTTTAGTAACCGACTGAGCTAATGCTAACTCTCCCTTCATCTCAGACTTAACTGTCACTGCTGACTGCTTTATCTCTCTAACTTCTTAGTGCTATCGTGTGTGGATTTGTGCAGGGTATCGACATCTCCTGTTAACTGCTGATGACTTTCCTGGATCTTCTCCAGAATAGCCCTAATATGGCTCATATCTCCCGACGACATAATAATTTCACACTTGAGAAATAAGGAGGTATCATCTATACTACTTCATGGACATGTCAGAGTGACCAACTCATTTAAATACTACAAAGGAATACTTCGACATACGTATTAAAATACATTAACTTAACGTCTACAATCTTATCTAACCTTATTTTAATAAACTGATCTTCCTTCACTCCGCAATCCCTAACTAATATTACGTTTCGACAACAAGAATTTAACTAAATTTGACTGTAATATGACCAAAATGTCATTAGCTGGAAAAACAAACATGCCTCTAACAAACAGTACTCCTCAAATTTGGCAGTGTTTATTCACTTAAACAACTTTCCAAAAATTTGGGATCGGCATTTCTAAATAAACACAAAATCTAACAAATATATAGTACGGTTGTCGTTGCAGACTACACTGTCTCAACACAATCGATGCCAAAACACGTTCGGGCGCCAAGAAATTACCACCTATATGCACCCGAATCCCGCATAGCCATAGCCTACAATCCTTTTCTATCTTTACGGATATAGGCTATGGCTATGCGGGATTCGGGTGCAGTACCAAGCGTTGACTATCTGAAACAATTTTAATTTCAAGGATACCCAACGTAGGGAGTAATTTAACGGGAATGATAAACAAATAGAGGTTTATTTTTAAGAACAGTGGCAGATACTTGAAATCTAATTTCATATTAATTCACTTGTAATACATAATACATGATTGTCGAATGTGTTAATAAACAGAGCACTTAATACGAATATTTGTATAGACAACGGCTTAAGAGCTTTTCTGAACGAAAATGCTGACCGAGGTCCAATAAAATGCTGAGAAACACTGCCAAGAACATATCATGGGTGTTTTCCATGGTGACTTCGTGCCAGTCCAAAACAACACACATCTCTATTGTATTGTTTTTGTTTTAAGGGACGGAACAGCGAGGTCATCTTCTCCTACATTTTCCTTCATTCAACGCTCCTATTAAAAAACAAGAACCCCTCACCTAAAATATGTGTGGAACATTAGATGCTATAATTACGATGTAGGGTACTGACAGTAACAACTAGCAGTGGAGGCTGTCTTCAAGGGTGGACCTTAAATATATTCACACCATGGCTACCTGCGGAGGGAGGCATCAAGGTGGCAGGAGGACCAACATCATATTGACAGGGCTAGCAGTGAAGGTCGCCCGCCTCATGTGAATGTTCGGACACTTCTGATCTCTTAATCTAGATTTACAATTGAAATCCGACGCGTTCTAGTTATGTTAGTTAGTTATTGTTGATTTAAGGGGCGGAACTGCGAGGTCATCTGCTTCTACACACATCTCACTTTCCTTCGTTCAACGCTCCTGGAAAAAACCAACAACCCCTCACCTAAAATATGCGTGGAACATTAGAGGCTATCATTAAGATGTAGGGTAAGTCAACTCCATACTGACTGTCACAGCTAGCAGTGGAGGCTGTCTTCAAGGGTGGACCATCAATAATATTCACACCATGGCTACCTGCGGAGGGAGGCATCAAGGTGGGAGCAGGACCAACATCATATTGACAGGGCTAGCAGTGAAGGTCGCCCGCCTCATGTGAATGTTCGGACACTTCTGATCTCTTAATCTAGATTTACAATTGAAATCCGACGCGTTCTAGTTATGTTAGTTAGTTATTGTTGTTTTAAAGGGCGAAACTACGAGGTCAACTGCCCCTAAATGACGGCGCTGTCTGGAACACGCATGTCTCACGGACTAGTCTAGGTTTGGACAGGGACTATCATTTTCATACCAAAGAATCTCACGGACCCTCTACCTTAACGTACAGGAATGTCTGTTTCGTCCTAAACTCTTCGGACAATTTACAAGGTATTCTGAAAAAAAAAATCCTACTCTCCCTCGTTTGAGTTTTATAGAAATATACCTTAGATGTTAAAGAGTTAGGGTCGATTGTATAATCATCGGTTGACTGGGGATCAGTTTGAATGGAGTTCAAACTCCGAACCAAGTTCAGTCGTCGTCCAAGTTGAATAAATTTATTTGCTGGTTCCGAGTTCAATTTGATCTCCACTTCTGTTTTTACTATATGTAAGGATATTCGCGAATAGAGTGCTGAGCGATCTTCAGCTTTGTGTTTGTTAAACTTTGTATATGTTAACCTCAAAAGGAAGTGTATTTACATGTGTTGGAGATGATAACCTATGTAGAATATAAGTTAAGGGCACATCAGCTTCGTCTGAGCGGGAAAGGTGAGACCAGAAAATTAACATAAAAAGGCCAATAGCAGAGAGAAAAAAAGTTCTTTGGAATCCAAATTTGCGGCCGATATTTCATTCCAGCAACACTCTCCACTATCATTTCATTTCATCTGTCATTGATTTAATCATTGCCCCAGAGGAGTGCGTCAGGCCTCGGCAGCCGGCACAATTCATATCCTCGCCGCTAGATGGGGGCTTCATTCATTCCATTCCTGACCCGGTCGGAGACTGGAAGCAGGCTGTGGATTTTCATTTCAGTTCGGACCCACTGTGTAGAAACCGTCTGATAACCAGAGTTAATTGTGATGGCAGTATTAGTGTGTGTAATCTGTCAAGTAAGGACTGCAGACATTCAATTTTCAAGTAGTTCCAACTTTTGCTACCAAACGCCACCGTCAACAACCAACAAATTATGAAATGGTTACAAGATACCAACTCAGTCGGCTCAAGACGACAAATGTTGGAGTCTAAGAGCGTTAGTCAAATCTAACCTATAATTTAGCTTCACACAAGTGTAATTAGTGGAAAGTTCTTTATCATACCATAAATCTATGACAAGGGACCACCGGTTTCACTTCTCCTCCGGAGGAAGGCATACTGAGAGATTTGTATAGCTCTTATAAATCCGAAGACTTCGGCCGGGTTTGAACACGCGACCTTGGGCATAGAAGCTCACCATGCTACCAACTACGCTACGCCACCGTAAGGAAATATATTGTACTGTGACCAAGGAGGGTTCCAGTCTTCAGTCATGGTGCAGTGCAACTAGGTCAAGCGGAGGGTCTTACACAAGGTAGTTAGAGTATATTAGGTAGGCCACTCCCGCCCGCTGCGCTCTCATTGGCTCACCGCGCGTGACGTGAACGGGAGGGCAGTAGCCTGGTGCAGTGCAACTAGGTCAAGCGGGAGGTCTTACACAAAAAAGTTACAGTATATTAGGTAGGCTTCGCTCTCATTGGCTCACCGCGCGTGACGTGGACGGGAGGGCAGTAGCCTGGTGCAGTGCAACTAGGTCAAGCGGGAGGTCTTCACAAAGTAGTTAGAGTATATTAGGTAGGCCACTCCCGCCCGCTGCGCTCTCATTGGCTCACCGCGCGTGACGTGAACGGGATGACAACAGCCTGGTGCATTGCAACTAGGTCAAGCGGGAGGTCTTACACAAGGTAGTTAGAGTATATTAGTTAGGCCATTCCCGCCCGCTGCGCTCTCAATAGCTCACCGCGCGTGACGTGTTGGGAGGGCAACAGCCTGGTGCAGTGCAACTAGGTCAAGCGAGAGGTCTTACACAAGGTAGTTAGAGAATATTAGGTAGACCATTCCCGCCCGCTGCGCTCTCATTGGCTCACCGCGCGTGACGTGAACGGGAGGACAACAGCCTGGTGCATTGCAACTAGGTCAAGCGGGAGGTCTTACACAAGGTAGTTAGAGTATATTAGTTAGGCCATTCCCGCCCGCTGCGCTCTCAATAGCTCACCGCGCGTGACGTGTTGGGAGGGCAACAGCCTGGTGCAGTGCAACTAGGTCAAGCGAGAGGTCTTACACAAGGTAGTTAGAGTATATTAGGTAGGCCATTCCCGCCCACTGCGATCCCATTGGCTCACCGCGCGTGACGTGGTTGGGAGGGCAACAGCCTGGTGCAGTGCAACTAGGTCAAGCGAGAGGTCTTACACAAGGTAGTTAGAGTATATTAGGTAGGCCATTCCCACCCGCTGCGCTCTCATTGGCTCACCGCGCGTGACGTGGATGGGAGGACAGCAGCCCGATGCAGTGTAACTAGGTCAAGCGGGAGGTCTCACACAAGGTAGTTAGAGTATATTAGGTAGGCCATTCCCGCCCACTGCGATCCCATTGGCTCACCGCACGTGACGTGGACGGGAGGATAACAGCCTGGTGCAGTGTAACTAGGTCAAGCGGGAGGTCTTACACAAGGTAGTTAGAGTATATAAGGTAGGCCATTCCCACCCGCTGCGCTCTCATTGGCTCACCGCGCGTGACGTGGTTGGGAGGACAACAGCCTGGTGCAGTGCAACTAGGTCAAGCGGGACGTCTTACACAAGGTAGTTAGAGTATATTAGGGAGGCCATTCCCACCCGCTGCGCTCTCATTGGCTCACCGCGCGTGACGTGAACGGGTGGACAACAGCCTGGTGCAGTGCAACTAGGTCAAGCGGGAGGTCTTACACAAGGTAGTTAGAGTATATTAGGTAGGCCATTCCCGCCCGCTGCGCTCTCATTGGCTCACCGCGCGTGACGTGGACGGGAGGGCGACAGCCTGGTGCAGTGCAACTAGGTCAAGCGGGACGTCTTACACAAGGTAGTTAGAGTATATTAGGTAGGCCATTCCCGCCTGCTGCGCTCTCATTGGCTCACCGCACGTGACATGGACGGGAGGACAACAGCCTGGTGCAGTGCAACTAGGTCAAGCGGGAACTCTTACACAAGGTAGTTAGAGAATATTAGGTAGGCAATTCCCGCCTGCTGCGCTCTCATTGGCTCACCGCGCGTGACGTAGACGGGAGGACAACAGCCTGGTGCAGTGTAACTCGGTCAAGCGGGAGGTCTTACACAAGGTAGTTAGAGTATATTAGGTAGGCAATTCCCGCCTGCTGCGCTCTCATTGGCTCACCGCGCGTGACGTGTTGGGAGGGCAACAGCCTGGTGCAGTGCAACTAGGTCAAGCGGAAGATCTTACACAAGGTAGTTAGAGTACATTAGGTAGGCCATTCTCGCCCGCTGCGCTCTCATTGGCTCACCGCGCGTGACGTGGACGGGACGATAAGATCCTGGTGCAGTGCATCTAGGTCAAGCGGAAGGTCTTACACAATGTAGTTAGAGTATATTAGGTAGGCTTCGCTCTCATTGGCTCACAGCGCGTGACGTGGACGGGATGTCAACAGCCTGGTGCAGTGCAACTAGGTCAAGCGGGACGTCTTACAAAAGGTATTTAGAGTATATTAGGTAGGCCATTCCCGCCCGCTGCAGACTCATTGGCTCACCGCGCGTGACGTGGACGGGAGGACAACAGCCTGGTGCAGTGCAACTAGGTCAAGCGGGAGGTCTTACAAAAGGTATTTAGAGTATATTAGGTAGGCCATTCCCGCCCGCTGCAGTCACATTGGCTCACCACGCGTCACGTGGACGGGAGGGCAACAGCCTGGTGCAGTGCAACTAGGTCAAGTGGGAGGTCTTACACAAGGTAGTTAGAATATAAAAGGTAGGCAATTCCCGCCCGCTGCAGTCTCATTGGCTCACCACGCGTGACGTGGACGGGAGGACAACAGCCTGATGCAGTGCAACTAGTTCAAGCGGGAGGTCTTACACAAGGTAGTTAAGAGTATATTAGGTAGGCCATTCCCGCCCGCTGCGCTCTCATTGGCTCACCGCGCGTGACGTGGACGGGAGGACAAGAGCCTGGTGCAGTGCAACTAGTTCAAGCGGGAGGTCTTACACAAGGTAGTTAAGAGTATATTAGGTAGGCCATTCCCGCCCGCTGCAGTCTCATTGGCTCACCGCGCGTGACGTGGACGGGAGGACAACAGCCTGGTGCAGTGCAACTAGGTCAAGCGGGAGATCTTACACAAGGTAGTTAGAGTATATTAGGTAGGCTTCGCTCTCATTGGCTCACCGCGCGTGACGTGGACGGGAGGTCAACAGCCTGGTGCAGTGCAACTAGGTCAAGTGGGAGGTCTTACACAAGGTAGTTAGAGTATATTAGGTAGGCAATTCCCGCCCGCTGCGCTCTCATTGGCTCACCGCGCGTGACGTGGTCGGGAGGTCAACAGCCTGGTGCAGTGCAACTAGGTCAAGTGGGAGGTCTTACACAAGGTAGTTAGAGTATATTAGGTAGGCAATTCCCGCCTGCTGCAGTCTCATTGGCTCACCGCGTGTGACGTGGACGGGAGGACAACAGCCTGGTGCAGTGCAACTAGGTCAAGCGGGAGATCTTACACAAGGTAGTTAGAGTATATTAGGTAGGCAATTCCCGCCTGCTGCAGTCTCATTGGCTCACCGCGTGTGACGTGGACGGGAGGACAACAGCCTGGTGCAGTGCAACTAGGTCAAGCGGGAGGTCTTACACAAGGTAGTTAAGAGTATATTAGGTAGGCCATTCCCGCCCGCTGCGATCTGATTGACTCACCGCGCGTGGCGTGGTTGGGAGGGCAGCAGCCTGGTGCAGTGCAACTAGGTCAAGCGCGAGGTCTTACACAAGGTAGTTAGAGTATATTAGGTAGGCCATTCCCGCCTGCTGCGGTCTCATTGGCTCACCACGCGTCACGTGGACGGGAGGGCAACAGCCTGGTGCAGTGCAACTAGGTCAAGCGGGAGGTCTTACACAAGGTAGTTAGAGTATATTAGGTAGGCCATTCCCGCCCGCTGCGCTCTCATTGGCTCACCGCGCGTGACGTGAACGGGAGGAGGTAGGCCATTCCCGCCCGCTGCTCTCTCATTGGCTCACCGCGCGTGACGTGGTTGGGAGGGCAGCAGGCTGGAGCCTGTACTTCAACAGTAGCATCAAGGATGGTACACTCAATAATTCACAATATCTCAATAAGTGATTGGTCCAATGAGAGTACAGGATAATCGCAACTGTACATGTAAGAGATTATACATAAGGTACAGCGTTCAGAGGATAAACAACCAGGTATTAGAATTAACTACTGCATACATATAAACACCACAACAGCTGTCAGTATAAGTGTGTTTACAACTCACATTTTGATGACTTATTACTTGTTTAAGGAGGCCGATGCTACCCACATTCGTCTCTTTACCAACGAATACTTTCTCAAGGCCTGTATTTTACGGCTCTTACTGAGGTGACGTATTCAGATGAGAGTCCGTGTCCTGACCTACAAGGGGAGTATTTTCTTGTCGAGCTCCGGCAATTTAGATTTTATCACGGAAGTCGAAGTTTTTATCACTCTTTCACATTTCGAAATGTCAAGTCCATGAAAATTGCCGAACAACACCTCAAACTGCATCACTTTTTGGGTACATTCGTCGGTTGGCTGAGTTAGTCCTCCCTTCGAAATGATTGCGATCCAGCTTTGAGTCACTTCTTGTGAAAAGGTACACTTTCCCATCTAACCCCTAGATATCCGTAATTTGTTTGCCAGGTAGCCTGCAATGTATTTTATTGTATCGTGATTGACTTTTTCACTTTTTGCGTGAGGTTCAAGTCTTCCATCCCTAATAATGCTGACGTTTCTTCAGGTTCATCAATTATTTCACTTGTCATAAATCCCTCAAGAACACCTGCGCATAGGTCACTTGTCACAAATGTCATAAGATCTTCCTCATTCTCAGCACTTTCATCACTCGTGGATGGATCACAGACACCACAAGAGAGAGGGATTTCATTGCTACCTGCCAGCAGTAGGAGTCGAATTCTATTAAGAAATTCAGAAGAGGAGGGGTTGTTATAAAAGGCTCCCAGGCCACGCACTCAAGAAAATACGTTCTCTAAGCAGTATTGGTTCAACCTGGCTGTCAAAATATAAGACACTAGCGAACCCGTGCGAGGAATCTCGCATGTTCATAAGTCATCCTTTCCCCAATATGTTTATAATGAGTGACTTGGGAGAAAGGTTGTTATGTTTTTATTTCAACGAAATGATTATAGAACACCATTTTCATTTTAGTGAGAATTCCAAGCCGTACGTTCTCTAATTCAAGAAGGCAATCACTGAAAATTCGATCATCATAACAGTCACCAGTTATTCGATATTTATGAAAGCATCTTGGTCAAGGCTTCCTGCTTTATCTTGTTGGCTGAGGAGCCTCTTTCTCCCTTATCAGGACAGCCCTAGTTAGAAACCTTCTTCACGCCCCGCTTACAGTGAGGCTTCCTTGTTCCTAAGTGCAACGATCAGCGTTAAACTACGTCGCACACTCTGTGCAGGGCAGCTTTCCCGGTCCTGTGTGGTAGCGCTCAGCGCTAAACTCCTTTGCACGTTACCTACAACCCCTTTTGCTTTCCTGAGTGGAGTGACAGCATGAGAGCGTGCTGTGGCTGGTTTCTTTCTGTGAGCATTGTATACTGCTTCTTTGATCTCATTTTCCATGTTTTCCTGAAGTCGGGTGTTAGGTCCTCGACCCTTTCGGCATGGGCGGCTATTACCACCTTACAGGATTTATTCATGTCCAGTGCCTCAGGTTTACATGTTTCACACAGCCTGTCACGTTGGTATCAATGATATAGCGAACGCGATACGAGATGATAACACCGACCTGCAACAACTCAACGTGTATGCTAGTGATAACGCTCTCCTTCTCAACCCCCAAAAGACCCAAGTTATTATAATCGGTTCGCAGGGATTATTGAATTCCATGTATAAAAACTACACTATCCCTCCTGTGACTTTAGATGCAACCGTAATCCCGTTTAGTAAAACAGTGAAAAACTTCGGTATGACTCTGACTGAAACTCTTGACTGGTCTGCACATGTAAGTAATACTTGCAGGATGATGTACGCGACGCTACTCCTACTCAAACGGCATAAGGACATTTTGACACAAGACGTGAGGATAATACTTATTGAGACTCTGATATTACCAATACTTGACTATTGCGACGTGGTCCTTGTTGATGCAACTAGCGAACAAACTAAAAAACTGCAACGAGCATTGAACTCTGGTCTTCGGTTTGCTTTCAACTTGAATTACGATTCTCACGTAACCCCTAGCTACAAAGCTCTTTCTTGGCTAAAACCCTAGACGAAAATCTCCCACTGTATATTTCTTCGAAATTTCATTTCCTGTCCTCATTTCATAATATTAATACTAGATCTGGCTCTTCCCTCGCGATTCCCGTTAACCACTTTTCCAAGTACAATAAATCCTTCGTTGTGACTGGGTCGCGACTTTGGAATACACTCCCAGCTGACGTAAGGAAATGCAAGACTTATACAAAATTTAAGACTGCTTGCAGAGATTTTCTTTTGAACACCGCTGACTGTTTCGTGTGACTGGTGATGTATGATAGACAGCATGATTGAGCCATTATGGTATATTAATAACTTTGCCAATTCAAAATTAAAATACGCAGTTAATTACTAGATCTAACACTATCACTTATTATTATTATTATTATTGTTTCACGTAACTGTTTTATATGTTTCTTTGTTTGATGTGCATTGCTATCTTTATTTTTATGTCCTGTATTATTCTAACTTAATTTCTAGTTTACGTATCTTATTCAATGGCAGTATCTGTGTATTTTATTATAACTATGTGGTTAAGTGTAAGAGAGGGCCACGAGCCTTAACTTCGCCGCTGCAAAAGACATAAATAAATAAATAAATAAATAAATATCAGTTTCCTGTTCTTTCTTTCAAGGTCTCTGACTTCCTGACCAATGAGGCCTGTACAGTTCTCGTGGGTTCTCTGCACCTATCGCATTCGATTGTGGTGTCCTCATTTCCTCTGACATATCAGACAGAATTCCTTTTTCTTACTTCTGGGTGCACTCCGGGCAGAAAGCATCTTGGTCAAGATTTTCTGCTTTATCTTGTTGGCTGAGGAGCCTCTTTCTCCCTTATCAGGACAGCCCTCGTTGGATAACTTCCTCACGCCCCGCTTATAGTGAGGCTTCCTTGTTCCTAAGTGCAACGATCAGCGTTAAACTCCTTCGCACACTGCCTGCAGGGTAGCTTTCCTGGCCCTGTGTGTAGCGCTCAGCACTAAACTACTTTGCACGTTACCTACAGGGGAGCTTTCCCTTTCCTGAGTGGAGCGTCAGCATGAGAGCGTGCTGTGGCTGGTTTATTTCTTTGATATTTATGAAATTGGAATGAAATTCGTCACTGTTAATGCCATTTGTGTGCTGAGTTCATTGATAGACAGCGTAGTCGTAACACTCACCGGTTATTCGATACATTTCAGTCAGAATTCCAAGTTGTACGTTCCCTAACCTAAGAAGGCAATTACTGAAAATTGGATCATCATAACACTCGCCAGTTTTTCGATATTTATGAAATTATACGATTTGAGTACTTAATCCATTTATTTACTGTTTCTGAAATCCATGCGAAACGATAGAAGAGAAACTGCAAGAGAATTAGCGTTCAATAGTTTTAAGGTTTTAGACGACAACTCATATTGTAGCATGATACAGCAACATTATTTGCAAAAAGCACACTTCTTACAAAACTCGATATTTATGGAATTATAATGCAGAAGAAAAACCTGTATCGCGGCATAGGCCTATTAACACACCTGGAATTTAATAAATCCATTGTTTCGACGGATGAACTTAAATCATGTGTGTGCTAAGTCGCTTAGCAGTAACACTCGCTGGTTATACGATTTGAGTACTGGTACCCAATACATTGATTTAGCCTACTGATTCTGAAAACAATTGGAAATGATAGAAGAAAGAACTGTAAATGAATTAACGTTTAATGCCGGTAGTTCTAAGGTTTTAGAGGACGTAACAATCACCGGTTATACGATTAGAGTACTGAATCCATTGATTAACTGTTTCCGTACACTATGCGAAATGATAGAAGAAAAACCGTCAGAGAATTAACGCTCAATAGTTTTAAGGTTTTAGACGACAACTCATAATTGCACCATGTTTCAGCAACAGTATTTGCAAATAGCAAACTTCTTAGAAAAATCGAGATTGATGAAATTAGAATGCAGAAGAAAAACCTGTATCGCGGCATATTAACTGTTGAAGAGAATGAATACTTTTCGTAATTTCTAATCTCGCTCTACAAGTCGTTTGTCTTTTGTCACATGTGTGTTCTTTGACCTTTATGTTCTTTGCCTTTTTTTGTATATAGACTGTACTCTGTAACATGTGTCACAGTGTCTTGTTAAATACATCCATGCCAACATGTGTTCGTGTGTATCAATCCGTTTATCCCGTGTATAGAAACCCATGGATAGCTCTAGAAGTTTCTACAGGTTATGGGCCCATACAGAACAGTGTTCTGCGATCATTTTTTTCTTCAGTGAACTTCAAAAGTGAGAAGGCAAAATGAGTGAACATGCTTCGAGTCCTTGTGCCTATGGGTTTCCGAAATTGAGTAGTCGGGAGGATTATTCGAACTGGTCTTTTGGGATGTCAAATTATCTCAAAAAGCATGGATTGTGGGCCAGTGTCCGAGGCACAGATGTGTCGGAGGGACATGAACGGCGTGACGAGAGAGCGCTGGCGGATATATGTCTCATGGTGGCTGTTCACAATTATCCCCATGTTCGAGGCTGTGCAAAAGCTAAGGATGCCTGGCATGCCCTTGAAAAGGCTTTTGAAGATAAAGGAAAGTGGAGGTATATCACACTGATGCGAAATCTGTGCTCGCTCAAGTTCGATTCCATGGACATGTATATTGGTGAGGTTATGTCTGTTACACAGAAGATAGCAGCTGTTGATGAGCCTGTTGCTGATAAGTTTGTTGCTGCTATGATACTTCGAGGTCTTCCTGATAAATACGATAACTTGGTTATGGCCGTAACCTCAACATCGGAGGAACTACAGTTGGACCGCATCAAGTCTGTCTTGTTGGACGAAAGCTTTCGCCGAAGTCAAGGTGAGAAGTCAGCTGATGGGGCAGCCCTGTACAGCAACACCAAGAAGGAATTCAGGTATGTCAAGAAACCAAAGAGCTCTACCGGTAGTGAAAAAGCGGTTGACAAAAGTCGTTGGAAGTGTTGGGTTTGTGGTGGAAAGGGTCACGGAAGAGACACTTGTCCACAGAAGACAAAAGTTCAAAGTGCGCCGAAGTGTCCAAAATCCAATAAAAGTCTGTTTTGTGCTTTAACTGCTCACGTGCCAAAGAATTGTTTCGTCATTGATTCTGGTTGTAGTGCTCACAGGTCTCCTAATGTTAAACTTATGTCAAATTATAAATGCAATGATGATCCAGATATTAAGATTGTAATTGGTAATAATGATAAGTTGTTTGTACAAGGAGTTGGTGACATTGCACTGAACGTAAGCGACAGTATTAATAATCTGTCAGATGTGTTGCATGTTCCAGGACTGAGTGTTAACTTGCTGTCGGTTAGTCAGATGGTTACAAGGGGTGCTGTTGTTGTATTTAACAAAATTGGATGTGAAATCTTGGATTCAGAGAATTGCGCAGTGAATGGTAGCGTGCTAGCTACTGGTTCAGTTCTGAATGGTCTATATTATCTGAATGTTAACCAAGATATGTCTGGCCTTGTTAGTGATGTTTCTGATTACAATTTGTGGCATGAGCGGTTGGGTCACGTTGGGCGACAGAATTTACAGGTCTTAAGTGAAATGTCTGATGTTGTTAAATTTAAGGAAATCCCAAAGAGATTGTGTGAACCATGTGTTCTCGGGAAGCAGCAATGGCAGTCATTTCCACAAGTAAGTCACTCGAGGAGTGAAAGTCTTTTGGACTTGGTGCACTCTGATTTGTGTGGGCCGCTCGCTGAGACCTGGAATGGTATTAAATATATGATGACAATAATAGACGATTTTTCCAGGAAGATTTTTGTTTATTTTTTGAAACAAAAATCTGAAGCCAAGGAGAAAGTCAAGGATTTTGTTGCATATTGTGAAACTCAGAAAGGTAAGACACCAAAGATTTTTCGATCGGACAATGGTAAGGAATTTGTCAATTCTGACCTGAACAAATATTTCAAGGAAAAAGGGATTGTGCAACAGAGAACTGTAAGGTATACAGCTGAACAAAATGGCGTAGCTGAACGTCACAATCGTACTATTATGGAAAGGGTTAGATGCATGTTGTTTACAGCAGGATGTTCTAAAAAACTGTGGGCGGAAGCAGCCAATACGGCAGTGTATATTTTGAACAGGTGTCCTCATAGTAAAGTTGATAATGGCATACCAGAGGAATTGTGGACTGGTAAAGCTGTAAGTCATGAGAATATGAAAATATTCGGTTGCGATGCTTATGCCCATGTTCCAAAACAGGTGTGTAGTGGCAAATTGGAACCCAGAAACAAATGTTTTGTGATTGTTGGGTATGATGGGGAAAAGAAAGGTTACCATCTGTTTGATCCCAGTAAGCCTAAAAAATTTTTTGTAGAGCACAGTGTTAAATTTGTAGAACATAAATTCACCAGGTGTGCTGAGAAAAATGTTGAAATGAGTGATGTAATGTATTGTCCGTTGCATGACATTGTAAATAATGATGAAAACAGAATTGGACAGGATGATAACCTGCCAGTCGTTGAAGTTTCGGTTGCTGGTCAGGTAAGGGACAACATTGATGGTCCAGGTATAGCTCAGGTTAATGAAGACATTGTAGTAATTCATGATAATGAAAATGATGAGATTAACCAGGTTGGTGTTCCAGAAGATGCAGAGAGACTTCCAAAACAATTTCCTGATTATGAAGTCTATTTTGCTGAAAGTGGTGGTTATGTGGAACCGACCACTGTGTCTGAAGCACTTAGCGGTAAGGATGGCATGCAATGGAAAAAGGCGATGGAGGAAGAACTCAAGTCATTTCAAGATAATGATGTATGGACATTAGTTGAGAAACCTGACGGAACAAATATTGTAAGATGCAAATGGGTGTTTAAAGTGAAACATAATACTGAAGGCAATGTGTCTAAATTTAAAGCATGCTTAGTGGCTAAAGGTTGTTCTCAACGGTATGCAGTTGATTATCTGGAAACCTTTGCACCTGTAGTGCGGTATAGTACATTGAGACTATTTTTTGCTCTTGTTGTAAATATGGATCTGGAAGTTCATCACCTAGATGTTTCAACAGCTTTTTTGAATGGCGTTCTTAAAAATGATATTTATATGCACCCCCCAGAAAGCTATGAGTGTGACAGTTCTAAAGTTTGTAAGCTTCGAAAAGCTGTTTATGGCTTGAAGCAAGCATCTCGCACTTGGTATGAGAGGGTTCATGAAATGCTTACTGAAATTGGTTATAAGAAGTCACTGTATGAACCATGTGTATATTACTGTAAAGATTCATCATCTTTTGTTGTTATTGCCCTCTATGTTGATGATTTTTTTGTATTTTCTAATGATCATGTCCAAGTGGAGAAACTGAAGTCTGTGTTGCATTCTCATTTTAAGATCAAATCAAAGATTTGGGACAAGTCTCTGAATGTCTGGGGATGAGAGTTCAAAGAAGCAAAGATAGTATTAAATTGGATCAGAAGTGTTATCTGTTAGATGTATTGGATAGGTTTAACATGTCAGATTGTACTCCTGTGAAAACTCCAATGGAAACAGGTTTGTTTTTGGAGAAATCCACATCCTGTGATAAATCCTATCCCTATCAACAGGCCATTGGGGCTTTGTTATATCTTTCCATTTGTACCAGGGTAGATATTGCATATGTAACTAATTATTTGAGTCAATTCAATAATTGTTATGGTAAGGAACATTGGACATGTGTCCAGAGAGTGTTCAGATACTTGAAAGGTACGGTGGATCTTGGTATCCTTTATAAAAAATCAGAATGTGACTCAAGGGTTTTGTTGATGCTTCTTTTGGAAACGATTTAACTGACAGGAAATCTGTGAGTGGTTTTGTATTCAAATATGCAGAAGGCCCAATAAGTTGGGAAAGTAAGAAGCAGCCCGTTGTGGCATTGTCTAGCACTGAAGCAGAATACATAGGTCTGACTTTAGCATGTAAAGAAGCTCTGTTCCTTAGAGGTTTCTTCTTTGAATTGTGTAAGAGAGGAGGTCCAATTCAGTTGTGTAATGACAGTCAGAGTCCTCAGAAGTTGGCTGAGAATGAAGGTTTTCATCAGAGAACAAAACACATAGATGTGCGCTATCATTTCATTAGGGACATCTTAAAGAAATGCTAAGTAAAGTTATCCTATGTGCCTACTGCTGAAAAGATTGCTGATGTATTGACAAAAGGTCTGCCAGTTCATGGTCATGTGAAATGTGTTACTGGCATTGGATTATCCTAATTGCAGCATAATGTAGCATTGCTCGATTAAGGGAGAGTGTTGAAGAGAATGAATACTTTTCGTAATTTCTAATCTCGCTCTACATGTCGTTTGTCTTTTGTCACATGTGTGTTCTTTGACCTTTATGTTCTTTGCCTTTTTTTTTTGTATATAGACTGTACTCAGTATCATGTGTCACAGTGTCTTGTTAAATACATCCATGCCAACATGTGTTCGTGTGTATCAATCCGTTTATCCCGTGTATAGAAACCCATGGAAAAAAAATCAGAATGTGACGTCAAGGGTTTTTACATTAACAAACCTGAAATTCCATAAATCCATTGTTTAGACGAATGAGTTTAAATCATGAGTGTGCTGAGTCCATTGACTGAAAGCTTAGCAGTAACACTCGCCGGTTATACGATTTGAGTACTCAATCCATTGAGTTACTGATTCTGAAAACCATGGGATATGATAGAAAAAAAACTGTAAAAGAATTAACTTAATGTTTTATAGTTCTAAGGTTTTAGACGACTTAACACTCACCAGTTATACGATTAGAGTACTCAATCCATTGATTTACTGTTTCTGAAAACCATTCGAAGTGATCTATATTTATGAAATTAGAATGCAGAAGAAAAAACTGAAAAATAATTAACGTTTAATAGTTTTAAGGGTTTAGACGACAACTCATTATTGCAGCATGTTTGAGCATCAGCAGTTGGAAATCGCACACTTCTTACAAAAATTGACATTTATGAAATTAGAATGCAATCCGTCACTGCTAATTTATGAAATTATACGATTTGAGTAGGGCCTACACATTCCTCTGATTTACTGTTTCTGAGATCCGTGCAAAATGATAAAGGAAAGAACTCAGAATGTAAAAATGACATAAAACGGGCGTCACAGCGACCAAAATGTGAAGTGGACAGACATTATGGAGCGTATCTTCATGCACTAACAGTATCTGCAAATCGCACACTTCGTACAGTTTTTTAAATTCATTTTTTAAAGAAATTATTGATATTTACGGAATTTAAATGTAATTCGTCACTGCTAATGTCTATTCTCTTTCATTTGAACGCTCATTTTCACGATCGGTCACTTGTGAGTGCCGCAAGAGGGGTCTATACTACTGAAATAATGTACAGTATATGATGTTCTCTTTCTTCATGTCGTCGAAAAGTCCTTAAAGGGAGTTTATGGATATCATAAAACCCTTCTACAACGGGAGGAAACTTTTCCGCTTGCCTTCTCTCAATTCTGAAATAAATTTTAAAAAACGTCTTCAATTGTTTTCTTGGATCTTCAATTTTAATCCGTAACCATTTCTGACGGGGGTAATTTTGTCTTCAAGTGTTCTTGAGTTCAATACATCATAGGTATCATTTACGAACTTAATGATGCGACTCTCTTCCTTCTTATTGAGCGCATATCGAGCTACTACAGCTGAGCGACTGGAAAATGGGCTGCCATTCTTAATTTCTGACGGGATCTACCAGTCACACTCAGTTGAGCCTCATTTATATGATGTGTTAAAGATAGGTCCCTTTTTGGAGTCTCTAACAGGTCTTCTATCGTCTTCTTCTGAAGTTCTGAGCCATCATCTAACACGAAACCTTCATCTAAAACGTGATTTCTTAACAATTTCAACAGATGGGGTACATGAGAGAAAACACCCACATTTCTGCTTCTGTCCACTGGAGTGCTGAAAAAACTTTTATAACTGATTACATGTAGTTCCTTCCAGACTTAAGTGTTTTTCCATCCCATATCACAAGCTGCTGCGACAATACGAATGCCACAACCCTCAAACTGGCTAATAATGTTTCGTACTAACTCTGATGTCATAGTCACATCGAAGTCATAAAAAGCGGGCAGCTTCCATTTAGCAAACAGCCCTCGGACCATAGCTACCTGGGCGTTACTGTGGTGCCCTAATATGCGATCGGCTGATGAATCGTAGGATATCTGGCCGTCAATATTCATTTGTTCAAACGACAAAACTGCAATTTTCGCCGAGTCCTTGTAATTTGCTGCTCTGGCTTTCAACAGACTTCTCTCAGAATTCCAGTCTGCAATTAAATTGTCCAATCAATTTCTGAACGGCCTTGGTAGTGGAATGTTGCGATTACACAAATATTCGTATTCTTTCTACGAAAGTGATCTTAGTGCAAGAGCATTAGCTATGTCATCTGAAATACCATTTCACCCTCTTTTTACCTCCTAATAAACATCGAATCTGCCCTGCAGTAAAACAAGTGGAGAGAACTTTTACCATCTCCCTTCTAAGGGCACCCGTATGTACTTTCGTGGAAGGGGTTTTGGGTTTTGAACTTTCTTAGAGCCGCTTTCCTTCGTCATAAATCCATATTTATACTATCCAAAACCTCGACCCGTTTCCGGAGTTCTATAATTTCATCAGTTTGCAACAATTCAATGTTAGTTCCCTGATGATGTATCCGTTTTTAGGTGACAATGTCTCCAAGGTCGATAGTGCCCGTTTCCTCACGCTTCAAGCTTCATGACGATTTATTTGCCACCGGTAATCTGTAGAGTGTAAATAAGAGTTGTATTTTATATTTTTTACTGCACATACGAGAATAAAATCTGATTTTTAAATAACAAATACAAAGACTACCGTAACTAAATTGAATTCTAGAGAATCGCACCTCTTTATGCTGCATCAAATAAGTACTCGAGCTTATTTGAGATAGTAGATTGCTTCAAATACCGATCAACATATTTATTGAGCAAAATAAAGTTACTCGTACACTGAATAATTAAACAAATACCTCTTCTGCATATTGGTCCTTGTAGGTGCTTGGGCTGTAGCTTGAGCGGGAACTGTAATAGACGGATCAGAATCCGCACGCAATATTTTTCTCTGTGGTAATCTCAAAAGTTCATTTCTCAAATCTCGATCATAGTCTTCTGGACGGGAATGTACAGAACACACTCGAGCGTTATCGGGGTTGAATTTATCAGTTCGCTTACAGCGTAGCATCCACACTCGTCTGTGCTCCTCTCTTATTTTGGAAGCCTGTGATACATAACACCAAAACCGGTGGATTTGGTTCCCCAATGAGTACACAGCACAATTAACATTGTATTTACTGATTTTACTCATGGTTAACCACAAGGCACGATAAAACAAATCAACTGTGCAACGTTATTCTAGCTAGACGCGCGATTTTCATCAACTATCCATTCTACTGTTGTAAGCCCTACCTTATGGTGACAGCGTGTTCCCTCCGTGTGACGTCACCAGCAAGCAAGATGTCACGTGATGAGAAGCGCGGCTCCCCTAGGTCTTAGAGTGTAGTGGAGGCAGCTCATGAGTAACCAAGAGCCTGGGCTACAGCTTACTGATGAACAGGTCATGTTAATGCAAATTGATAACAATCTCTGACAGGGTTTTAGCAGTCTTCTTTTGTTTCTGCTTCATTTCGAGGGATTCGGACATGGTCATCAGCTCCTTGCACATATGTGTATGTGGAAGGTTTGACTTTGAGGTACACACTATTTGGACATACAAACTGAAAACATTCAATAATTTAAACCTCTATAATGTATTTAGGGTTCTGCATAGATTGTTCTTCTAATTTTAAGAAAACCGTTACCGGTACTGTCCAACGCTATGTCTCCTTAGCAAGCCACAGTGGAGATGCAAACTTATCTGTTTTCAGGAACTAAGCTGAGATTGCTATTTATGGACAACATGGTTCAGTATCATGGTTCACCACAGTCTCAAATTAAATTATGGCTACATTTTTATAAAAAGATAAGTAAACCTCTGGGGAATTTGTTACACCAGACCACATTTAATTGAAAGGGGGAGGAATGTAATCTTCTGATGGCATGTGGTTAGTTCCAGCATCGAACATAGAATGAATCTACTCATTACCAAGCAATAAACTTAAAACATGTTCTAATAACAATAAAACTAAAACAAATTATTTAGCATGATTTCTTCCTGGACTTTTACTTACTAATTATTTACAAGTGCTCTTTATGCCCTAAGGCTAAATGAATGCTTAACTATGGTGAGAATTCACTTGTTTTCAAGTAAACTCCACACATCACTTGTTATTATCTTCTTCTTCTTCTTCATTTCCCGGTTCCAGTGATCTGGGTCGGGGTGTGAATCAATGACCTCCATACTTTTCTGTCTCTCCACCACTCTCGTCCCTCTTCCAGTACATCCTCCACTTTCACTCCTCTTTTCTCAACGCTCTCCCTCACTGCATCCATCCACCTCATCCTTCGCCTTTGGCACCTTCTCGTGTTTTTCTCCGTAAATAATCAATTCGGGACTCGGTCTTCTCCCATTCGCATCATATGTCCATACCATTTTAGCTTACTGATCTCGATTTTGTCTTGTAACTTTGGGAATCCCGTTTTCTTACTAATTTCCTTGTTTCAGATTTTGTCTCTGCGGGTCTTTCCAATTATACCTCTTAGGAACTTCTTCTCTGCTGCCTGGATTCTACTTTCCTCCCGTTTAGTTGTTGTCCACGTGCCTGCTGCATACGTCTATATAGGTGTGTAATATGCTGAATACAAGATTCTTTTACATTTCTCGGGAACTTTTTGGTTCCACACCAGACCCCTCACACTCTGGTAAAACCCATTTGTTTGTTGGATCCTCTTACCAACTTCCTCACTTACCCATCCCTCGTCTGTTTGGACACTCCCTAAGTATTTGAAGCTTTTCACAACTTGTAATGGTTTTCCATCTACTGCAATATTCCCCCTACCATCTCGCACATTTCTTGTCATCACCATCGTCTGACTCTTCTCCACACTGATTTTCATTCCATGCTCTTCTATCTCCTGGTTCCAAACATTTACTTGTTCTTGGACTTCCAATTCATTGTCCCCCCATATCACTATGTCATCAGCGAAGAGTAAGGCCTTCAGCCCTTTTACTCCCCATTTTCAGTTTCACTCGTTTATGGATTCCATCCATGGCAGTGAGGAAAAGTAAGGGGAAAAATACACTCGCTTGTCGGAGACCTGTTTCTACAATGAACCAGTTTGTTTGTCCAATCTTGGTCATCATGCTACTGACACCCTGACGACACATGGCTTTAATGATTTCAACTTCAACTCTACCAACTTTCTTACTTTTCAATGCATCCCAAACCAGTTGTCTTGGCACACTATCATATGCCTTCACAATATCTATAAAGGTCATCACCAAATCCTTTCTGAATTCCCACCTTTTCTCAATCACATTCCTCATCGTAAAAATACGATCAAAAGTTGATCTGTCTCTTCGAAATCCATATTGTTCTTCCTCTATTTCATATTCCACTACCATCCTCAGTCGTCCCTTGAGTATCCGTTCAAATACCTTTGCCACATATGAGATGAGAGGGTGATTCCTCGGCAGTTGTTACAGTCTTTTATCTCCCCTCTTGAAGACCGGAATTATTAGACCTTTACCCCACTCTTCTGGCACTTCCTAATTTTTCCATATCATCCGAAACAATCTGTACAACCATTGCATCCGTATGGGGTCCAGCAGCCTTAATCATCTCTGTAGCTACCTCATCCACTCCTGTTGCTTTTCCTCTCTTCATCTTCTTTATGGCACTTTCTATCTCTTACATTGTTATATTTTCACCTTGAAATTCTACAGTACTTCCATCCTCCTTTCTTTCCTCTATCAATACTTTGGATTTGACGTTTAGTAATATGTCAAAATAGTTTTCCCAATGTTTCAGTATTTCTTCTTTTTGTGTCAAACCCGTCCTGTCTCAATCTTCACAAATTTTGTTTCTTCTCTGCTATTCACTTTGTTCCTAACCAAACCTTCTGGCTTCCGTTAGCATCTTCCTGCAAAGTTTCTGTGAAGTTTTCCCAGCACTTCCTTTTCTCTTCTTGCACCACCTTCTGGCATTTTTCTTTGTCGCTTGGTACTTATCTTTATTCTCAACCTTGTTGCCCACTATCCACTTCCTCCAGGCCTTTTGTTTTCTTTCACAGCCTCTTTTACTCTGTTATTCCACCAAGAATTCTCATTGTCCTTCCTTTTACCAGATACCCTACCACATTGATCTTCAGCACAGTGGACGATTCTTTCTTTGTACTTTGCCCATTCTTCTTCCACATTTCCTACCTCGTCTAATGGGAGAAATTTCTTCACACTGTCTTGGAAATTTTCCTATATTTCCTTCTCTTTTAATCACGATACTTTTATTTTTCTTTCTCTCCTTTAAGTGGACGACTTTTCCAAGCCATAATTCAGCTACTACAATTTTATGACCACCTTCAAAATCCTCTCTAGGCATAGCTGTGACATCAATTAGTTGCCGACGATTTTCTTTCTCAATAAGGAAGAAAACTATCATGGTTTTCGTTTTACGTTCTCCCAATCCATACAGAGTTATTTTTTGGTTATTTTTCTTTCTGAACCAAGTATTTCCTACAATTAGTACATTTCTCTCACAAAATGCTATTAAAAGCCCTTCTTCAGCAATTTTGTTTCCATTACTGAAAGGACCAATTATTTCATCTAATCCTTGTCTGTCTGTTCCAATGTGGGCATTTAGATCTCCCATTAACACCACTTCCTTTTCTTCAATGCACCCCTCTAGTTCCCCCAAGAAATCCTCTAGACTCTCTTCCACATTCCCTGTCTGGGGTGCATAGATCTGAATGATATCTTTAACCCCACTTTTGAGGCCTAGTCTAATTTTAGGTAGATTTCATTAGAAAGCTAACTATTGCAATGGGTACCATGTTTCGACTTCCGGAAAATTTCGACATATCTTCGCGTTTCACATCCCCCAGACCCCAAAACCACCATCAGTTCAACAGTTTATATATAATTTAAGTATATATGTATCTATCTATCTATATATATCAGTTTTTTGTGGACACGATAACTGCCGTAATTTTGCACCAATCACTTTGAATGTTTTACATAATATGTATCCCTATAAAATCTCGGTCGAGTTCGAAAATGGGCAACATCGGTCGAAGGGGGTAAAAATGGGGGGCTTTTTTTTTCGAAAAAGTGAAATATCACTATAACTCTTTTAATATGTGAAATATCGAATCCCTTCAAAGTTCATATTATGTGTCGGATAAGTGCCAAAAATTTATGTTCGAAAAGTTTTTTGATAGCACCAACCATTGGCCAATGGGGTGGAAAAAGTTAGTTTTTCGGGAAACATTAATCATATCTCTCTTGATAGGCACAATATCAAAACCGTACAAAATGGACAATATACCCCTAATAATTACCGAAAACTTTTGTCTGAAAGAATTTTTGATATAACCCACCATTACGCCAAGGGATGAGAAAAATGATTTCAGAATTATAAGAAAATGCCAAGAGCTATCAGAGGTTGCCATGGCAACACTACTAAATTGATGAGGGATGGGCCATCAGACGTTGCCTTGACAACGCACTTGCACGAGATCAGATTCAGATTTCAATCTGACTAAGTGTGAAGCGGCTTCGGTTACGTAACTGGTAGCATGCTGAACTTCTATGCCCAAGGTCGCGGGTTCAAAGCCGGCCGAAGTCGTCGGATTTTCTAAGAGCGCTAAAAATCCCTCAGTATGCTTTCCTGTGGAGGGGAAGTTCCAACGTTCGTTGCGAGTTGCTGGTTGCGGTGGCATCTAGTAGCCAAGTTCAGAGCTAGGTGTCGTTGACGGTAGTATCTGGTAGCAACATTAGGAACTACTGCTTGAAATTGACCGTCTGCAGTCCTTACCTGAATTACAGACTAATACTGCCATCACAATTCACACCGTTTATCAGACAGATTCTACACTCACCCAAAGTACACGGGGTTACATGATCGCGTTTTCGCAGCCCCTAAACTGAGGAACCAACCAAAATCTCTGCGGGAGATATAATTTTGCGTGAAGAAGAAACAGACCGTTACATAATTACACATCAGTGTCGAAACCTTGCATAAGGACAGTGTGACCACAAATATAACAAGTAGTTCCGTGAAGAACTATACAGCCTATTTTCATATATCCTGCTCATGCTAATTGTCTCTATCAACATACAAAATTTCAGTTTAATTGCTGTAACAGATTCGTAGATATTGAGAACCGTCTAAATATTTCATATGGTCGCCAGGATGGAGTTTTATTTTTGTACTATTACATTAAGATTATTGTGTACGTGTGGCATTCAAACTTCAATCGCATGATTAGAACACAAGAAGTAAAAACGACATATTAAAAGTACGCACACCAGCCATCTTGTGATTATGCAAAAATTGAAATAAATTACATGCCAGTGGATCAACATTTGTATAAGCATTTAACGTGCAACGTTTCACGGCACTCGAGTAGTTAATTCGCGAGAAACGTCCATTTAAATATTTATACTTCGCGTCGCCGCCATGTTGGATTTGTGCTCACCAGGTTACTGAAAGTCCTATAGGTGAACATATGTTCATAGTCTCTATGAATATAAAAAAAATCAGTTTGGTTGCTGTAAAAGATGCATAGAAATTGAGAACCGTCTAAATATTTCGGAAGCTCGCCATTTAGGATTGTTATATGTATAGGCCATAGAGTTATGTACCATTCAAATACAATTATTACCTAGCTTCATTATTCAAACTTTCATTTCGATCGCATGATTACGACACATGAATAAAAATTTAATTTTAAAATTTCGCACAGCCGCCATCTTGAGGTTATGTAAACAATTGAATTAAATTAGATGGCAGTGCATTACCATCTGCAAAATCATTTACTGTACCACATTTCACTGCGCTCAGAGAGTTAAATCACGAGAAAAGTCTATTAAAATATTTCAAATTCGCTTGGTCGCCATGATCGTTTTGTACTTTACAGGTTTATGAAATATACATAGGTAAACTTGTATCAGTACCCTTTATCACCGTAAAAAATTGCATGATGATATCTGTAATAGTTTCGGAGATATAGAATGTCAGTGAAATATTTCGCACAGCCGCCATTTTGAGGTTATGTAAATAATTGAACTAAATTAGACTCCAGTGCATTCCAATGTGCATAAACATTTGCTGTACCAAGTTTCATTACGTTTGGATAGTTAAATCGCGAGAAATGTTTATTTAAAACTCTCAATTTCGCTTGACCGCCATGTTGGTTTTGTAGTCACCAGGTTTTTGAAAGTCTCATAGGTGAACGTCTAGTAGTGCCCTTTATCACCGTACACAATTTCAGGGCGATATCGGTAATAGTTTCGGAGATATTGAATGCTAGTGAAATATTTCGCACAGCCGCCATGTTGGATTGGTGAAACGTAACAAAATTTGAAGGGCACGGTCCAGGTCGCCGGGAATAGTGCTATGAACTTACCGAGTTTCATTGAAATCGCTCCAGCCGTTTAGATTTTATTAGGGGGGACACACACACACACCTCACACACACACGCAAACACACACGGACAAAAGGTGATCACATAAGCCTATTTTTTCAAAATTTGAAATAGGCTAAAAATGGACCCTAAATGACAAGAAGGTTACCGTCCCCATAAGACAATAAAATGTTTAAAATATGCATAAAATGACGAAAAACAAAGTTAATTAATCTCCAATTATAAAATACTTTCTCGCAATAAGTGAGGTCTGATCCTTCTACGAAAACCTTCATATTCTGCCTATTTTCGCCTATCCCCAAGTTTGTCCGGTGAAATCTACCTCCGCCTTCCGGCGTGCCGAGAGGACTTTTTTATTATTCAGTCATTAACCTGATTTACTTTTTCAACATACTGGACAAGATCATTCCTTAGAATCATGGCAACACATTTTTTACTGTTACTAACACCACTCCAATACAACTGGAATCCTTTACTCAGTTTCTTATGCCCCTTTCCTCGCCACTTGGTTTCACTCAGACCCATCAGTGCATGTACTCAATTAGTTCCTCTGCTTTACCAGTAAGGGTTAAGACATTTATGGTCGCAATCTTTGTGACGGTCTTAAAATTCTCTGGTAGCCCTCTTCTCACAGCTCTCCCAGGACGCCAAGAGCTGCGCGTCACCTCCGGGGGACGTTCTAGCAGTTTCCGAGGCCTCGACTCACACACTATCATATTTAGGCAATTTGTATGATGGGTTCGCCGCACCCAAAGGCATTTTAGAGCTACTTCAAGCACTTTGTTAGACCACTCCTAACATACGCCTGTTGTAGTCACTCCCCAGGAGTACAGACGCTACATTCTGATATGTGTCCATTATATGGGCACATATCTTTTACTCATTACAAATCCGAGTAGTCCGCCTCTTCCGCCAACTACACTGTACCGAAGGACTCCCTCTCCACTGCAGGTGCCATTGAGGTCTTCACTCATGACCCAGAGCAGGCCCCTCCATATTTATGACCCCTGGAGAGAGGGTGTCCCAGCATTTTAAAGCCCCCAGGAATTGGGCTACCTGTTGTTACGCGGGTTCTATTGGAGGGTATTTGAACCAACCCTGCTGAACATGGCAGGGCCCCCCTATCCGCCACCTGGGGACGCGCCCTCTAGGGGTTACTAGTTATTTTCTAACATGTGTTACTGTTGCAGGTAGCTATGGAGGAGACTCTGACATCAGCACAGAGGACAATGAGCAATATGAAAGAATAATTCGAATGTTAAATGTTGAGCAGCAGAAACTGAAGAAAATAAAATGTGCTAATGCATTACTTAATAAAAATTAAATTAAAGTATATAATGTTTATTGTGAACAAGTTGTTAATTATGGAGGCCCTGATAGTTCCTGAAATTGTTGTCACAATATTGTCCTCCATTGACTATCAAATAAAAATGCTTTCCACAATGAAAAGAAAGGAATGTGTGAATGTACACCCTATAGCTTACAGCTGGTGATCTATTACAGTATTGTTATATCATGTGATGTACACCCTATAGCTACAGCTGGTGATCTATTACAGTATTGTTATATCATGTGATGTACACCCTATATCTACAGCTGGTGATCTATTACAGTAAAGTTATGGCATGTGATGTACACCCTATAGCTACAGCTGGTGATCTATTACAGTATTGTTATAGCATGTGATGTACACCCTATAGCTACAGCTGGTGATCTATTACAGTATTGTTATAACATGTGATGTACACCCTATAGCTACAGCTGGTGATATATTACAGTATTGGTATAGCATGTGATGTACACCCTATAGCTACAGCTGGTGATCTATTACAGTATTGTTATAGCGTGTGATGTACACCCTATAGCTACAGCTGGTGATCTATCTCAGTATTGTTATAGCAGGTGATGTACACCCAATAGCTATAGCTGGTGATCTATTACAGTATTGTTATAGCATGTGATGTACACCCTATAGCTACAGCTGGTGATCTATTACAGTATTGTTATAGCATGTGATGTACACCCTATAGCTACAGCTGGTGATCTATTACAGTATTGTTATAGCATGTGATGTACACCCTATAGCTACAGCTGGTGATATATTACAGTATTGTTATAGCATGTGATGTACACCCTATAGCTACAGCTGGTGATCTATTACAGTATTGTTATAGCATGTGATGTACACCCTATAGCTACAGCTGGTGATCTATTACAGTATTGTTATAGCGTGTGAAGTACACCCTATAGTTACAGCTGGTGAACTATTACAGTATTGTTATAGCAGGTGATGTACACCCTATAGCTACAGCTGGTGATCTATTACAGTATTGTTATGGCATGTGATGTACACCCTATAGCTACAGCTGGTGATCTATTACAGTATTGTTATAGCAGGTGATGTACACCCTATAGCTACAGCTGGTGATATATTACAGTATTGTTATAGCAGGTGATGTACACCCTATAGCTACAGCTGGTGATCTATTACAGTATTGTTATAGCATGTGATGTACACCCTATAGCTACAGCTGGTGATCTATTACAGTATTGTTATAACATGTGATGTACACCCTATAGCTACAGCTGGTGATATATTACAGTATTGGTATAGCATGTGATGTACACCCTATAGCTACAGCTGGTGATCTATTACAGTATTGTTATAGCGTGTGATGTACACCCTATAGCTACAGCTGGTGATCTATCACAGTATTGTTATAGCAGGTGATGTACACCCAATAGCTATAGCTGGTGATCTATTACAGTATTGTTATAGCATGTGATGTACACCCTATAGCTACAGCTGGTGATCTATTACAGTATTGTTATAGCATGTGATGTACACCCTATAGCTACAGCTGGTGATCTATTACAGTATTGTTATAGCATGTGATGTACACCCTATAGCTACAGCTGGTGATATATTACAGTATTGTTATAGCATGTGATGTACACCCTATAGCTACAGCTGGTGATCTATTACAGTATTGTTATAGCATGTGATGTACACCCTATAGCTACAGCTGGTGATCTATTACAGTGTTGTTATAGCATGAGAAGTACACCCTATAGCTACAGCTGGTGAACTATTACAGTATTGTTATAGCAGGTGATATACACCCTATAGCTACAGCTGGTGATCTATTACAGTATTGTTATGGCATGTGATGTACACCCTATAGCTACAGCTGGTGATCTATTACAGTATTGTTATAGCAGGTGATGTACATCCTATAGCTACAGCTGGTGATATATTACAGTATTGTTATAGCAGGTGATGTACACCCTATAGCTGCAGCTGGTGATCTATTACAGTATTGTTATGGCATGTGATGTACACCCTATAGCTACAGCTGGTGATCGATTACAGTATTGTTATAGCATGTGATGTACACCCTATAGCTACAGCAGGTGATCTATTAGAGTATTGTTATAGCATGTGAAGTACACCCTATAGCTACAGCTGGTGATTTATCACAGTATTGTTATAGCATGTGATGTACACCCAATAGCTACAGCTGGCGATATATATTTCAGTATTGTTATAGCATTTGATGTACATCCTATAGCTACAGCTGGTGATCTATCACAATATTGTTATAGCAGGTGATGTACACCCTATAGCTATAGCTGGTGATCTATCACAGTATTGTTATAGCAGGTGATGTACACCCTATAGCTATAGCTGGTGATCTATTACAGTATTGTTATAGCATGTGATGCAGTTGTATCATTGTGGGCTGTGCTCTAAACTGATATCCAATCCACATGTTTGACTTTATTGCACCTAAGGTACCTGTTCATAGAATAATCAACAGCAGATTTAGTAAGTTTTCTATACATGATGAATAGAATGTTTGTTATGATCAATGTAAGGCTTATGTATTTACAACAATAGTATATGGCCTTGTAGGTTCTCAATCGACCACTGAAGAATCAGACCGGTTTCATCTCATACCCATTGACATGTTGAGAATACAGTGGTAGCTCACAGTTCTCATGTATTTTGAAACTTCCGGTGAGGAAATAGCTACACAAGAATAGGAATTAAGCTTCGTTTATTAATTAATTTAGTTTTAATCCTTAAGAACTGCCATTTCCAAAAGCCATTCAAGAACAGGATACTAATAAAACTGGTTTTTAAGGTGAAAACTTAAGAGCTACCAGTACCAACACTGTAGAAGTGTTTCAACATTGTGTGACCTGAAACTTTTTCCAGCATTTTCTGAACCCTGAGACCTAATGTTGGAAATGGTGTGTGGTTGGATGAACTGTGTCCATTGACACTACTGGTATCTGGAAATAAAACACATGAGCACAGTAATGGCTGGGGAGTGGAGGTGAATGGAAGCAAAATAGGACAGTGTAAATGCTAAAAAACATGTTCTCAATAAAGATAAATTTATGAATTTAGCTTAGATTTCTTGACCAATGTTTTGCATAAATATAAGCCATTGAATTGTGCACGTATCTAAAATTACACAAGGAGCTATTTAGAAGCACAGTAGCTATGGGCTACAAATTGTGGTGCATATTCACTGCCATATGGCGCATGATAAGGTAGCAGTGACCTACCACTTTCGAAAACTAAAAAATAACGTAGATAAAATAGAGCCATTTAATACTACCATTACCGTACCGTATACATTTTATACCGGTATATTTACTGGAGATATGATAATAGAAGCAACTCTGGCAATGCACTTAACCTCTAAATAGGGTGCACCAATAAATTGTTATAACATGTGAACAGGCATTATGTCCGTATAGCCTGTGGGCCTAATCACACTAGACTTGTACTGGCACAGAACAACAGGGTGTACAGCTGACCTAATTATTATAAAATGTTACAAACTGGTCATCTTTTTTATATTTATCTAAAACGGAACAAAAATATTGTTTACGTGTCTGAATAAGACATGATCTTCAGGACAACGGCATTCTTCCTTCTCAATAAAATCAAAAATCTCTATGATACACAAATTAAGCCTGGTTCAGAAAAAAAATTATCTTCGTACCAAACCTAATAAAGTACAAGCTTTATATCATATTTCTCTAATAAATACAGCCTAGAACTGGAATCTAGGGGCTAAATTGTTTCACGGACAGCAGCTGTTGCATATGGTGCTGTCTTCGCCTACAATAGGTTCCAAGGTGCCAGTACAGTGAACCCACATTATCAATACAGTAACATCAGCAACTGCTTACTGCATAAATAAGAAATATTTATATAAGAGGAAATATAGAACCTATGATCACCTGTATTTCAAGTTCTGATTTCATTGCCCAGCTTTTATCTTCGTACTTATCACCAGACTCATCCAGCAGATTATACGAGGGTAACAGGTCAATGGATTCCTAGAAAGTATTATACAAGTAAGAACTATGAGACAACGTAAAACATGCAGACTGAATAATTGTACTATGTTACGTGTAACAATAAAATATTAAACATCCTGGTTAGCCTACTATTTGGTAGCAAGTATTAAGCCACTAAACCCTGCTTGTCAAGAACATCTTTAAGATTGTTATGTTACACGATATACATAATAAATACAACTTACAATATTAGGCAATTCATCAGTTTGAGACGGCCATTCTGGCTCACTCTTAATTAGTGGTTGTTGTTGTTGCTCCATAAGGTCCAGCAAACTAGAACACACAAACTGCGCTTAAGGATTATAAGAAGCCATACTTATATCAGTATGCCAAATCATTTTCATTATCAAATGAGATAATTTCAGAACTCAGAATGAGAATATAACCCTCCGGTGCACAGTGTGCAGGAGAGGTTAACGGTAAAACTTATTCGACCAATACGATATCAGTTAGTAAAATATAGAATGGTGAGTTACAGAAAAGAAGCGTCCTTTATTCGTTTCACTCAAACCTGAGCACAATATGAAGGGGCAGTCTTAATAACTTTACAAACCTACCAACGTAAAAGTAAACTCTAATAACACCACGAGTAGGCCAACTAAGAAATTGGCAGTAACTGAATACATTGAGTTTCAGAAATTTCAAGATAATATTACCGCCTTGTGTTACAAAACACCCATTTGACACCAAAAGCAACGTATATCCCTTACTTAACCAACATTGAATGGGAGGAACTCGGAGATGTAATTATCTTTATCAACTTATAAATGCTATCAAGGGGTAACTTGTATATTTGACTTCATAAAGACGTCTCTAGTTACACATTTAAAGCGGTGTATCCTCGACAATCAAATATCGTAAAGACGTAAATTAATCTACACAAGGCTTGAACATGTCCCAGCAGAACCCTGGTTGACAGATATATAGATTTTATTAATTCCATTTGATCAAATACATGTAGGCCTATACAATACATTTTTGATATAGGACACGTCAGAATTTACATCTATAAAATAAAAGTAGTAATAGGTAGGCCTATATAATACTAATTCTATAACTATTTATAACTTATTAAAATAACAGTTCTTAAAGATACAATCTTATTGGACAACTATTTACACTCTATTACATTAAGATTATTGTGTACTCTATTATCATAATATGAAAACTTAATTCTATAAATACAACAACTTACAGCTAGGTATTACAATTAAAATAGAAAAGTAAAATATAATTATAGATTTCATCGCTCCTATACACTAAGATATTCGAGATAATATTCCATTGCGATGCCGCCGCGATAAAATTCCCCTAAAACAAAATGGCGTCTACCATGACGTCATCAACGACGTCACTCCTCTAGCAAGCTTACGGGAAAAGCCTGGGTAATAGGGGTTTTTGGGTGGGGAAACACAAAAACCTTCGAATTCGCGAGATTTTTTTACGCATCGAAATCTACAATTGAGCTATGTAGCTCAATTGCATATTTCGATGCGTATAAATATTTCGCGATTTCAATTGATATTTTCAATTTCCCGCATCGAAATCTACAATTGGACTATATAGATCAATTGTAGATTCCGATATACCTCGTATTTCTTACTTTTTTTTTAGCGTATGGCTTTTAGTGCCGGGAGTGTCCGAGGACATGTTCGGCTCGCCAGTTTTGTAGCTGCTTCGAGACGGACACCCAATGGGTGAGCTACAAGTACCGTTGGGGAGGGAAGGAGGGAAGTTGGAATGTAATGACGAGGAATTGGAAGGTAGCGGCTGTGGCCTATAGTTAGGGACCAACCCTGGCATTTGCCTGGAAGGAAGATGGGAAACCACAGAAGACCATCTTCAAGGTTACAATTTCATAATTTAAAAAACGTGCATCGAAATCTACAATTCACCTAAGTAGCTCAATAGCATATTTCGATGCGGAGAAAAATTTCGCGATTTCAACTGATATTTTCAATTTTCCACATCGAAATCTACACTTGGACTATATAGATCGATTGCATATTCCGATACACATCGTATTTCTTACAATTTCATAATTGAAAAAGAAACGTGCATCGAAATCTACAATTCACCTAAATAACTCAATTGCATATTTCGATGCGTAGAAAAATTTCGCGATTTCAATTGATATTTTCAATTTCCCGCATCGAAATCTACAATTGGACTATATAGATCAATTGTAGATTCCGATATACCTCGTATTTCTTACAATTTCATAATAAAAAACCTTGCATCGAAATCTACAATTCACCTAAATAGCTCAATTGCATATTTCGATGCGAAGAAAAATGTCGCGAATTCAATTGATATTTTCAATTTTCCGCATCGAAATCTACAATTGGACTATATAGATCAATGGTAGATTCCGATACATAGTAATTCTTACAATTTCATAATTGAAACAAGATGTTCAGTAAAGAACATATAGCCTACTTTCTCCTAAATGCACGGGTATTGTTATAACTCTTTGTTCATTTCAAGGAGTATAATTGAATGTTGGTTGTAGTAGCTTGTTGAAATACAACGTGCTATAGGGATATTAAACATGAATATGAGGTGCCCTTTGCTAGTGCTACCTCTGTAAAAAAAATCATTCAATTCGGTTTCACCGTGTTTTAATTGATCTGGGTAATGGATTTGCACACATACATGGCCGCTATTTGCAAACTATTGGGCTGATGACCTTGTAGTCAGTCATAAGATGCTTTCCACAAAAAGGCATGTTAGTGCAAAATCCGGCAGAGATCAAATTATTAGGATGGTCGAAAATTGATTTAAGCTTTTAACATTTGGGTGGCCGTCATTCCGTTTCCGTCAAGATGGCGGCGATATAAATCATGACACTGAGGTGCCTTTTGCTAGTGCTACCTCTGTACCAAATTTCGTTCAATTCGGTTTCACCGTGTTTGAATTGATAGGGGGAATCGATTTGCACACATACTTGGCCACATTCTGCAAACTATTGGGCTGATGATCTAGCAGTTTGGTCAGAATATGCTTCCCACATAAAGATTTGTTGTTGCAAAATTTGGTAGAGACTAGATTATTAGGTTGGTCGTAATTACATTTTAGCCTTTAACATTTGGGTGGCCGCGATTACGTTTCCGTCAAGATGGCGGTGATATAAAACATGACACTGAGGTGGCCTTTTCTAGTGCTACCTCTGTACCAAATTTCGTTCCATTCGGTTTCACCGTGTTCGAATTAATAGGGGGAATCGATTTTCACACAAAGATGGCCGCCATCCGCAAAATATTAGGCTAATGACCTATTAGTTTGGTCAAAGGATGCTCCCTCCATAATGGTATGTTGATGCAAAATTTGGTAGAGATCGGACGATTAGGTTAATCGTAATTTGATTTAAGCTTTGAATATTTGTGTGGCCGCCATTACGTTTCCGTCAAGATGGCGGCGATATAAAACATGACACTGAGGTGCCCTTTGCTAGTGCTACCTCTGTACCAAATTTCATTCCATTCGGTTTCACCGTGTTCGAATTAATAGGGGTAATCGATTTTGACACAAAGATGGCCGCCATCCGCAAACTATTAGGCTAATGACCTATTAGATTTGTCAAAGGATGCTCCCTTCATAAAGGTATGTTGTTGCAAAATTTGGTAGAGATCGGATGATTAGGTTAGTCGTAATTTGATTTAAGCTTTGAACATTTGGGTGGCCGCCATTACGTTTACGTCAAGATGGCGGCGATATAAAACATGACACTGGGGTGCCCTTTGCTAGTGCTACCTCTGTACCAAATTTCATTCCATTCGGTTTCACCGTGTTCGAATTAATAGAAGTAATCGATTTTGACACAAAGATGGCCACCATCCGCAAACTATTTGGCTGATGACCTATTAGTTTGGTCAAAGGAAGCTCCCTTCATAAAGGTATGTTGTTGCAAAATTTGGTAGAGATCGGATGATTAGGTTAGTCGTAATTTGATTTAAGCTTTGAACATTTGTGTGGCCGCCATTACGTTTCCGTCAAGATGGCGGCGATATAAAACATGACACTGAGGTGTCCTTTTCTCGTGCTACCTTTGCACCAAATTTCGTTCAATTTGCGCTCACCGTGTTCGAATTGATAGGGGGGGGGGCAGACATTCAGAGTACACACACTCACACACACACACACACACACACACACACAGACTCACACACACACATACACACACACAGAGAGAGACACTTTTTTTCGCCCAGTAGTGATCTCATGTCTACTTTCATTTTTTGCAAAAATCGAAAGTAGGCTAAAAACCTGCATCGAAATCTACACTTCACCTATATAGCTCAATTGCATATTTCGATGCGTAGAAAAATTTCGCGATTTCAATTGATATTTTCAATTTTCCACATCGAAATCTACACTTGGACTATATAGATCAATTGCATATTCCTATACACATCGTATTTCTTACAATGTCATAATTGAAAAAAACGTGCATCGAAATCTACAATTCACCTAAATAACGCAATTGCATATTTCGATGCGTAGAAAAATTTCGCGATTTCAATTAATATTTTCAATTTCCCTCATCGAAATCTACAATTTGACTATATAGATCAATTGTAGATTCCGATATACCTCGTATTTCTTACAATTTCATAATTAAAAAAAACTTGCATCGAAATCTACAATTCACCTAAATAGCTCAATTGCATATTTCGATGCGTAGAAAAATTTCGCGATTTCAATTGATATTTTCAATTTTCCGCATCGAAATCTACAATTGGACTATATAGATCAATGGTAGATTCCGATACACATCGTAATTCTTACAATTTCATAATTGAAAAAACGTGCATCGAAATCTACACTTCACCTACATAGCTCAATTGCATATTTCAATGCGTAGAAAAATTTCGCGATTTCAATTGATATTTTCAATTTTCCGCATCGAAGTCTACAATTGAACTATATAGGTCAATTGTAGATTCCGATACACATCGTATTTCTTACAATTTCATAATTTAAAAAAACGTGCATCGAAATCTACAATTCACCTACATAGCTCAATTAAAGATTCCGATGCGTAGAAAAATTACAAAGTATATCGGAATCTGTAATTGATCTACAGGCCAATTATATATTTCGATGCGGAAAATTTAAAATATCAATTAAAATCGCGAAATTTTTCTGCGCATCGGAATCTTTAATTGAGCTATATAGGTCAATCACAGATTTCGATACAATGTTGTATAATTATAAAATTAAAATAAATTATGATGTTTATCGTCATCTAAAATTCAGCTGTATAGGCAAATTACAGATACAGATACAAAATTTTAAAAATATAACCTTACAAGCTGACCCGGCAGACGTTGTCCTTCCAATCAAAGAAAGTGTTGTAACTTTGTTTCTTGAAGTGCTTTTGGATACACAATATTTTTTTCAATTTCTGTTAACTGCCTCTAAACTATCGTGAATTGAATTAACTAATTTAGTAACATTCGTTGGAGCGTGCACAACAACTCTCCAAAGTTTCATCGCAAACGGATAAATGGCATTTAACGCATACGGGATTTGGTTGAAATAATTCGTGCGCTGTCACTAATTTGTTGAATCTACTCGTGCTCTACCAACTGTGAAATGGATTTACTAAGTTAGAAAGCTTCACGTTAGTGTACACAACAATTCATCAAAGTTTCATCGCAATCGATGAATAGTATATGAACGCATACAGGATTTTGTTGGAACGCTTCGCGAATCGTCACTCACTTGTTACATCTACTCGTGCGCTACCAATATTGTAAAGTGGATTTACCAAGTTGAACACCTTCCCTGGCGTGTGCACAACAACTCATCAAAGTTTCATCGGAATCGGATGAATGACATATGAACGCATAAGTGATTTTCTTTAAACGATTCGCGTGCCGTCACTCATTTGTTGAATCTACTCATACGCTACCTATTGTAAAATAGATTTACTAAGCCCGAAACCTTCTCTGGCGTGTACTCAATGATTCACCAAGGTTTGATCGCAATTGGATGAATGATATATGACCGCATACGGGACATTGTGGAAACGATTCGCGCGCCGTCGCTAATTTGTTGAATCTACTCGTGCGCTACTTATTAAAAACTGGATTTACTAAGACAGAAACATTTCCTGGAGTGTACAGAACAATTCCCCAAAGTTTCATCGCAATCTGATAAATGGTATATGACCGCATACGGTACTTTGTTGAAATGATTCGCGTGCCGTCACACATTTGTTGAATCTACTCGTGCGCTACCTAATGTAAAATGGTTTAATTAGGCCAGAAACCTTCCGTAGGGTAAACACAACATCTCATCCAAGTTTCATCGTAATCGGACGAATGGTACTTGAATGCATACGGGACCTTATTGAAACGCATCGTGCGTCGTCGCTCATTTGTTGAATCTACTCGTGCGAAACCTCCTGTGAAATGTATTTACTAAGTTAGAAACCCTCACGTAAGTGTACACAACATCTCACCCAAGTTTCATTGCAATCGGATGAATGGTATATGTCGCATACGGGACTTTGATTAAAAGTTCGTGCGTCGTTGCTCATTTGTTGAATCTACTCGTGAGCTACCTATTGTAAAATGGATTTACTAAGTTAGAAACCCTCACGTAAGTGTACACAACATCTCACCCAAGTTTCATCGCTATCGGACGAATGGTATTTGAACGCATACGGGACTTTTTTGAAACGCTTCGCACGTCGCCGCTCATTTGTTGAATCTACTCGTGCGCAACCTCCTGTGGAATGGATTACTGAGTTATAAGCCTTCACTTAAGTGTACACAACAACTCATCAAAGTTTCATCTCAATCTATGAATGGAATATAAACTTATACGGGATTTTGTTGAAACGCTTCGCGCGTCGTCACTCATTTGTTGAATCTAGTCGTGCGCTACCTAATGTGAAATTGATTTACTAAGCCAGAAGCCTTCCCTGGAGTGTACACAACGTCTCACCCAAGTTTCAACGCTATCGGACGAATGGTATTTGAACGCATACGGGACCTTTTTGAAACGCTTCGCGCGTCGTCGCTCATTTGTTGAATCTATTCGTGCGCTATCTATTGTAAAATGGATTTACTAAGCCAAACACCTTCCCTGGAGCTCACTCAACATATCACCCAAGTTTCATGCAATCGGATGAATGTGATATGAACGCATATGGGACTTTGAAACGCTCTAACGTGCTGAGACAAACAGTAGAATACGACATCACTGCCACCTTTGGTATAAAACACAACTTTTTGCCACGGGCGGAGTGTATGTAATGGCGGTAGTTATACAGGTTGCGACCAGGTGGCTCTAACGTGCAGAGGCAAACCGTACAAAGACATCAGCTTTCACGAAGGCCAAGGCTAGTGGTTTCCATGACGACGGTTTTTGACTGTTTATTGTGGTTCTAAAATTGTGTGTAAATTGCGGTTCTAACATTGTGTTTATTCCACCTACCGGGTCAGATTGTGAATCTAAACCATACATGGACCCACCCTAATATACACACCAAATTCCATCAAAATCGGTTCAGTCGTTTAGGAGGAGTTCAGTCACATACACACGTGTCGAAGAATTATATATATAAAGATATCGGAATATTTTCGTAAATATCGCCGACATAATTTAACTAAGTAGACCAATTACCCATTCCAATACAAAATCGTGTAGCCTAAATGTAACACTCGATTAAAACATTTCCGTATGTACGGCGTATCAAATGAGGTAGGGAAATAAATCAATTACAGATGACGAAACACAATGCGTTTCGAAGGTTTTTTATGCTCTTTTCTGTTATTGAGTTGTCACCACCCAATATAACCTATAACCAAGGATTTTCCCATAATCTTACCAGAGAGGCATTTCGTCAAGTGGATTATAACATCACAAAAGAAGCCAATTTGTTTTTATAAAAAAGTTAGGCACAAACGATCGCGGTCTGTAATAATCGCCAATTGGCATCAATACGGTACATTAACACATTTCCCAGGCATACACAATGCTAACCTAGCTGCCGGCAGACGCATTAATTTCCATCAAAACCACAAACACAACCTATCGCTAACACATTGTAATATTCTTATAAAACATTGTGGTCAATAATACTGTATGAACCGTCAAAACATTACCTATATAGGTTCTTGTAAATGCCAATTTCTGCCTATATTTTACCCACCCATTCCTATTTTACAAGGCGTATTCCCCCACACAGTGCAACTTTTCAATTACCAGCAACAACCCAAAGAAATAAATGAACAACTTTATCAACACTCACCAATGGATCCCACAGGCCGTATTATTCCCCATGTAGAAGAAGAAGCAGTCTTTATCGTCCACACAATGAATCACATAACACTTTCGTCAATTGATTGCGACAACGTACGGAAATCAACAATTTTCGTAGAAATCGTCAACACAACCCGCGAACAAGTCACTGCTAATATCAAAAAGCTAACGAGTAACGCCATTCACGAATTCAACAATTTCATTACAATTCGCCAACACAATCCCGCACACGACACAGCTAATATCAAACTCTTGTTCTATAAATTATTCACAGGAATAATAATTGTTAAAATTACGTTTACCAACCGCTAACAGGTGAAAAAATGGTCGACTTCTTCCAACAACACCACGCGCGAAACTGACGTATTAATCAGCTGACAAGCATGCGCACCGACTCCCGGCAGGCAAAGCGTCAATACGTCAGCCGCAACATCACGGTGACGTCACGGAGATCCCTAAATATTCCCCAAACGCGGCCGCATCGCAATGGAACAATGAACAAGATATTCAGCTACAGAGTAAAAACAATGGCACTGCAGATAAGCTTTCAACATTCTATCAAAGGTTTTTATTTTTTGGGCAAGTTTTATATACTGGGGTAGTTTATTGTATAATTTAACTCCTGTGTGAAAAGTTCCTTTTTGATATATGCTTGTGTGTGTGTGTGTGAAATAGGAATGTTTTGATTTTGTCTTGTGTTATGCCTATGAACATCATTGTTTGTTTTAAGAAAAACATCCTTATTCATTAAATTCTTTTTAAAGAACATAATACTGTCAATGATATATATGCAGGGCAGTGGGAGAATGTTTAAATCTTTAAACAGAGGTCTACATGATTTTCTAGTGTTTACATTTGCCATAATTCTAATCGCCCTCTTTTGTATCCTAAACGTGCTTAGTATGCCTACATCTGGCGACATACCCCAAAATATGACCCCATATCTTAAGTATGAATGGAAATAAGCAAAATAAGTATTTCTTAATGTGTGCATGCTAGTGCAGGTTTTCACAATACGTAACGCAAAGCACATCGAGTTCAGTTTAGTAATCAGATATTGTATATGTTTATTCCATTTCAAGTCATGTTGTATCCATAGTCCTAAAAACTTTGTTTCTGATTTATTTTCAATTTGATGACCATTTAATGTTATATTGGGCTTCGCAGGATTCCTATTCTGTATAGTGTGGAAATTTAGACACACTGTTTTTTTATAGTTAATTATGAGGCGATTATCTTGTTACCATTTGGTTAACTCTCCTGTAAAGGAGTCAGCAGACTGCTGTATGACCTGTTTAGTTTCACCTTTTATTACGAGTGTTGTATCGTCCGCAAACAAAATTTCCTTATGTGACTGAACGTTCTGTGTTATATCATTGATATATAGAAGAGAGAGTAGTGGGCACAAAACCGATCCCTGGGGTACTCCAAATTTATTAATTCCCTCATTGGACAATGTTTCAATAAGTAATTTGGTTCCATCATCCTTGTGTCTCAAGCTTACTAATTGTTTACGCCTTGTAATGTAAGAATCGATCCATTTATTAGCTAGACCTCTAATACCATATTGATTTAGTTTTGTAAGGAGGATTTTATGGTCAACAACATCAAATGCTTTCGATAAATCCAAGAATAGGCCAGTTACATGTTCCTTATTGTCAATTAATTTCAGTATACTATTAATACATTCATAAATTGCTGTCTGTGTAGATTTTTCCGTTCTGAATCCATGTTGTGAGTTTGATAATATTTTTTTTCTATAAAACTTATCAGTCTCTTATACATGATTGTTTCCACAATTTTTGCAATACCAGTTGGCATGGTAATAGGACGATAGTTATCTAATTCATCTTTTGAACCATTTTTGTGCACTGGAATTACTTTTGATAACTTCAAAATATCCAGGTAAGGTCCTGAGAGAATTGAACTGTTTATTAAGTGTGTAAGTGGATTTATTATATTTTCTGCACATTTCTTTAAAATTGCATCAGGGATGCCATCAATGCCAGCACTGAATTTATTTTTTAGCTCTTTTATAACTATTCTTACCTCTTCACTTGTGACATGATTTATAAATAAAGAATCACTACATATATTTAATTTATTATTAGAATTTAGTGTATTTACCTGTAATTTATTTAATAATTATTGTGGTATTTCCAGAAAATAGTAATTAAAAGTGTTTGCTATTTCCTCTGGATTATTAATCACTTTATTATTTCTGGTCAGTGTGATGTTCCTTTGTATTTTAGCAGATTTTCCAGTTTCTTTCTTTATCACGGACCACATAGCCCTGTTTTTATTAGATGATTGGGAAATAAAATTATCATTATGCATTCTCTTTGCTAGTCTTATAACTTTATTTAATATGCTAGTGTATTTTTAAGCCTATTTTCAATTTTGAAAAAAAATAGGCTTATGAGATCACCTTTTGTCCGTGTGTGTGTGCGCGCGCGCGTGTGTGTGTGTGTGTGTGTGTGTGAGGTGTGTGTGGGTGTGTCCCTAATAAAATCTAAACGGCTGGAGCGATTTCAATGAAACTCGGTAAGTTCATAACGCTATTTCCGGCGACCTCGACCGTGCCCTTCAAATTTTGTTACGTCTCACCAATCCAACATGGCAGCTGTGCGAAATATTTCACTAGCATTCACTATCTCCGAAACTATTACCGATATCGCCCTGAAATTGTGTACTGTGATAAAGGGCATTACTAGAAGTTCACCTTTGAGACTTTCAAAAACCTGGTGACTAAAAAAAACAACATGGCGGCCAAGCGAATTTGAGACTTTTAAATAGACTTTTCTCGCGATTTAACTATCCAAACAAAATGAAACTTGGTACAGCAATTGTTTATACACATTGTAATGCACTGGAGTCTAATTTAGTTCAATTGTTTACATAACCTCAAAATGGCGGCTGTGCGAAATATTTCACTGACATTCTATATCTCCGAAACTATTACAGATATCACCCTGCAATTTTGTACGTTGATAAAGGGTACTGATACAAGTTTACCTATGTATATTTCATAAACCTGTAAAGTACAAAACGAACATGGCGACCAAGCGAATTTGAAATATTTTAATAGACTTTTCTCGTGATTTTACTCTCTGAGCGCCGTGAAATGTGCTACAGTAAATGATTTTGCAGTTTGTAATGCACTGCCATCTAATTTAATTCAATTGTTTACATAACCTCAAGATGGCGGCTGTGCGAAATTTTAAAATTAAGTTTTTAATTCTTGTGTCGTAATCATGCGATCGAAGTGATAGTTTGAATAATGAACCTAAGCAATAATTGTCCTTGAATGGTACATAACTCTATGGCCTATACATATAACAAACCTAAATGGTGAGCTTCCGAAATATTTAGACGGTTCTCAATATCTATGCATCTTTTACAGCAACCAAACTGAATTTTTTAATGTTCATAGAGACTATGAACATATGCTCACCTGTAGGACTTTCAGTAACCTGGTGAGCACAAATCCAACAAGGCGGTGACGCGAAGTATAAATATTTAAATGGACGTTTCTCGCGAATTAACTATCCGAGTGCCGTGAAACGTTGCACGTTAAATGCTTATAAAAATGTTGATCCACTGGCATCTAATTTATTTCAATTGTTTGCATAATCACAACATGGCTGCTGTGCGTAATTTTAAAATCTCGTTTTTACTTCTTGTGTTCTAATCATGCGATTGAAGTTTGTATACCACACGTACACAATAATCTTAATGTAATAGTACAAAAATAAAAATCCAACCTGGCGACCATCTGAAATATTTAGACGGTTCTCAATATCTACGAATCTGTTACAGCAATTAAACTGAAATTTTGTATGTAGATAGAGGCAATTAACATGAGTAGGATATATGAAAATAGGCTGTATAGTTCTTCACGGAACTACTTGTTGTAGTATAAATTGAATTCAGGTGTTGTGTGTTATTGTTTATATAATTTGTGTAGACATTTCTTTCTTTGACTAGAATTTATAATCCCTGTTGTTATCCAATTGCTAGTTTTAGGTAGATTTCATTAGAAAGCTAACTATTGCAATGGGTCCCATGTTTCGACTTCCGGAAAATTTCGACATATCTTCGCGTTTCACATCCCCCAGACCCCAAAACCACCGTCAGTTCAAAAGTTTATATATAATTTATGTATATATATGTATATATATGTATATCAGTTTCTTGTGGACACGATAACTGCCGTAATTTTGCACCAATTACTTCGAATTTTTTACCGAAGATGTATACCTATAAAATCTCGGTCGAGTTCGTTACTGGGCTAAATCGGTCGAAGGGGGTGAAAATGGGGGGCTTTTTTCGAAAAAGTGAAATTTCGCTATAACTCTCTTAATACGTGCAATATCGAATCCATTCAAAGTTCATAATATGTGTCGGATAAGTGCCAAAAATTTATGTCAAATAAGATTTTTGATAGCACCAACCATTGACCAAAGGGGTGGAAAAAAGTGGGTTTTTCGGGAAACATTAATCATATCTCTCTTAATAGGCACAATATCAAAACTGTACAAAATGGACAATATTCCCCTAATAATTACCTAAAACTTTTGTCTGAAAGAATTTTTGATATGACCCACCATTACGCCAAGGGACGAGAAAAATGATTTCGGAATTATAAGAAAATGCCAAGAGCTATCAGTGGTTGCCATGGCAACACTACTAAATTGATGAGGCATGGACCATCAGACGTTGCCATGACAACGCACTTGCACGAGATCAGATTCAGTATTTCCATCTGATTAAGTGGTTGGTTGGTTGGTTCTTAAGTTTAGGGGCTGCGACAACGCGGTCATGTAGCCCTGTGTACTTTGGGTGTGTGTAGAATCTGTCTGATAACCGGTGTTAATTGTGATGACTGTATTAGTGTGTGTTATCTGTTTGTTAATTTAAGTACTGCAACTAACAATTTTTCAGATAGTTCCTACTTTTGCCGCCAAGCGCCACTGTCAACGACTACGAGGCCAAGTTCAGAACTGAGCTACTAGACGCCGCCGCAGTCGGCTCTTGGCAACGAACATAGAAACCTAAGAGCGTTGTATACATTCTTAACCTATCCAATTTAGCTTCACACAGGTGCAATTAGTGGAAGGATCTTTAACATGCCATAAATCTATGACATGGGACCGCCGGCTTTACTTCCCCTCCGAAGGAAGGCATACTGAGGGATATTTAACGCTCTTAAAAAATCCGACGGCTTCGGCCGGGTTTGAACCCGGTATCTTGGGCATAGAAGCTCAGCATGTTACCGACTACGCCACCAAAGCCGCCTGATAAAGTGGGAAGCGGCTTCGGTGACGTAACTGGTAGCATGCTGAATGTCTATGCCCAATGTCGCGGTTTCAAAGCCGGCCGAAGTCGTCGGATTTTCTAAGAGCACTAGAATCCCTCAGTATGCTTTCCTTTGGAGGGGAAGTTCCAACGTTCGTTGCGAGTTGATGGTTGGGGTGGCATCTAGTAGCCAAGTTCACAGCTAGGTGTCGTTGACGGTTGTACCTGGTAGCAACATTAGGAACTACTGCTTGAAATTGACCGTCGGCAGTACTTACATGAATTAAGACTAATACAGCCATTACAATTCACACCGTGTATCAGACAGATTCTACACTCACCCCAAGTACACGGGGTTAGATGACCGCGTTGTCGCAACCCCTAAACTGAGGAACCAACCAGAGGTAGATTTCGTTAGAAAGCTAACTATTGCAATGGGTACCATGTTTCGACTTCCGGAAAATTTCGACATATCTTCGCGTTTCACATCCCCAGGCCCCAAAACCACCGTCAGTTCAAAAGTTATATATAATTTATGTATGTATATGTATATCAGTTTATTGTGGACACGATAACTGCCGTAATTTTGTACCAATCACTTTGAATTTTTTACCGAATACGTATACCTATAAAATCTCGGTCGAGTTCGTTACTGGGCTAAATCGGTCGTTGGGGGGTGAAAATGGGGGGCTTTTTTTTCTCGAAAAAGTGAAATATTGCTATAACTCTCTTAATATGTGAAATATCGAATCCGTTCAACATTCATACTATGTGTCGGATAAAGCCCAAAAATGTATGTTTGAAGAGTTTTTTTATAGCACCAACCATTGACCAAAGGGGTGGGAAAAAGTGGGTTTTTCGGGAAACATTAATCATATCTCTCTTAATAGGCACAATATCAAAACCGTACAAAATGGACAATATTCCCATAATAATTACCTAAAACTTTTGTCTGAAAGAATTTTTGATATAACCCACCATTATGCCAAGGGATGAGAAAAATAATTTCGGAATTATAAGAAAATGCCAAGACCTATCAGTGGTTGCCATGGCAACACTACTAAATTGATGAGGGATGAGCCATCAGACGTTGCCAAGATAACGCACTCGCACGAGATCAGATTCAGATTTCCATCTAAGTGTGAAGCGGCTTCGGTGACGTAACTGGTAGCTTGCTGAATGTTTATGCCCAAGTTCGCGAGTTCAAAGCCGGCCGAAGTCGTCGGATTTTCTAAGAGCGCCAAAAATCCCTCAGTATGCTTTCCTTTGGAGGGGAAGTTCCAACGTTCGTTGCGAGTTGCTGGTTGCGGTGGCATCTAGTAGCCAAGTTCACAGCTAGGTGTCGTTGACGGTAGTACCTGGTAGCAACATTAGTAACTACTGCTTGAAATTGACCGTCTGCAGTCCTTACCTGAATTACAGACTAATACAGCCATCCCAAAGTACACGGGGTTACATGACCGCGTTGTCGCAGCCCCTAAACTGAGGAACCAACCAAAATCTCGGCGGTAGATATAATTTTGCGTGAAGAAGTAACAGACCGTTACATAGTTGCACATCAGTGTCGAAACCTAGCATAAGGACAGTGTGACCACAAGTATAAAAATGGACCCCAAATGACAAGAAGGTTACCGTTCCCATAAGACAATAAAATGTTTAAAATAAGCATAAAATGACGAAAAACAAAGTTAATTAAGCTCCAATTATAAAATACCTTCTCGCATTAAATGAGGTCTGATCCTTCTACGAAAATCTGCATATTCTGCCTATTTTCGCCTATCCCCAAGTTTGTCCGGTGAAATCTACCTCCGCCTTCCGGCGTGCCGAGAGGACTTTTTGTTATTTTGAACAGTTCTTTGTCTATAGGGGAATGCTGTTTCAAAATAGTGTTTTAGGGTATTGTTAAATGCATTAAATTTATCATTTACATTTTCTAGTTTATACATTTCTGACCATGTTTCCTTATTTAATAAGTCATTGAAATATGTAACATTTGTTTCAGTGAATGACCTGCACTTTGATTTTACTCCATTATCATAATTATTGATTGTTTCGGGTACTTCAAAACTCAGTATTTGTCCATGGTGGTCACTAAAACCCGGACAATAGACTTCTATTGAATGGTGATATTTATCTGTATTTAAAAAAAATTGATCAGGAGTGAAAAAATGAAAATTCACAGCCTGCTTCCAGTCTCCGACCGGGTCAGGAATGGAATGAATGAAGCCCCCATCTAGCGGCGAGGATATAGGCTGTGCCGGCTACCGAGGCCTGACGCACTCCTCTGGGGCAATGATTAAATGAATGACAGATGAAATGACATGATAGTGGAGAGAGTTGCGGGAATGAAATTTTGACAGGGAAAACCGGAGTACCCGGAGAAAAACCTGTCTGCCTCCGTCTTGTCCAGCACAGATCTCACATGGAGTGACCGGGATTTGAATCACGGACCCAGTGGTGAGAGGCCGGCGTGCTGCCGCCTAAGCCACGGAGGCTTTGATCAGGAGTGGTTTTACTAAATTGTGTTATTCTTGTTGGGGTATTTACTGTAGGTTTCAGTCCATAGGAAATTAGTAACTGTGTTAATAATTCACAATTTCTATCAAATTTTAAGAAATCCACATTTACATCCCCACAAATTATTATATCAAAATTTACTTTGCTCATCTTATTGAAAAACAATGATAATTTATCTATAAATAAAAGAATCTTTCCTGACGGAGAACGATATACGCATACAATTATTAACTTAAACTGCTGTATTTTTACGGCAGAGAATTCAAAATCCTGTTCCATAATTAGATAATCATAAGCTGTTAACTGTTCATGATCTAAATTATTTCTTAAGAAGATACAAGTACCACCATGGCTAAAATTAGATCTAGGGTATTTACTAGCTTGTAAATACCCTGGGAATTGAATAAATTCGAGTTGTTCCTCTTTCAGCCAATGTTCTGAAATACATAGTGCTGAGATGTCTTTAAGTTCATTTTTAAGCATTAGATTTATGTAATCAATTTTATTATAGAGAGACTGAACATTCTGGTGGTAAATTTTAATTTGTTTATTTTGCAAGCTTGTGTTGGTGATTTATTTACATTATTATTATTATTATCATCGTAATTGTTATTATTATTGTTGCTAGACAAATCCGAAATACCATTGTTCCACTCAGTTAAATTTGACATCGAAAGATCTGAATGCCAAACCTCACGTTTGGCTTCTTTTACAAGTTTCCCTGCTTCCACTTTAAAGATATTACTGTTGAACTATTCTTACCATTTGAATTAACAATTTTGCAGATTTCATCACTAAGATACTCTTTTCCTATCCTATTTAAGTGTAGGCCATATCGAGTGTGGAACTTCCTGTCTAATTTACTTACATCTATAATTTGGACATTTGGAAAACTCTTACAAATTTTTCCATCTGTAGCCTCTATTTCTACATTTACACATGATTTGGGAATTAAATCGTATCTCTGCGGAATGTTTACAATAATGACATTTGTGTTATGCATGGATGGCAATATACCGTTTAAATCTTTGATTACCTTTTTAGTCTCGTTTCTATAGACGTCGTTTGCTCCAGCAATGATTACTGCATAGTCCTTTGAAGTGAGGCTCGCACACTCTCCTACCATCCCGTTTGTGACCGCTGCAATGGGTACTCCTGGCTTTACTGTCGAAGTGACCTCCATTTCTCCGCTTCTCTTCAATACACTTGCTGCTACATCTCGCCCGTGACTCTCCGCAAATGTTCGCATCTTCCTGGATTTTCTCTTTATCACTTTCTTCTTTTCTTCTTGAAGAAAGTCATCATTTTCTTCGACAAGCGCTCCAAATGAATTTGAGACGGGAATTTCAGTTACATGTAATGGCCTAAGCTTATTCAATCTCACACTACCAGCAACCACTGTCGACCAAGTTTCCTTGCTTTCCTCTCTGTTTCATTTTAATTTATTCAACTCTTCCATTAACTTAGCAATATCTTCCTTTAGCAGCTTTATAATTTCATCTTTTGAGGGCAGTTCGTTTCTCAGGTTATGTCATTCGCATGACGGTACCGGTAGGCCTATATTACGACAATCGGTTTCACTTTTCTCCTCACTCAATTTTACCTGAGATCTTGTGATTATTTTATTTGCATTTTTTACTTTTATTTGCACGAGCATAAATCCGTAACGGTTACACTACCTGGCGAGACACTAACACTGTTAACTGACGACATACTAGAGATCTAAGTTACCCTAGATGTTTATACCAAATTACACTAAATTTATATTAATTATTACTACCGTGGTACTTAACACACTTTTCATGTGTTTTTTAAATTTTATTTGTCATGATAGGTTGTTAAATTGATTGAGGCATGTTTTTGTATTCCTTAAGGGTACTTTAAAAAGAACATAACGTCACCGTGAGTGCAAACTATCTCTCAGACACTTTTAAAAATAAATGAACACGTGTGTAAAGTTACCCCACCCTTGGGGTTACTTTACACAGACATGCACTTATCACGGCGTTTGGCTATACAGCCTCACAAGGGGTTACTTGACACATGCCTGGAACTTTTCATTGGAAAGATAACACTCATTTGAAGTAAAGAGGATACTTTCATAGCTTAATTGAATTGTCTGAATACATTATAAAATAAATTAAACGTGTGTCAAACGTTTAATTTTATGTTTGTAGAAAATAAAAATAAAAAAAATGCTGCTGAAGTGTTGGTCGTAGAAAGGTACTGCGCCCGAAGAAACCCATCAGTACTTATATCCACAGCTCGAAAAAGGATTGCAGACATGTAAGTTACCCAGCTCACAAACTTGCCATGCCTACTAAGTAAAATTGGGAATTTCAGGAACATACAGGATAAATATTATTCGTAAAGAAAATAGTACTACTAGACAAGGTACAAATTTCTACTATCATTTACATTTAGAGCAAATCGAGAAACTCCGATCTCGAGGGGTGATAAGGTTTAATCTATAGTGAGCGCCTGTATCTATACCTCGTAGTACTATTTTCGACGATGACGACAATAAAAACGGTATCAGTTTAGATAAAAGTTGACTAAGTCGCTAAAAAGCGCCAGCCGTTTATTAAGCTAATAAAACAAGTATAAAAACTGGCTTCCTTCCTTAATATTGTGTCTCCCTGACACTTCAACAAAAATAACTGCAAAAATAAATTTGCACGTGGCATTTTATATAGTTAGAAAATGTGAAACGGCGTGTTACTAAGTATTGCCCTATTTTATACAGGACCGCTTCAACTATGAACCGTAGTTCCATATCTAATCAAAATGTATTCATGAACTGTGTGCATATATACATTCCTTAAGAATCTCTCAAATTTTACACTTCATAACGTCGAAGATTAAATTTTCTTCCTCCAATAAGTCTTTCATCTACTCAATTTTCTTAAACATCAAATATCCAAACATACACCGCAACTATCGTGTTGAAAGTAATAAATACTCGTCATAATCAATTGAACATAAGTGACAAACATTTAAGCTAAGCACTGTTCCTTTTATACCTTTGTCTATTTATCATGAAATACTGAACTAAGTTCTGAAATTCTTTACTGAGTTAACAATCTTCTGATAAACGTGAATACTGGACGTGCACGGCATTAACCTTCGTTTCCACACTCCTCCTTCAATATTATACAACAATTACTTTTTCTCTTAAACACCCTGTACAGAATCTTCCTTCAAGACACTCACATAACTTCACAATTATTGCAATCAATACTAGAAAAACTTAGAGACTCCTCCGCCTCCCTTCGTAAAATTACGTAACTCCTTTTACGTTTATATCTCCTTAATTTGCACGGTAATTCAACTATAAACTTCCACTTCAATACATATACTTCCTTTACTTTAACATTTCTCCTCTATCCTGATATAACTTCGCCTCGTGCTTATAATTTCATTTCTGCAATAAATCTCTGTACTTTCACTTTCTGATCACCCTGTGATTTAACTTTGTTAACTTTCTTTTTCACGTGTTTAAATTCAGCTTTACATTTTATTACAACTTTTCCAAGAAATATCAGTAAATATTCATATTCTTAACAAAAGATATAAGTTTGACTTCTTTCCATGAATATATTTGTTTAACAAATTCATCTATGCTTTTTAACGCTCTAAATCTCATTAGACATATGTGTATAAGCTTTTCGTAATACTTTCGTTCATAATAAATTTCTGACACTCGAATCAACATCATGAGTTGTCGAAATATTCTTTACACTTCGTGACGTTACTTCTTAAATATGCTGTACTTAGATTTGCTCCAATAAACTTCCTTTAACTTCAATTACAATCTTACTCCTTCTTTACTTCGTTCAACGTTCTATTCCTTTTAAATAGTTCACTCTACATTCTTTCAAATAATTTGCTTCATATTCCTCTAAACAATTCATTTATATTCTTTTAAATAATTTGCTTTCCTCTAAGCAATTTGTTTTAAATTCCTCTGAACAATTCATTTATATTCCATCGCTGCGATAAAACAGATTTAATTAAATTAAATCTAACGCAAATATGAAAAATATTACACGATTTTACTTTAATATAACTTTACTGTTAATAGCATCATCATGCCAAAATTTCGTCCAAGTGACTGAAATTTTCAAGAACAAGGCAAATAACTCCGTAGAAAAATACGAAAAATCACTATAACAAGATCTACACAAATTTAATTACTTTGACAAAATTATACGTTTTAAATAATGCAGTTAAAAAATTACTGTTGAAAATACTGTTAAAAATGCGGTGGAAAAATATGCGGTTGAAAAATATGCGGTTGGTCAATTGGATAATCACAGAACATAACTACAATTCTACATGATAAAAGACAATTTCTTCACTACCTTGTGTGTTGGCTTCTGGACTGTTGAAATACCTGCATCTCTGCTCCCAAACCAAACTTGTCGTGTTCCATAGCATCGCCCACAGCTATGAAGACCGGTTTGTGACAGAACCAGCTGGACTCGTGGTGAATGACCTCGCCGTGAACAGCTCCGCCACCTCTCCTTTCTCCGTACACTGCAAGTAGGCCGGCTTCGATTCTCCATCTCTTCAGAATAGACATCGGGTTTCTTCAGAATAGACATCACGGTGTAATATTGTCGTTTATGCAAGCGTTTTCGTATCTCAAGATGTGTTAAAACTCTCGTAGAAATGTATGAGTTTTGCTCGGTGATGTTGCGCTTTGCGTAGATATTTGTAGCGCCTTTCATGTTAGTGAATCTGGAATTCAACTGGCATCCTTGTAGTCTTCACTTCCCTATGCTTTTGCTTAGCACATGGTAATATTCATATTTCTGACAATGTAATTGAGACCTCCCCGTTGCTGACTTTTAACTAGCATTTTCAATACAATGTTCAAATAAGCTTTTACACGTAGAAATACTGAATAGCTTCTCGTCGAAATGTTTTAAGCTATGTGGATAACTTGCTCCTAAGTTACTGTAAGTTCTGGAATTGCACTCTACTTTGCTCCCAACTTTTATGAACCGTAGCACTATTATAAAAGAATACTCGTTTCTGCTCGAGGTCTTGTCTCGTTCAAATCTCAAATTGGAAAGAACTCTCTCGTCCTGTGCTCCGCAGTCCTCAAGTTCCATTCTCTCTGCCTCTCCTCTCGTGGTGTGACGTAACTCCTACCACCTCTCCTCACTTCAGTCCGCAGTTCGACCTTCGTCTCTTCCCCTCTCTCATGACGTAACTCTCGCTTCAAGTGGCGTGATGTTTCTCGTAATATGGACCTCCCACATTCATATAATGGAATACATGTTCATCTTTAAATCATTCCTACTTTCTTGCCTTTTATAAATGCATAAAATCTATAGTATTTCACTCATTTCCATACAGTTTTTTCCATATTTCTTAAATTTTTAATAAATAATTTTTCTTATCCACTCATTTACTTTCTGGGGTCTTGGTTCATCTCCAGATCAGTTCTTGAGTAATGACCTTCAATAAATTATGGCACAGTACCAAACTTTGTTTTTACAGGAGCCTAAGGCATCTTTAACAGAAATGTCACGTTAATAGGCTCTATATTTACATCAGTGACTGCAAGTAGCTGGTTTTGGAAATTTTGAGTAAAATGCCTGTTAATACAAGACTCTGCGAGCTGTACGAGTAGAAGCCCGTATTTGTGTTTTTCTATTTCACTCCTTTGGATATTAACTGCAGCTATAAATGCACTGTACATTGTTAAGTTGAAGAGAAACTTTAATTTCTATGACATGGTCATATTTTACTAGATGTTCTAATTTGTAACAAATACATTTCCCTGAAGACTAGAGAGGCGGGAGGTGGATGTGGAACATGTTTCCTTGTTGAGTCGCATTACTAGGCTCTTACTAATCCGCAGCTCTCAAATACTCTGGGATTCAAATATGAAATAGTAAACACTGGCTTTTTTTGTCAAACAGACTGTGTAAAGTTACCCCCCTCCAAAGGCCGCGTCATGCACCTTCGGTTATTTTAGGCTTCCTAGTAATGTGACTCAACAAGTAAACATGTTCCACATCCAATTTCCGCCACTCTAGTCTTTAGGGAAATTGATTTGTCACAAATTAGAACATCTATACAAACATATGACTGTCATAGAAATGAAAGTTTCTATACAACTTACCATATGTACAGATACTCAAGTGCACTAAGCTGCAATTATTATTCAAAGGAGTGAAATAAAATAACACAAACACGGGTTTCTTACTAGTACTGCCCACTGCGTCTAGTATAAACCGGCATTTTACTCAAAACTTCCAAAACCAACCACGTGTAGTGCTCAAAAGATTTTAGCGAAAAGTGTGTTAAGTTACCCGGTCTGTGTAAAGTAACCCCAGTTGACGGTACCTAAATGAATTAATCTAATTACCTACCAATAAAGAAGAATGTGAAAAACGTATATCTTCCAATCGGGTGTAATCTCGTTAAAGCACCACTGCTCTACTTGGTTCAAACAGTGATTGAAGAAGTCACCAAATCTTTGGCTTGCCACGGTGGGTGAGTGGTTATAGTGTCGGACTACCAACCCCAAGATTGCAGGTTCGCCCCTGGCCATGGTAAGTGATTTTTGAAGGCGACAAAAATCACGATACTCATGTCATACGTTGTTGGCATGTTAAAGAACCCATTTGAATTCAGTAGGCCGTGTTCAATGGCAAAATTAATCTCGGGATTTTCCGCCAACACAAAGTTCCTCCATTCTCTACTTGAAAGCGCTATAGTGTCAAGGAGTTTAGATAGCCTATCTAACCTCCTTGACTTTCATAGCGTTCAAAGGAACGACGAAATTCGACATGCAAGCTACCCTCTGGGTGTCAATTAACAAAGCTTGCACCAGGCACCCGAGGCCATACGATATTATTATTATTATTACCAAATCTTTGCATACACGTTCCCACAACTTAGTTTAGGTTTATTAAATTATCAATAAGAATTTATAAATACTATCAATATTCCATATTTCACTTGACCTAAGGAAAGTAACTTTATAGATTTTATACCTCTGTTATAATATTTTACCACTTTTATCAAACACGTCTCTAAAGAGAACTTCAAATATCCCTACATGGAATACAAAAATTCTCAGATCTTAATATTTTGCCGAAAGGTACTTGGAAGACACAATTTGACGATATTGCTAGCAACTTCGCCCCGCAGATGACTAATAGCCTGGGCACGGTCTAGGAGACACTGTAAGACTATTATAGGAATGTATTTTAACACAAATCAGATAATCTTATCTTATCTATCTATATATATAAAGCTCAATGTTTGTCTGTCTGTCTGTCTGTCTGTCTGTTATGTGTACAAATCCACACCGTTTCACCGATCTGAACCAAAATTTGTATACTTACCCTTCGGATCCCTGCGGGTAACCCTGTCCACTTGAAATTTCCGACAGACCACCCCATTCCCTGCATTTAGGCCCTTTGTCCCAAATCTACACCGTTTCACCGATCTCAACCAAAATTTGTATACTTACCCTATGTAACCCTGTGAATAACACTGTCCACTTAAAATTTCGGACAGACCACCCCATTTCCTGCATTTAGGCCCTTTGGCAAACTTCTACACTGTTTCACCGATCCGAACCAAAATTTGTATACTTACCCTTTGCAACCCTGCGCGTAACCCTGTCCACTTTAAATTTCGGACAGACCAACCCAATCTCTGCATTTAGGCCCTTTGTTCCAAATCTACACCGTTTTACCGATCAGAACCAAAATGTGTATACTTACCCTTTGCAACCCTGCGGGTAACCCTGTCCACTTTAAATTTCGGACAGTCCAACCCAATCTCTGCATTTAGGCCCTTTGGTCCAAATCTACACCGTTTCACCGATCAGAACCAAAATTTGTATACTTACCCTTTGGTACCCTGCGAGTAACACTGTCTGCTTGAAATTGCGGACAGACCACTCCATTCCCGGAAAGTGGACAGGGTCCGTCCCAAAGGCAATGGAAAAAAGGGGTAAAACCAGACCCGCTCAGAATAGCTTGCTCATTCATCGCGAGGTCACATGAGAAAAATGTCCAGACCCCGCCGTGTTACCTGTTATTGCTGACTATGCTGATGTCCATACAGGGTCTTTGCTCAAACCGCTGTAGTGTTACGAAAGAATGAGTGATTCACCGGTCAATGTGAATAGGACCGGGAACCCCCCCGAACGTCTGTCATCATATATCGTCATCATCTGCGATATTCTCAGCTACGTGCAGCTTGGACCAGAGCAGTACTCGATAAGCTCTTTCACTACACGCATCGAGTATAGGCCTAGGCCAGAATATAACGTTCAGACTTTGGAAGACATCGAAGGTAGTAATCTGAATTACCTATATCAGATTTAAAATTACACCATGTTCGTTTAGTAGCCATTTTTCATTACCTTATTATTATCATAAGGGCAAATGACCTAGATGTTACACCCTTTATACCACTAATCACCACACACAATAAGTCTTCATCGCCTGTGAATTTTGAAATATTTCTTTCTATCACGGTAGTTTGTAAGTTTGTCGTGTCAATTCAACAGTAGTTTTCATTACCATCCTCATCAAAAGGGCAAATGACCTAGATGTTACGTCCATTATACTACTAAGTAACACCACAGTCTTCATCGCCTGTGATTTTTAGCCTACTTTTCACATTTTGCAAAAATGAGGAAAAAGTAGACTTATGAGATCGGGCAAATGTGTGTCTGTCTGTCTGTCTGTCTGTCTGTCCGTCTGTCTGTCTGTCTGTACTTCTGTCTGTCTGTCTGTCTGGCTGTGTGTGTGTCCCCCCCTATCAACTCCTAAACGGCTGCAGCAAACGAAACAAAATTTGGTAGGAGTAAAGATCTATACCTGAATATCTCACGGCCATATTTGAAAATGATGTCAGTGCTACCAACTGCTAAAAAATCGCAATTGAAATTTGAGCTCCATGTTGGATATCTTGGAAAGTATGAATGGGAGCTATTTCAAAAGTGGCACACGTACAGATCATAATATTTCAGTTTAATTTCCAGGAGGCCAAACATGGCAGTGTTGCCAAATGATTATAAGCCTCCTGATAGGTCCAATTTTTAAATGCATATAACTTCTACACTATCAAGCGGAATTCAACCAAATTTCGTATGTTGTATGTGTACATAACCAGATATGACTGAGCGTATTCTTAAGACCTACCAGGGCTGCCAACTGTTATTAAATGCTCCTAATTTATTTTATCCAAATACCAATATATCAGAAAGTATGCAAGCCGACAGCTTTAAACTATGCACACGTATAGTACCTGACATTCTATATTAAGTTGGAGTAACTTATATACGTCAGTGCTACCAACATGATTCTAAGCCTGCTGACAGGTCCACCTTTAAATACATAAAACTTCCATACTATCATTTGGATTTCAACCAAATTTCGTATGTGCTATGTGTACCATAACAGATATGACTATGCGTATTCTAAGGAGCAACCAGGGCTGCCAACTGTTAATATGTGCTGTCCCTATTTTTGTTACCCTAATATCAATATATCAGAAAGTATGCAAGCCAATAGCTCTAAACTTTGCACACGTATTGTACCTGGCATTTTAGACGAATTTGGAGTAACTAATATACGTCAGTGCTGCCAACATGATTCTAAGCCTGCTGATAGGTCCAATTTTAAAATGCATGTAACTTCTATACTAACTAATGGATTTCATTCAAAATTGGCACAACAATAGATCATATTACTTCAGATTATTTCTGACCAAGATATGCATGACATTGTTGCCAACATGATTTTACGCGCGCTGTTAGATCCAATGTTTAACTGCATGTAACGTCCATGCTATCTAGTGGACTTCAACCAAATTCTGTATTTAGTACCGTAAGAGACGGAACTAAGAATATATTCAGTCATCAGGGCTGCCAACTGTAGTGCTCTATTAGGATACATTATGCCAGGTATACAGTATTTCGAACTAATTGGAAATTTCGATATTAGCAACTTAATTTCGTCATTATTCTAGATAGGTTCATATTCTGTAGAATAATCATTGGCATGGAAAGTAGGCTGTGTAGTTCTTAACGGAACTTCTTGTTAAAATGTGTATTTCCATTAGTTTGTAAGTTTGATATATCCGTTCAGTAGTAGTCGTCTTCATTATCATCCTCATCAAAGGGGAAAATGACCTAGATGTTACGTCCATTATACTACTAAGCAACACCAGAGTCTACCTAGCCTGTGATTTTAAAAATGTGTATTTCCTTTAGTTCGTAAGTTTGATATACCCGTTCAGTAGTAGTCGTCTTCATTATCATCCTCATCAAAGGAGCAAATGACCTAGATGTTACGTCCATTATACTACTAAGCAACACCAGAGTCTACCTAGCCTGTGATTTTAAAAATGTGTATTTCCTTTAGTTCGTAAGTTTGATATACCCGTTCAGTAGTAATCGTCTTCATTATCATCCTCATCAAAGGGCCAAATGACCTAGATGTTACGTCCATTATACTACTAAGCAACACCAAGCCAGTGATTTTAAAAATATGTATTTCCATTAGTTTGTAAGTTTGATATACCCGTTCAGTAGTAGTCGTCTTCATTATCATCCTCATCAAAGGGGCAAATGACCTAGATGTTACGTCCATTATACTACTAAGCAACACCAGAGTCTACCTAGCCTGTGATTTTAAAAATACGTATTTCCATTAGTTTGTAAGTTTGATATACCCGTTCAGTAGTAGTAGTAGTAGTCTTCATTGTGATCCTCATCAAAAGGGCAAATGACCTCTCATTCCTTTAAAGTATCAATTATTCCCATTCGTTGATAAGTTACATGTGCCAGTAGTCGCTTCTATGTTCATCATCACTATGTAGAAGATGTTTTGCGTCAGAAGAAAAGACAACTGGATGCTCAGGAACGTTAACGATATATCGACTGCGAAATCTGGAAGCTTCTCTTTGAGGAATTGCTTCAGACATTTATCGTACAGTTTAAACCTTAACAAGACGAAACTTTTAACCAGATAGCGATCTAAGTGGGAGCTTTTTGGCAAAAAATAATCAAGTCTTTCCCGAAATGTGAGTCCTAAAAATAACTTTTTCCATTATTTTCTAAGTTTCATATGTCAGTTATGTAGTAATTTTCAATATCATCCTGATCAGTAGGGCAAATTACCTAGATGTTACGCCCTCAACGTCATTTGGGGTAAATGACCTAGATTTTAAGTCCATTATATTTCTAATCACCACCACATAAAGTCTTCTACGACTGAGATGTCACGAATTCTGGGACCGCTAACGACATATCTCGACTCGGACTGAAGACAAATATCACGAGAATGATCATTATTTTACAGAGCCTTCCCATAGTGACTTAAGTATAAACATTGTCACTGGGTTTGATAATGTAAGAAATGAATACATAAATATAATTTATGACGTTGAGTGTTAAGGAGACTGAAATATTATCATCTTTCCACCGGGCGAAGCCGGGTACTACTGCTAGTATACATATAAAAAGGAATGTCTGTGTGTTCGTCTTTTATGCGTTCATAAACCATTCATCCGATTGCGATCAAATTTCGGTGAGTTGTTGTAAACACATCCGGAAGGTTTATAGGCATAGCTAATCCATTTCATAATAGATAGCGCGCGAGTAGCTAAAACAAATGCGTAATGGCGATGCGTTCATATACAATTCATCCGATTGCGATCAAATTTTGGTGAGTTGTTGTGCACAGTCCCGGAAAAGTTATAGGCGTAGTAAATCCAATTTACAATAGATCGTGCGCGAGTAGCTTCAACAAAATGGCGTGCGTTTGTTTCAAGAAAATCCCACATGCGTTCATATGCCATTCATTCCTTTGCGATGAAACTTGGGTGAGATGTTCTGTACACTTCAGGTAAGGTTTCTGGCTTAGTAAATCCACTTAACATTAGGTAGCGCACGAGTAGATTCAACAAATGATCGACGACAGGCGAAGCGTTTCAACAAATTCCTGTAAGCGTTCACATACCATTCGTCTGATATCGATGAAACTTGGGAGAAAGGTTGTGTACACTACAGGCAAAGTTTCTGGCTTAGTAAACCCACTTAACAATAGGTAGCGCACGAGTAGATTCAACAAATGAGCGACGGGATATGCGATCAACAAAGTCCTGAATGAGTTCACATACCATACGTCCGGTAGCGATGGAACTTCGGTGAGTGGTTGTGTACACTTCAGGCAAGATTTCTGGCTTAGTAAATCCACTTTACGATAGGCAGGGCACGAGTAAATTCAACAAATGAGCGCAAAGCGTTTCAGAAAAGTCCCGTATGCGTTCATATACTATTCGTCTGATAGCGATGAAACTTGGGTGAGATGTTGTGTACACTTCAGGGAAGCTTTCTGGGTTAGTAAATCCACTTAATAATAGTTATCGCACAAGTAGATTAAACAAATGAGCGACGACGCGCGAAGTGTTTCAACATAGTCCCGTATGCGTTCATATACCATTCGTCCGATAGCGACTAAACTTAGGTGAGTTGTTGTGTACACATCAGGGAAGGTTTCTGGCTTAGTACATCCGCTTTACAATAGGTATCGCAGAAGTAGATTCAACAAATGATCGACGGCACGCGAATCGCTTAAACGAAGTCACGTAGCGTCCAAATACCATTCATCCGATTGCTAAGAATCTTTGGTTGGATTGTTGTGCGCACTCCAGGAAAGGTTTCTGACTTAGTAAATCCTTTTTACAATAGGTAGCAAACGAGTAGATTCAAAAAATGAGTAACGGCGCGCGTATCATTTAAAAAAAATCGTATGTGTTCATATACCATTCATGCGATTTCAATGAAATTTAGAGAAATGTTGTTTCCACTCCCGCAAATATTTCTGATTTAGTAAATACATTTTACAATTGGTAGCGCACGAGTACATTCAACTAATGAGCGACAGCGCGTGAGTCGTTTCAATCAAGTCCCGTATGCGTTCATATACCATTCATCCGATTGTGATAAAACGTTGGTGAGTTGAGTACAGTCCTGCGAAGGTGTACGAATTAGTAAATCCATTTTTCAATGGGTGGCGCACAAGAAGATTCAACAAATGAGTAAAGGAGCGTGAATCGTTTAAACAAAATCGCGTATGCGTTCATATGCCATTCATCCGATTGTGATGAAACGTTCATGAGTTGTTGTGTACACGGCAGGGAAGGTTTTCGAGTTATTAAATCCATTTTACAATTGTTAGCGTACGAGTATATTCAACAAATGGGTGACTCGTATCTTTTCAACAAAGTCCTGTATGCGTTCATATACCATTTATTTCATTGCGATGACACTTTCGTGAGTTGTTGAGCACGCTCCTATGACATTTTTGAGACAGTAAATCAATTTTACAATAGTTTAGAGGTGGTTAACAGAAAATAAATAAATATTGGGAATCCAAAAGCCCTTCAACAAACAAAGTTACAACACCAACACTTTCTTTGATTGGCATTGCAACGCATGCCGGGTACAGCTAGTTAATATTATATATTCTTATGCCCTGGTGACAAACAACAAAACTTAATGAAATAAATACATATTCTATCAATAGCCTTAAGTACCGTAAGCCTACATTTACCACAATGATAAAACTATCCAACTTACTTCTCTCTTTGCCACTGTGCGACGATATTGGTTATCGTGTTGGCAGCTTGCACAAGCTGTTACACTCAGTTCAACAGTGCCCCTCCTCGCCACGAAGTTATCATCTAATTTGCATGAAATGGCAGAAATATAATTTTCTACTTTATAGCCTACTGTTACTATGGGCCTATATAAGGGAGGAGATGTGGGGACTCCCCCAGAAAAACGACAATAAATGTTAAGAAAGTGTTGCTTTGGTAAAAGCATAAAATAGCCTGATTGTAAATTTGGTTGTACCCTAATCTTAACTCATTGGCTAACATATAAACAATATTAAGATTGAAATTAGACTACCTTGTGGTGTAGCATTCTTGGCTGCCGCCACGGAGATCTGAAATCGATTATCGAGTGTGCCAAGAAATATTAATTCTGGTCTGAGGGCTGGAACGGGGCACACTCAGGCTTGTGAGGCAAAGCCTAGAATTCCACAGGGGGCCTATGGTACTTTTGAGAGAAAAAATATCAAAAACTGTTCACCTTTCTGTTTAATAAATTCAAAAATATTTAGATATTTGCCCTTCATACTCCGTAGGCGTTAATAGAGTATTCATTGTACGAAATGTATTTGTGTTTTGTGTTGTATTTTACAACTTTTTTGTATAGCCACTAATAATTATTGTAGGCTATATAAACTTGTAATTTTTCCAATTAACTGTTCTCTAAATGAATTACACAAAGTTATGTTTTAAGATATTGGTTGATATTTCCGGGTATTCTGCGGTGACAATCCACCGAGAATACTCAAAATGTTCCAGCATAGTCAGCCCCCCCCCCTCCCCACCGAAAAATATTGTACATTCTGCACTGAGTACTCTTTCATTTCATAGAGAATCTGCATCGTCCACCATCGCATGCATTTTATCTCACTGGCAAGTTATTCTGCAGCCAAGTCGGATAAAACCACTCAGTGCCTTTTGAGCCATTTATTCTCACTAAGCAGCTATGAATATGCCGTGAACTGTTGATTTGTATTGCTTTTTACTTTCCCCTTATTGCCACTTAAGTACCACCGTAAAAGATCCATCCACCAACTAAACTTTTGTGAAGCTAAATATCTAGGTTATATTTCGTTGAAAAGCTCTATCAAAGTTCCAACGTTCACCACTAGGAGTCAGTGATATCTAATAGCAAAAGAGTGAACTACTTGAAATTGAACGAAACTTGTAGCTGACACCATGGGTGTCCGCTTGAAGCAGCTCGGCCTCAGACACTCCCGGCACTAAAAGCCATACGCTAAATTAAATAAAAAGAAACACCGTAAAACTGTATCCCTTAATTGGCATCTTCTTTCACGGAAACTGCCACTTATATTCATTTCAAAATATAAAATACTTTCTTCCATTTATACTGTGCAAAACAACAATAAAATATTACTATTAGAAATATTAATGTATTGATTGACCTCAACGGATACGCGCGTTAACGTGCAAGGCCACCGTCAGTTCCCTTGAAATGTTCCTCCTCACCTTGTCTCCGATCCCGTAAAATGGGGAATAATAAGTAGAGATAATTATTATTATTCTTTCGTTTCACCCTCTCTGGGGTCGTTCAATCAATCACATCTCCGTGTGCTGTTCTTTCCTTTGTGCCCGGTATATCTTCATTCTTTCTGATCTTTTCCTCTCTTCTTCAGAGAGTATGGGTTGGGATTGAATGTAGATTTGTCTTGGAACCTTATATTTTCGTTTTTAGGAATTAGTTTTGCTTGTCAATTGAGCAGTGAATATTCTGTTATTTTTTTTTAAATTCTACAAGGCCGTTTTCAGTTTCTTGAAACCATCTGGGTTTTGTTTTACGGGTACGGAAGAAATCAAAGATTTGTTTGGTTAATCTATTAGAGTTCATTCTCAGAAGATCACCGTAAAGATTTTTCCTCCCTTTGTCATAGTACCTGGAAGTTATTATTATTGTTATTATAAGGCGATCTACTCTCCAAATTCAACACAGCGAAACCGACGCTGTATTGGGTAGTCTGTGGCTTTTGTCTTGGTATCATCAAATGTGATACGAGAGATCTATTACGAGATCGCCGGGAATCAAACTACCACTGATCCACCGAGCCATAGCAATATGCACTGTTTACACTGGGTGCAACTCTTGACAGAACGCTGTCATCTATGAAAGACTGCTGCCAAGCTCAAGACACGGAACCTTTGTGGTACCAACACTCTTTTCTATCGCTGAATACTGTTCCCCTTTTTGATAAATAGTTTGTTGTTGTTAAGGACTTAGTGACATGTTGTTGTTTGAGTCTTCAGTCTTTTGACTGGTTTGATGCAGCCCTCCATGCCTCCCTGTCCTGAGCTAATCGTTTCATCTCTACATAGCTGCCACACCCTACATCCGAGGCAATCTGTTTAACATATTCTAACCTCGGTCTATCCCTACAGTTCTTGTCCTCGACCCTTCCTTCCATAACTAAGCTTGCTATTCCTGGGTGTCTTAGTATGTGTCCTACCAACCTATCTCTTCTCTTCATTAGCAGTCGCCAGAAACATCTCTCCTCTCCCACTCGTCTTAATACCTCTTTGTTTGTAACCCTATCTACCCATCTGATCTTCATCATTCTCCTGTAACATCACATTTCAAATGCTTCAATTCTCCTCTTTTCTGCTGCACCAATAGTCCAAGTTTCACTTCCATAGAGCGCCACGCTCCAGACAAAGGCTTTCAAAAATGACTTCCTAATACCTAAATCTATATTCGATGTCAGCAAATTCCTTTTTTGTAGAAATGCTTTTCTTGCCTGAGCCAACCTACTTTTTATATCCTCTTTGCTTCGTCCATCACTGGTTATTCTGCTTCCTAAGTAACAGCAGTCTCCTACTTCCTTCACCTTTTCACCTGCCAATTTGATCTCCATACAGGTTTCTGATTTATTTCGGCTGCATTCCAGTATTTTTGTTTTACATTTATTAATTTTCATCATGAATTCTTTCCGTAAGACGGAGTCCATACCATTCAAAAACTCATTCAAATCCTCTGGCGTGTCGGCCAAGATGACGATGTCATCAGCAAATCTCAGAGTTGAAATTATTTCTCCTTGAATCTTCACTCCCACTTTAAATTTTTCTCTAATTTCCTTCATTGCTTGTTCAATGTAAAGATTGAAAAGTATGGGTGATAAGTTGCAGCCTTGCCTTACGCCTTTCTGAATACCAGCTTCTCTCTCATGTCCTTCAACTCGAATGACTGCTGTCTGGTTTCTGTATAGATTGTATATCACCCTCCTATCCCTGTACTTTATTCCAATCGATTTCAAAATGTCAAACAATTTAGTCCAATCAACGTTATCAAAAGCCTTTTCTAAGTCTACAAAAGCCATGAACGTTCTCTTATCTTTCCTTATTCTACCTTCCAAAATCAGCCTAAGACTTAGTACAGCTTCCCTTGTTCCTACATTTCTCCTGAAACCAAACTGGTCTTCACCCAACTCCGTTTCTATCTGGCTCTCAATCCTCTTGTAAATTATTCGAGACAGGATCTTTGAAGCATGAGTAATCAAGCTGATTGTACGGTAATCTTCACATCTGTCAGTTCCCACTTTCTTTCACCTCGACAAGTTTCTGGAAATCCAGACCTGGAAAGTTTGAGCCAAATATCATTATTATTATTATCGCTGTGGCTCAGTTTATTGCGGACTTTGAGAGATGTGAGCTCGATCCGTTCTGCGTGGTTTCCCCCATTTTCAACTCAAGCAAATGCTAGGACGGTACCTTTTAATAAGTCACGGTCGCTTCCTTCCATTGTCTTGCCTAGTTTCATTCTCCTTCAGTCATTTCGTCTCTTATAAACTCCTCTCATGAGGTTGGCCGTAAAATCACCCTCCACAAGGAAGAGAACAAATCATATCATCCAATCCCCAAGTCTGTTGAAACGGGAAAAATAAGAGGTTGACATACATATATTTATTATTATTATCATTGTTTCACAACGTAGACAACTATGCAGGGCAATTTAAGAGATTCAAGGTTTGAACTCTGGCACTGACAGCGGCCATCATCAGTGTGGTATTTGCTGGATTCTTCCCACTCTCCGTCTAGGCAAATGTCGGAATAATAATATACTTCAGGTCCCGGGGCATCTGATCATTTCTAGACCACAATGAAAAGTCAGGCAAACTACTACAGACACCACAGAAACACAGGTTATCAGACAAATTACATGATCAAGATTTACCAATAACAACTGCCAAACGTATTGTTTGGCGGCTCGTGGCGCAGTGGCTAGCATCCCAGAGGTCCGTGTTCGATTACCAGCTCTGCCAAGAAATTTATTTCTGGCCTGAGGACTGGAGTGGGGACCACTTAGCCACGTGAGGCAATGTAGAGAAGAGGCGGGTACGATTACCACCTCAGCCATCCCGGAAGTGGTTTTCCGTGGTTTCCCACTTCTACTCCAGGAGAATGCCGGGAAGGTTCCTAACTTAAGGCCTCGGCCGCCTCCCTCCTAATTCTCAAATTAATTGAACTCATTAATACAGCCATCACACTACCACAGGTTATCAGACAAAATTACACACACACACCAAAGTATTCAGCGATGAATGTCCGCGATGTCCAATCCCTTTAAATGGACAATAACAACAAGGAAGTACCGTAATGGTTGGAAATAAGGAAAATATATTAACGTATAATACAGGGGCTGATAACCACACTGTTCCGCTCCTTAGAACAACATTCAAGCTACTACAACTAACATTCTCCTTGATAACGACAAGAGTTATAACTATACCTATGTTTTTAGGTTTAAGTGGGCTGTTTATATGCCTGGGGTTGGAAATGGGAAATCTCGAAAAAAAATCAGGATGTCCAAGGTGGGATTCATACCCAAATTCTCTCGAAATAGCGCTTCACCGTGGTCGAGTTAACTTTCCTCTATGTCATATTTAATTTTTTGTGTGTATTTTGCCTTGGGATGGTCATATTTGTGATTTTCATTTGTTTCTAATAGTTCAGGCAGCACTCCCTAGATTGTGGTTCCACAGAGGAACCTCAAGTGTCCCAATTTATCGCCACCATTTTCCTTAAAACAAAATGGCAGAAATCCCAATATCAAAACTCAAATGAAATTACGAATAAGCATCTGAACTAAATTTTGCAAACACATACTTCGATGTGGGAAGTAATCAGGGGCAAATACTGGTCATGAAAGTCAGGCTTGCTCTTCCATTCATAAATGTTGAGGGGGTGAGATATGCATAGTTCTGAATGAATAAAATGCATAAAACCATTAATCGCTAAATCACATGAACATTTTAACTATCGGTTACACGAACATGCATTCAAACTTGTTACGGTACGTCGCACCTTGTATTCAAGAAGGGCCAAAAAATAACACATTTTCAAAATCAATCCCATTTAATAATTATTAACAAATCGTGACAAACCAGTGATTACATAATTTGAACAAGTAAACGTCAAAGTACATACACAGAAAAAATGCAACTATTTGTCAGATCTACCTACTTGAAAACAAACTCTACTCTGCGACTCTTCTTTTTTACTGTAATCTAATTTTTGCAAGCAATCATATCTCAATCGACAACATAGCTAATGATGATAGCCTTTCCTGACCTTGAGTCGATCTGCAATATGTATTAATGCCTCTCAGTGTTGGAAAAGAACGTTCTGCAGAGGTATTGTTGCTGCTAATTTGATGAGCTTGAAAATCTCTGAGATACCCATGTAGAATGTATTAGTATGCACAAACATCATTAACTCTGAGAAACCTTTCTCTTTAAACTCACTCTTAATTCAGTTTTTAAAGCTAACAATGTCGAAAATTGACCTATAGGTCTTTTCTAGGGTAGTAACATCACTGTCTGGAAACGTATTTCTGTGCTTCTCAAACAAATCACAATCCAGCTGCGAGAAGAACACAAATTTCTTATTTGGACAAGTACACTGTCAATAATTTAATTGAATAGACGTTTGTATTTTGATTTTCCTGATTCACGCCTGTTAGAGCATGGCTGTCCTCCTTAAACATCGATTCCAGTATCAACATGCCCATACAAACTATCGAAATCTTCATCTCTCATCGACTGGATATTTAGAAAGAGATCCTCAACCTTCTTGCCACAGTACCGTACTGTATATCCAGACTTTTTGTTTGTAAAATATTGAACACAGTATCGAAGAATAAACAAATCATGGAGAACACTGCCAGCAGTAATTTAGTGTTGAACTGAAGTTAGAAGAACAAACATTCTTCTGCTTTTTATGTACGGTAGTGTTTTCATCCTATCGTCTGAAGTATCCTGTAGCCTACATGTTGAAAGAATTTAACCAACATATCATAACACTGTATCTAATCACAGTATTAATAAGACGTGAAGCAAAATTCCATCTCATTGGTGCTACTGTCGGCAACTTCTTCTGAACAAAATCTCGAAGAGCAGCTGCTCTCTTTGTAGACATAAACAAATGCAGCAAGTCCTGACATTGTTTGGAAGAAAGTTGTACGTTCTTTGATTTTTGAAGCAGACTGCTGTAGTGTTAAATTCAAAAGGTGGCTATAACAATGCACAAATGTCGCACATGGATACTGGTCTTGAACTAGTTTATTGAGCACATTCACATGATCGGCTAACACAGCAGCACCGTCGTGTGCTTGAGTCACAATTTTTTCCTCACAACTGAACTGTTTTAAAATAGCACGAACATGATTTATGAGGGCTCCAGCAGTGCGACTTTACTAACGTCTGCAAAACCAAGAAATTTTCATCTACAAAACGGAGTAAAGCACAGAGTTGTGACTTATTAATAACATCACACGTTTCGTTCAAGATCCTCCTTTTTTTCTCACAATTACTTAACTTATTTTAGTTATTAAATCATTTTGGATTGCAGACCAGGCCCTTCTAAACTGGTGGAGTCTTTTAGATGAGCTGCCAGAAGATGATCATATTCACTTATAATTTGTAGAATTGAATAGTCCTCCGAAAAAATGGAATTGATAACAAGCTGTCAATAATGTACGGTTCGGAACCCATTGCAGTACGTCAAATCTTTCATAAAAGATGAAGAGTAACTTACAGTAAACTTGTCACTGTAGTTCTCAGACCAGAACTTCCAACTGCACGTTACAAACGTGACAGCCCTGGTGAGAAGAGACCTGCGCGCGCATACATTTCTCGCTGTGTCGACAGCTCCGCTGAAGCTCTGAAGACACGAGCAAGCCTCGTTGTGATCTCCAAGATATATGCAACATGCGATTTGTATAACGCACATCTATTACAGATACGGGGCGTATAGTAATTATTGAACTGGCCTGATTTAGAAGAATATTGCGCTTGCGCAGCAAGCGTAGCATGCTCGGAGAAATCGCCCCTGGTGAGTTTGTTATTAGGGAACACAGCGATGACACAATGCATTCCTCACATAAGTCAAGCAGCATTGCGCGTCATAGAAGCTCATGTCACCACGTACAGTTAAACGATGACAGAGGCTACTTGAGCTGAGTCATATTCTACTCGCGCAACTGTACCTGTCAACGAAGCAGGCTGACGTGTAACACAAGTAAACAAAGAATAATTCCCATCTCGACCGCCGGAAATCATTTCGTGAAAGGCTAATATGATGCAAGCGGTAGCCGTGCTGCCAACGTAACTTCTGTAGCTAGCTCTCGCAGACGCATGTAGGCGCTGCGGAGATCATTCCCAGACTCACTGTAGATACCGTACCGGACCGGTAAATTGATCATCAAACTAGGAAAGTTGACGTACCTAGCGTAGTGGCTAGCTTTTTGGATGACCGCAAAGGCCCGGCTTCGATTCCTGGCTCAGCCACAAGCCATTTATTTCTGGGCTGATGGATCGTGAGGCAGAACTCTGCGATTCTGGAAGTGGTTCCCCACTCCTCCTCAATGCGAATGCTGGGATAGTACCCAACCGAAAGCCATGGCCACTTCCTACCCTAATCCTACCTCAATTACAAATGCACACTAGTTTAGGCTTCACAGAGTTGGGAAAAATCCTGGTCCTCCGAATATGTATTTTCTGTATTATACAAAATATCGCTACTCACAAAAGTATTTTAGGTACAAAATAACGATACAATTACACATTTACGGAAAATAGAAAATACTATTTTAAAAATCATTTCAAAATACAAAACAGGGGCGTATATAGAGTTTTATTTCGGGGGGTGTCAAACCGAGGGTTAGGGGGCATGGTATAGGCCCCAAAGAATAGGGAGTCCGGGGTTCTTCACGGGAAACCTTTGTATAATTTGGTGCAAAATGATGAATTTTAAGGCTCTCTGGCATCACTTTTCCTACCAATTTGTTGTGATTTATGTTTGGTTAATGTCAAACACAGCTAAGACCATTTTATGATACTTTTTATTAATACAATCATCTTGCTCACTTGATAGTGTTTACATGGCAAGAATTAACATTACTGTTTTGATTTACAACTTACACTATAATATAAAGTCAAGATTTCTTGAAGCATTGCCAAATCGGTTTATAACTTCATCGTCAGTAAAATGTATGTCCCTGTGAATAGATAACCTTACTAGACCGTTAAGTCTGTTTTCAGAAGTAGAATTCTTAAGTATGTTTTCAACCAACTCAAACTCCGTTCGGCAGTAGCCTACCGGTAGCTACAGAAAGACGGAAATTTGCCAAAAGTTTGATAAGGGTATAAAAGTTAGGGAAAATAACTTTTGTCACACGCTTCAGGGGCACTTGTTGATGTTCTTGGTACGTTCATAAGAGCGAAGGCACTGGAGAGTAATTAGAGGTTATGTTGTTACACATAAGATCGGAGCAAACGGATTGTCACACTGTTTACATCGCTCTACCGTCGCATTGCGTTGCAACGTTGCCATACGTCGCTTAGTAACAATAGTACATGACAAGTACGAGTAGCCTATATTCGTTTTAGGTTTTAATTCATAAACAAACAATATATGTGACAAAAATTTCGGGGGGTGGGGGGGCGGGCCCCCCGCCCCCTCCCTTATATACGCCCCTGATACAAAGTACTTTCTTTCACTTAGACTGTTCAAAATAACAATAATATATTACTATTAGAAATATTACTGTCATTATTGACCTGAACGGATACGCGCGTTAACGTGGAAAGCCACCGTTAGTCCCCTTGAAATGTTTCTCCTCACCTTGTCTCCGATCCCGTAAAATGGGGAATAATATGTAGAGATAATTATTATTTTTCTTTCGTTTCACCCTCTTTGGGGTACGTTGAATCAATCATTTCTCTGTTTGTTGTTCTTTCCTTTGTGCCCGGTATCTCTTCATTCTTTCTGATCTTTTCCTCTCTTCTTCCGAGATGATGGGTTTCGATTGAATGTAGATTTGTTAGTTATTGCAGTGTTAAGGGTCGGAACTACGAGGTCATCTGCCCCTAATGTAGATTTGTCTTGGAACCATATATTTTCGTGTTTAATAAATAGTTTTGATTGTCAATTGAGCAGTGCATTTTCAGTAATATTGTTTTAAATTCTACTGGGTCGTTTTCAGTTTCTTTAAACGATGTGGGTTTTGTTTTGCCGTTACAGAAGAAATCAAAGACGTGTTTGGTTAATCTATTAGAGTCATTCTGAGAAGATCACCGTAAAGATTTATCCTCCCTTTGTCATAGTATCTGGGAGTTATTATTATTGTTATTATTAGGCGATCTACTCTCCAAATTCAACACAGCGAAACCGGCACTGTATTGGGCAATCTGTGGGGCTTGTCTTGTAATCATCAAACGTGATACGAGAGATCTTTTACGAGATCGCCGGGAATCAAACTACCCTTGATCCACCGAGCTATAGCAGTATGTACTGTTTTCACTGGGTGTAACTCTTGACAGAACGCTGACATCTAAGAAACACTGCTGCCAAACTCAAGACACGGAACCATTGTGGTACCAACACCCTCTTCTAAAGCTGAATACTGTTCCTCAGTTTGATAAATAGTTTGTTGTTTTTGATTGATTTAAGGACTTTGCGACATGTATAATAAAATAAATCAATCAATCAATCAAACAAACCACGACAGGTTTCTGGAAATCCAGACCTGGAAAGGTTGAGCCAAATGTCATTATTACTATTATTATCGCTGTGGCTCAGTTTATTGCGGACTCTGAGACACGTGAGCTCGATGCGTTCTGCGTGTTTTCCCATTTTCAACTCCAAGCAAACGCTAGGACGGTACCTATTAATAGGTCACGGCCGCTTCCTTCCAATGCCTTGCTTAGTTTCATTCTCCTTCACTCATTTTATCTCTTATTATCACATCCCATGAGGTTGGGGTTAGTTGGGGCATCTGGCCGAAAAATCACCCTCCACAAGGAAGAAAACAATCTTTACATAATAAGAGGTAGACATAAATATGATTATTAATATTATCATTATTATTACTATTATCATCATCGTTTCTTAACGTGGATTATAATGCAAGGCATTTTAAGTGATTCAAGGTTTGAACTCTGGCACTGACAGCGGCCATGATCAGTGTGGTATTTGCAGGATCCTTCCCACTCTCCGTCTAGGCAAATGTCGTAATGGTAACATACTTCAAGTCCCGGGGCCTCAGATCATTTCTAGACCACAATGAATAGTCAGGCAAACTACTACAGACACCACACAAGCACAGGTTATCAGACAAATTACATGATCAAGATTTACCAATAACAACTGCCAAACTTAATTTTGGTGGCTCGTGGCGCAGTGACTAGCATCCCTGAGGTCCTGGTTCGATTACCGCTCAGCCACATGAGGCAATGCAGAGAAGAGGCGGGTACGATTACCATCTCAGCCATCCTGGAAGTGGTTTCCAGGAGAATGCCGGGAAGGTTCGTAACTCAAGGCCTCGGCCGCCTCCCTCCTAATTCTCAACATAATTGAACTGATTAATACAGCCATCACTCTACCACAGGTTATCAGACGAAATTACACACACAATATTACACGGGGCTAAATAACCGCAAATGAAGCAATAACAACAACAAGGAAGTACCAAAATGATTGGAAATAAGGAAAATATTATAACGTATAATACAGCGGCTGATAACCTCACTGTTCCTCCCCTTAAATAACATTCAAGTTACTACAACCAACATTCTCCTTGATAAGAACAAGAGTTATAGGAGAATGTGGGCTGTTTATATGCCTGGGAGGTGGAAATGGGAAACCTCGAAAACAATTTTCAGGATGGCCAAGGTGTCATCGTGGTCGAGCACTAGTACAAGACACCACAGTGTCATGTTTTTATCGCCACCATTTTACCTGAAACAAAAAGGCAGAAACCCCAAAATCAAAACTCATATGAAAATACGATTTAAGATTGGAATATCATATTTGAATGTGCGAAGCGTTTTCAAGAAGACGGTTGTACAAATCAGCCAAGCTTTATAATACATGACTTATGATCCAAAGTGATTCTCGTTCCGATACATTAAAATAGGGACCCTCTGTTACTTTATGATCACGAATATCTTATAAAACAATAAAATATATAATTATCACATTAGTGACAAGGTATGACAGTATGTGTAGCCTTGTATGGCGAAAGCTAAAGAATTGACTCCCCATACTTTCAAGATGGTGGCTGCGTGAATTATTAGAACATTATAATCGACAACTCTGAAATTATTTGGGTAATTAACACAACTCTGACCAGCAGGTGAATAACATATAAGACCTCCCACTTGCATTAGTGAAAAGATGTTCATGCACAATTAAGGCGCAACTTAGTAGAAGACGAGTAATATATTAGATGCGTCAGTTGCATTACTGATGAAATTATCACAGTGAATATAGCGCGTAGTGGCCATCCTGAAATTGCATTGTTTAAAAATAGATATCATTCTATACTTTTGAACTACAATAACGAAAATTAGAGATAAGGTTAAATCTCGAGGCGTATAGAAAGCCTAAAGCAAAATATCAGCGACATTACATTTTCATGGTTACGGTTAGGCGTAAAATTTAAACGTAATAGTGAATCATTCAGAAAGCAATTGCACAATTAGAATGAAACTTAGCATCAACGAAGTACCGTTTATGAGATGTTGCTGAAATTAGCCTTAGATATGACACACAACGCGTGGCGGCCATCATGAAAATATAGAATATGATAATGAATGACTAGATATATTTTAAGAGACAACAAAAAATAGCTTTGTACGTGGCTACTTTGACTAAGTCAACAGAACAACGACTCCGTAAGTTCACGATGGCTGCTGGCCGTATTCCTATGCCTAATATATTCATCGTACGATATAATATCAAGCGGAAATTTAGTAAGGGAGGAGTACCGTACAAACATTACGATATAGCGCGCAGCTGCCATCTTGAATTTATAAAATATTCAAAAAAATAACTATATATTATAGAGATATTAAATCTCAAATTATCATTAATATAGAACCAAATGTGGATTTTCATACCAAAGTTAAAAGAGCATTTACGCTATATGTTTCAGGCGATGGCTGAGACTTCAACATCAATAACATATGATCCAATTACGCAACTACCACGAAACTTTGTAACAGATGGTCGCACGACTATCACACTGCAAAGAGCACGCAATAGTATACTTACGACATTCATATCGATAATCCACTATTCATCACAATTACAATGACGAGACGCAGAAAATATATAGGCTCACATAATACGCTTTCTTTGCAGAAGTCGAAAGATAAAAGATTTCATACATTCAAGATGGTGGAGTGGCATAACATTAGTTAGGGTAACACGTATGTCTTTAGAGTTATTTATTTATATATTTTATAGTTTCAAGATGGCAGCTGCGCACAATTTGCTCTTATACTCGTCATGTTCATAACAGAAAGTCTTCATATAAAAATGATTGCCAAATACTGGGAACATTGATTCTCTGGACCATACAGTAAGTTACGGATAATGCTTGATTCCCATGCCTGGCATCATGAAATTATATTTTTGATGACCTTGTAGTTAGAGCACAGGACGCTTCCTACACAAAGGTCAGTGTTACTAAAATTTAGTAGAGATATGTAAAATAGTTTAGTCGTAATTTTATTTTAGCTATGTATATTTTGGGTGGCTGCAATTTTTGTTTTCCATGGCATTGCTAAAAATAACACATGACACTGAGATGTCCTTTGCTAGCACTACCCCTGAGGCAAATTGGGTTCAATTCAGTCTCTTCGTGTTTAAATGATACACACACATTGATGCACGCACACAGACACACGGACATTTTGGTCCGTGTAGAGCTCATAACTTTATTTCCATTGTTTACTACACACGAAAGTAGGCTGTTTTAGGAAAAGTCGATCATGCCAATTGTCTTCAACATGGAGTCCTGTATCATCCTTCAAGCAGTTGTTCTCTTCCACAGCATTGTTTATTTCTCCATCCTCGTTACGATGGCTTGTGACGATATATAAATACACACATCAAAAAAAGTTTTGCATCACCTCGGTTCCAAGAGTTCCGGAACCGTTAAATACAAAGGGAATAGAGATCAACACAAACAACATTTCAGCTCGTTTTATTGCTCATGAGACCCACACATTGCATGTTGTACCATCATACAGCTAGACTTTCAGCATTTGTGGTCCAGATTGCAGTACACACCACTACCTCTAATACCCAGTAGCACGTCCTCTTGCATTGATGCATGCCTGTATTCGCCGTGGCATACTATCCACAAGTTCATCAAGACACTGTTGGTCCAAATTGTCCCACTCCTCAACGACAATTCGGCGTAAATCTCTCAGAGTGGTTGGTGGGTCAAGACGTCCATAAACAGCCCTTTTCAACATATCCCAGGCATGTTCGATAGGGTTCATGTCTGGCGAACATGCTGGCCACTGTAGTCGAGCGATGTCGTTATCTTGAAGGAACGCATTCACAAGATGTGCACGATGAGGTCGAGAATTGTCGTCCATGAAGACAAATGCCTCTCCAATATTCTGCCGATATGGTTGCACTATGGGTCGGAGGATGTCATTCAGGTATCGTAAAGCCGTTTCGGAGCCTTCCATGACCACCAGTGGCGTACGTCGGCCCCACATAATGCCACCCCAAAACATCAGGGAACCACCACCTTGCTGCACTCGCTGGACAGTGTGTCTAAGACGTTCAGCCTGACCAGGGTGCCTCCAAACACGTCTCCGACGATTGTCTGGTTGAAGGCATATGCGACACTCATCGGTGAAGAGAACGTGATGCCAATTCCGTGGGGTCCATTCAGCATGTTGTTGGGCCCATCTGTACCGCGCTGCATGGTGTCGGGGTTGCAAAGCTGGACCTCGCCATGGACGTCGGGAGTGAAGTTGCGCATCATGCAGCCTATTGCGCACAGTTTGAGTTGAAACACGACGTCCTGTGGCTGAACGAAACGCATTATTCAACATGGTGGCATTGCTGTCAGGGTTCCTCCGAGCGGCAATCCGTAAGTAGCGGTCATCCACTACAGTAGTAGCCCTTGGGCGGCCTGAGCGAGGCCTGTCATCGACAGTTCCTGTATCTCTGTACCTCCTCCATGTCCGAACAACATCGCTTTGGTTCACTCTGAGACGCCTGGAAACTTCCCTTGTTGAGAGCCCTTCTTGTCACAAAGTAACAATGCGGACGCGATCGAACTGCGGTATTGACCTTCTAGGCATGGTAGAACTACAGACAACATGAGCAGCGTACCTTCGTCCTGGTGGAATGACTGGAACTGATCGGCTGTCGTACCCCCTCCGTCTAATAGGCCCTGCTCATGCATGGTTGTTTACATCTTTGAGCAGTTTTAGTGACATCTATGAACAGTCAAAGGGACTGTATCTTGGATACAATATACACAGTCAACGTCTATATGCCGGAGATCTGGGAACCGAGGTGATGCAAAACTTTTTTTGATGTGTGTACCTTTTGAGGGTGTCATTATTCTTCCAATCCTCACCGTAGACATGTTACAGAGGCTTGTCAAAATCTGTCTTGTTTGCCGGATATAGGTTGTGAACAATAGGTAACTGTTCTAGTTCAACTGAGGCAGACCAACCTTAGTTTTGAGCGCTACACCAATCAAAGGACAGTCTAATACTTACAACATTTTCAGTTAGTTAAGGCCAACAAGATGCTGTAACGGAGCACACGAAACTTCAATAAATCCATTTCCGGCTTGATCTTCTCTCCATAAGCTTGGATTATTCCCATAGATTTCAACAATACATAAACAATATAACCTCACTTGCCAGGAATAGCATGCCTCTTGTTTGGAAGATTCTGGAAGAAGCTGAATTTGCTGCACATCGAAGCACTTTGTTGCAGAATAATGTCCTGCGTTTACATTAAATTATGAAACGTTGATGCAGGAAGGCTGTGCAGTCGTTTACTGGCAATGCATTTAGTCTTTTTTACTGAATCAGTTGTTTCATTTTACGGCAGTAACTACAAACATCTAAAGATGGGGAGCAAAATCCAATATTGAAGTAGTCTACTAAACTAAATTTCAAAATATACACATTTTGTTGAAAATTTCAATTCCTTTGTTTTGTTTGAATTAGCATCGAGGTTAATAAACTTTGATACTTGTCTTGAGGAATGTGGTTTCATGCCCCGGAAATTCTTGTTTCTTTTATGTTGAATTTCGAATTTTTCGATATTCTCCCCTATTTTTTCCGGTGATACAGTGACCTTCGCTGTTGGGAACAACAATGTTACGCAATCTCGTAGATTTAGCTAGCAAGCCATCTATAATGATTCTTCTGCAAACCCTAAGGATTTTGCTGTTTTTCTTCATCAACGTGTACTCAAGCAAACAATAGTTCGGCTGTTGCATGATACTTGAAGGCCTAGACCTCCTCTTGACAGGCTTTTAAGAAACAAGGCTGATGCCACTTTATTAAGAATAGATATTAATTGTAATTTTACACAAAACAGCAACAGGATATGAAATATTAACAAGAAAACCTCCTTGCACCATGTGAACAGGGGATGAATGAGTTGTAGCATTTGGGCCAATGATAACCAATTTCTCTTCTTGTTTTCAGGGATTAACTATCCTTTATATCGAGCTATCGTTCTCTGCAACCACAGTCACTAAAGTGTCATCTAACTCACTCATCGTATTAATAGAAGCAAAAGAACTTACCAATGGACACATTGAACTCGCAAGCACTCAATTCAAAATGCTTATCAAACAGCAACAAACACAAAGCATCATGGGTAACGCTTACCTTGCATATAATGATCAGATACCCTGTGATTGGCTGGTTGTGACTAAACCTTTTCTGATTGAACACACGAGGTAGACAAAATTCTTTATCTTTGGTTCCCTATACTTCAACCAATAAATAAGGGACAATTCTTTTTGTCGGTTTGAAATTCAGATGCGTAAGGTATTTCAGGCTGCACTTCCGGTATGTTTTGACTCAAATTAAGACGCCTCTTGGAACTCTAACGTGTAATGTATTGTATGATGTTTCTGACCCAATATTGCGGTCATCGTCAGATTAAATGCACTATAACGTAAAGCGTAAAATTAGATGCTCAGAACAAAAAATCAAGAAATAAAACCTGCACTTCTTATCACTAAAACTACTTATAATAAAAATAGTTTTCCTCGAAATGCAAAATCGGACTATTTTTAAAAGTAATTAGACCCTAGGCTCTCTACGCTTCAGAAACTCTCACTCCTCAACACAAAACAGTTAACGGACATTTGGACGTCTAAAACGTAAAATAATGTGAAATACATTACTGCTGAGAATCAAAGATTGAGTCCATCTTCCATAACCAAATGAATAAATATATAAATGTATCTCCAAACTCATGTACCACATTATGTCTGCACAGAATCTAATTCATGCGGCACTTGGACTAACTTATAAAATTCACACATACCTCAAGAACAATACAACTGGATCAAATTGGTACAAACATTAATGTAAAAAAAACCTGAAAGAATTAGGATCTGCAAATTTGCATGACCGAACAAAAAACAAGAAATTTGCTTTCACACGGAGTTTCGAGGACGAGGAAATAACGTCTAGCCACCATATATGCTCCATGCAACGAAAACAAACTCATTCGTTGAGTATAAAGTAATAATGAGCTAAAAGAAAGGCTAACTAATGTTGATCCCTCGTGGTCCTAAGAGACCCTATCACGATGCAGAAGAAGAAATGCTTAGAAATTGTTAATCATTAGTTCATAACAATGAAATAGGAAACTCTACCAAATTAATTAATTATATTCAACAAATTGTGAATATTACAATGTATTAAGGTAAACGGATATTCATAACTTTAAGTTAATATAGTTGATATGAACTCTGGGTACTGACACATTCGGAGCGTCACTAAGCAAATATTCAAATGGTTCTTAAGGTTGATTGGTTCATCAGTTTAATGGCTGCGGTCATGATCTAATACTACTGGATGTCTCGCTCCCACGGCTGGAGTGAGGCCTCTTGCTTTGCGGTTACATTTACATGGCGGAAGGGGCAAACATCGCTCAAGCTGCATGGCGCGCTCGTTAAGAGATGCTTACTTAGGCTCATTAACACCCTAATTATGATGGGAATTTGTTATCACGAGCTGTTATAATTCAAAAAGAAGATATTAGGTTTAAGCTGTCATTCTACAACATTTCCTTTTTCAAAGTACACGGCAATGACTACAATCTACAGGAGAAGAGAAGGGATACATAGGCCTAACACAATCTAAATTTCCACCACGCGCTTTCATAGAAAAAGTAGGCTATTAGAGTAGAGGTTATTATAGTAGATTTCAGCATAATTTGAAAAATTCGCTTGTTGGGTCACCTTTGCGGATTGGAACAACAATGTTGCGCAATATTGTAGGTTTTACTAGACTACGGCAGTGAGGCCGGATTAAACCCCCACCACCACTCCCTCTGACGTCACATTCTCTGCCATGTAATATTTGATATCTCGCGAACCCATGGTCGGATTTTGACAAATGATGTGTCGTAGGAAAGGTGGTAATGCTCCCTTTCCTATGGACAACTTATTCCAACCCTAAAATAAAACTTACCCCTACCAGGGGGTGAAAAAGTAATTTTTTAGGCAAAAGTTGCTTTCCATGTACAACATGCATGAGGTCCGATACCAGTATGAAATTAAACTTGTTCCACTTGAAAAACATGTATAGTCCTGGATGCCTTTATTATTTAACTGTTTTAGTTTTTAGGCATGCGCAATTGGTTTTTTTGTAAGAGGGCGGACTTTTTGAATAATGATTTATTGATAAGTTACTTTAAAAAATTAACCTAAAGATCCAAAACTAATAGGTCATCGGCTTTTTAATATCCCATGAACCAATAAGGCTAGGGACTTGTATGAGGGGTTGTTGGTGTACCCGCCTACCTGCCCTCGACATTCATCGAATGACAAGCAGCGAACAGAGACAGGTCTTCAAGGCGTTCTGTCACTGCTACCTATTGAACACCCTGAAGATCAGTCATTGAGAATTTACCTGTGGAGTGGAAAGGAACCCTACGAAGAGGCCGAGGCCTTGCAAGAAGGAAAGCAAGCATTCATTGGTAAAAATATAAATGTATTCATAAATAAATCACAAAACAAATAAACAAGAATAAACCAAACAACCAAATATTTATCCCAAAAACCCTAACCCCAGAAATAAAGAACACAAAAACCAGGAGATAGAAAACGAAACCCGTCCCATATTAGCACGAATAACCCCAAAAATAAAAGGAACAGAATACTCAAATTAGGACCGTACATTTCGGAGGTACTCGTCTCGGAAATTAACGCCAAGAGCACGTGGTATGGGTTTTGTGGCCACATAAATTACAATATACAAAACACTAAATAAATAAAAACGTAAAGCCTGACCAGGGCTAACCATGAAGGGGCTTTACTAAACGCTAACACGAATTCCTAATAAACCTATCTGATCAGGGCAAACACAATAAAAGGATAGGAGGACGATACGCGTTCATTACACAAGAAGCCACAGACACCAATCCAATGATCCCCGCTTCATTCCCAATTCGAGGACCCACGAAGGAGCGAAAAGTTCAACCGAAATTAATAATAATAATAATACTGAAAACCCCTCCACAAAATTAAAAAAAAGGATCGAATCAAATACCAGAAAAAATTAACCCGTAATGTTGAGGCCAAAATAAATATTAACGACCATGAGGTCTTAACGGAAATCGTGCTTGTACAAAAATGGTGGCATACCCCACAATAATGGGAGTTCAAATAATGGAAATTACATTTTGCAAATACTTAAGAGAAACCCGCCAAACTAGAGCACTCCTAATACCATTTTAAAAGATGATGGTGCTTCCTACAGTCCGTAAGCACAGGCTAGGCTCACCACTTGCTAGGTGCTCAAAATCTAAGGTATAGAAAGAAAATCTACAGTCCGAAACAAACAATTAATCAAACAAAAATCCGGCACTGACATTTATATTAATTTCCTTCAAATGAGAGTCCAAACATCTGCCGAACGGATCAACGACGAAACACTTTAAAGTTCCAGGATATCATTTACCTTTAATTCAATCGACTCCCAAAGACCAAATATGGCCTTGGGAGCTCCGAAGCACATGTGTATTGAATACAAGTCACAAGAGTAGTGAGTGAGGCGTGCTATCTTCTTATGTACGCCGACAGAAGTCATGGAAATTCAATTTAAACTGCGGCACAGGGTAGCCAACCCCTAACAGGGAAATCCACTAGGCTTGGCAAGTTAGTTAGTACAGAGATGTGAAACCACAAGCTTGGTCTATTGATTTTCCACACAGAAACTAATGTTGATCACGCCAATTTGAATCGTCAGTTATTGTAGAAGACTGTTCTAACGTTTAAACAATGGTCGACAATGCGCCAGGCAGTCAGCGCCTGTCAGGGCTGTCCAAGATCTCAGAAGACGGGAAGGCTAGGATTGGCCTCCCCAAGGAAATGAATCAGGGTAACGGTTTCCAACCGTTACAGTTGGACATGGTGTGACGCCCTGTTTTTGAATGTATTATTCATTTTTGTCAAAAGGGCCTGCTCTACCTACGCCTTTTGCTTCCTTACAGTTTAGTGTACGATAGGCAGCATTAACTGTATATCAAACCCAGTCCACCTTTGCAATTGTAATCCAAGTAATAAAATGAAAAGAGACAAGTGTAATCGGTTTTAAACATTATCTCTGCATATTTATATGTTTATGACATGCATATTAACCTGAAATCAAACCCTAGTCTACCTTAGTGAAAGGCTAACAGCTTATCCACTGCGCCACCATACCCTTCTTTTTTAGTTTGCTTCGTTCTAGGCCTTGGAGCTGGAAATCAAGTTAAGATCTCCAGTACAAGAGGCACATGTGCTCGCTAATGCAGCACAAAATGCTTAGCTGGTAACATTAAACACCCGAATTTGATTGTATTTCTGTTACCCAAGCATTTCTGTCATTTGCCTACTGTGTGAGCACTGTCAGTAAGACAGTTTAGTTTAGAACAAGGGAGTGTGTATAGATTATTAGCCTCAAGTATTTAAAGCTTGTTGTGTGTAGCGACCATCTTGTCCCAGTAACCACTAAGCAAGTTTTAACAGTCAACCCATAAAAACAGCGTAGGATAGTTGTGTGTGGTTCATGTACTTGGGTGTGTGCATTAGCACCATGCATTAACTTTACCTTATCCTCTATAGGTAGAGCGTTATCCCTTTCTTTTTGACATCACCAATGCCAACATCCACCCACAAGAATTGCACTTAAACGCTTGGCTTGTTTTCGATTAGGTTTAGTTTGGTTTAGTTGGATTTGATTCAGCTTGGTTCAGTTTAGTTCGATGTAGTCACCATTTTAAGTATTAGCTATCCTCTTTAACCAATCAATTAAAGATAATCTACTCTTAATTCTTGAATCTATAAATCAGATTTTGTGTACACCGTTTGTCATTTATTAACCCATGCCTGCAACCTATAATCTCTCTCTACTGCAGTTTGATCTGAAAACAAGTTCCAGTCACCATTCATGTAACCTACAATAATTATTTCTCTACCTAGGTATGATTCATCACTCACGGTAAACATCTCACATGTCCGTATCCGATTATTAGTTGTGGTGTTTGAAGCCATATTTTCAGTGTTGCCTTAGTAAACAAGAGTTTAGTGCTTTTCAGTCGGTCAACACGAATATACCCAAAAGAGATGGGTTATGCCCTAATCCTGAAATAAATTACATGAGATTAATAAAACACTAGGATGACCAGTTTCGATCGTCAAGCGATCATCATCAGATCCATTACACTTAGGCTACAAAATCTATGTTTGAAATACAGGTGAAAATATTTACAATATGTACAATTATTTAGTTGCAGTGTTGGTACTGCAACTGTCAGTGTATGCTAAATGCAGTATATATGTTAGGTGAAATGCTAAAAGGTGATAGCTGTCCGGAGATTGTACTTTAGAGAGATTATATGGTTGTAAACTATGGTTAAACTATAAAATTTTTGGCTAACTACTTATCTGATTGTCTTCCGTATTACAGCTACTCGCAGTTTCCGTGCTCACTGGAACTCGCTGTGCGGTCGACTGCAGTACCAACACTGCAACTAAATAATTGTACATATTGTAAATATTTTCACCTGTATTTCAAACATAGATTTTGTAGCCTAAGTGTAATGGATCTGATGATGATCGCTTGACGATCGAAACTGGTCATCCTAGTGTTTTATTAATCTCATGTAATTTATTTCAGGATTAGGGCATAACCCATCTCTTTTGGGTATATTCGTGTTGACCGACTGAAAAGCACTAAACTCTCGATTATTAGTTTATAAAATCTCTGGTCGATGACCTTGATATATTGGGTATTTTGGGTAAATTCATTGGCCATGGGAAATGGTTGACCATTCTAAGTCCTATGACACCCCACATGTCGATATCTGATTATTAGTTTATAAAATCTCAAGTCAATGACCTTGCTGTTTTGGATTTTTGGGGTAAATTCATTGGTCATGGGAAAGGGTTAACCACTCTAAGTCCTATGACACCTCACTTGACCCTCTCTGATGATTAGATTATAAAATCTTAGGTCTATGACCGTGCTGTTTTGGGTCTTTTGGGTAAATTCGTTGGCCGTAGAAAAGGGTTGGCCATCATGAGTCCTATGACACCTCACTTGACCCTCTTCGATGATTAGTTCATAAAATCTTAGGTCGATGACCTTGCTGTTTTGGGTCTTTTGGGTAAATAGTTTGGCCATGGGAAAGGATTGGCCATCCTGAGTCCTATGACACCTAACTTGACCATCTCTGATTATTAGTTAGCGATATATTAACAAAAGTATAGTTAGGCCCTTTTGACAAAAATGAATAATACATTCAAAAACAGGGCGTCACTCCAAGTCCAACGACCCTTCATACAATTCCCTAGCCTTATTGGTTCATGAGATATTAAAAAGCCGATGACCTATTAGTTTAGGATCTTTTGGTAATTTTTTTAAAATAACTTATCTATAAATCATTAATCAAAAAGCCCGCCCTCTTACAAAAACCCCAATTGCGCATGCTAAAAAACAAAAAAATTTAAATCAGGACTCTACATGTTTCTCATGCGGAACAAGTATAATTTCATACTGGTATCGGACCTCATGCATGTTGCACATGGAAAGCGACTTTTACCTAAAAATTACTATTCCCCCGGGTAGGTTTTATTTTAGGGTTGAAATAAGTTGTCCATAGGAAAGGGGGCGTTTCCACGAGTCCTACGACACCTCATTTTTCAAAATCCGACCATGGGTTCGCGAGATATCAAATATTACATGGCTGAGAATGTGACGTCAGAGGGAGTGGCGGGGGGAGGTTTTTACCGGCCTCACTCCCCTACTTACTAGCATGCTACATATAGATTTATGTACAAACCCTAAGGATTTATCGTTGTCCTAAATCAACATCTACTTAAGCGACGAAGAGCTGCCTGTTAGCAGACGGCATGGACCTCTTCCTATTGCCAAGCTATAATGAAACAAGGCTTGTGGCTCTTTATTAGTAATATACATTGATTGTTTTCTTACATAGAAGTAGTTATTGGAAGTGAAATATTTGCCAGAAATCCTCCTTGAAACACGTGAGCAGGAATTGAATGAGTTGTACTCATTGGGTTAATGATAACCGCTTTCTCTTCTTCTCTTCTCGAGCCATCTTTCCCTGCACCCCGAGGCACTAAAGTGTCATCTAACACACTCATGTTAAATAAAAGCAAACGAAATTACGCTTACACACTTTGAATTCACAATCACTCGATTGAAACTGCTTTTTAAACAGCTACAAACACAAAGCATCATGGGTAACGGTGATTATGTATACTACGATTAGGTATCCTGTGATCGACTGGTTGTGGTAACACACGAGGTGGACCAAACTCTTTCTCTTTGTTTCCCTATATTTTGACCAATAAATAAGGGGCAATTCTGCAAGGCTTTCTTATTTTCTATTCAATGGATATTATGTGAACTCATGATAAACAATTTATAAGCGTTTATTTAAAAGCATTGTAATAATAGTGAATTTCCTCGCATTTAAGAAGACGACGACCCCAATGATTACACATTACAATACAATAAATGGCAAAGTATTAACAGGCGGCATACTATAAGTTTAGCGAGAGGAATTGACATGACGGGAGACGAATTTCTGCTCATGGACTAAGAGAGCCACATTGCGCTTTGTAACACAGGATCAACGCTTACAATATCTCGGAAACTTGGATATATTGTTCAGCAAAAATACAGTATTAGTCAATTTTGTCAGATGAGATTAGTGTAATTGGTTATTTTATTGTATCCTCAACTACATCATATACGTAATACTTCACACAAATAATTTGTTGTTTTGTTTCCGAGGGTGAACCACCAGTCTAGGGGGGCTACGAATAGATTCAATACGTGCCAGCAATTAGCTATGGCTATCAGTAGCTAAGGTGGCTAAGTCATGCATTACTGCTGTTGCGTCAAGCAAGCTGCCGGGTAGCAGGTTCGATCCCTGGGCTGGTACATGTTTCTTCGCTTAATGACCTTTACAGTGAATGTACTATGACCACATATAATATACTTGTTCCAACGAGTGATTTTTCGTATTTGTCCTGAAAAGGACACTTTTTTATCCGATAGTACGTAGCCAGGTTGGACGACGACATAATGATGTGTAAAACGAAAGCAAGGTACCCTGAATATTCAGGGTAGCAAGTGTTCAACATGTTGACCACTTTAGTTTAAAGGGAAAATCAGATTCACTCAGGCCACCGCACTTGTCGCGTCAATACACTCTGTATCCTCGGGGAGTAAACCGTTCCTCATTCTTTCGTTCGACAAATATAAAACAGTATTAATTCATCCACTAATGAGGAAACCCGTGTCGTATTGAGTTCGTTCGATTGTTAACATCACTTTTCTTTCTAAAGATATGGTAAGAAAGAAACTGAAATAATCAGAAAAGGAAGCTACTAACTGAATGAGCGTCTGCTGAATGAATTTTTAGGTAGGGTTATTTTTATACGAACAAAATAAAGTGTTTTGGCATGCATGTGGAATGGATTTTCAAATCTTTATCTCCTACACGAGACCAACTTAAGGCATCCTGGAAGTGGATTTCCGTGGTATCCCACTTCTACTCCAGATAAAATGCTGGGATGCTTCGAAATTTAAGACCACTGCAATCCCCTTAACACTCCTACCTTCAGTTACAAATACACAAACTGCTACCTACACCGTAATAACATAGTTTGATAAACAAATTTAAGCACACACAAAAACACAAGAATGTGATGATTACGATGTCCATGCCCCTAAAGTTTGAAAAGAAACGCCGCTGAGAACAGCAAAATGAAGTCTCATGTGCATTGGGTCATGGCGCATGAACTTTTAGTCCTAATGGGGCGGAATTTGAATCAAAGCAAACTTTGAACTTTTTTCTCCACCTTATAACTCGTTCTCTGAGGCAACTATTTTACTAAAATTGGTTACGATGGTGAAAATACACTTTCGAAACATTTCACTGGGTAATTTCCAGCCAATGGTAGCTACTTAAAAATCTGTTTTTTATCTTGAAAGCAATACCAATTTGTGGATGAGGGTATAGTAATCATACCGTACCAGTGTAAACACCTCACTGATTAGTCTACAAATGCCAACGATATGAGAGTTTGAGTGTTAAGAATGCACAGCAGTTGCATTGAGAACAGCCCATAACAGCGAGAACATTACAATATTCCTAATTATCATAGCTCCATAACGTAATGTTTCAACTACCCACAATGCAGTGAAACTGCACGTGGCTAGGTGATCCAATCGAGGTGGTTGTGGGTTAAGCAGACACCTGCACAATTCAAAGCCATCTCAACTGAAGAAAAGAAAATGAATCTAATCCCTGAACGTGAACATTAATATTTATAATGCCCGACGACTAAAATCGTATTTCAACCGGTAAGAAGGTTTTTGATAAAGAAAGTCAAGTGTGCAACCCAAACGTTCTCACTATCTATCTTCATAAATTAGTAAAATACAACGGACTCTGCACAGGAATACATCGTAAGTGAATAAATGTGGTAATGTGACTTTGAAAGTGTGGCTTGATATTAACTTACATCCACACTCAAATGGAGCACGTGCTGTCGTTCAAAACATTTTGCCTACGGCTGGATTCGAAGCACTATTCTGCTCGGTCACGCATACCTCGTCAGATCGGACTTTAACCGCTTCAGTCACGGAGACAAGGTACACATTGCGTGCTACGCGGGTACTAGTTAAGTAGGCTGTTCCACCTCGAACGTTAATATGCATGTCAAAGTCTTCAATCATGGTTTATAGTGTTCATTTAACATTCTACTATTGCAGATCATGTGGCATAACCTATTAATTCGATTGTATTACATGTAGCCTATGTGTGTTCTTCAAAGAGCAATGAATCATTATGGTGTTTGAAGCAATTTTACCTTAGTAAACAAAAGTTTGGTGCTTTTCAGTCGGTGAACATGAATGTACCCAAATCAGTAGGGCTATTCCCTAATCCTGAAAATAATTACATTAGATTAATAAATACACTTCGATGACCAGTTTCGTCAAGCAATATTCATAAGATCCATTACACATAGGCTATAAAATCCGTGTCGGAAAATATGGGTGAAGATATTTGCAATATATACACTTATTTAGTTGCAGTATTGGTAATGCAATTCGTCAGTATTTGTTGGTTGTAGTCTATGTGATGTTTTGGTGAGATTTATTTATTTATTTATTTATTTATTTAGATACAACCATGAAAAGGTCATTTTACACTAATATTTCAACAATTTCAAATAATTTTAACAAAAAGAACAACATTAACAGGTAACAAATGGCAGTGATAAATCTCGGGAAAGACGCAGGGAATGATTGGGGTATTTGGTGATTAGGAGGGTGAGGAGGTGAGAATTGTGGATGAAAGGGATTTCCTAATGTTATGTTTGAATGTTCTATAGGGAGAGAATATGTCAATATTTGGAAGGGAGTTGCTAAGGGTAGGTAGACGGTGGAAAAGAGAGCGCTTCCGTACTTCAAGACGTGAACGAGGTATGTGGTGTAAATGGTTCTGACGTGTTGAACGGGAGGGAACCTGGAGTGGGAAGTAGCTTAAGAGCATGCTACATTTTGTGTAACCATTCATAATTTTATGTAGGAAAGTGGTGAGAGATCTAGAAGTAACATAAATAACAATCTTGTAGATAGGGTGCAGGTTCATTGTATAGAGTAAAATATTATTTGGAAATAGTTTAGACAAACCAAATTGGTGGTTAACTGGTTAGATTTAGGGTTTTAATTTTATTTGAACACCGGTAATAATTCTTTTGAAAATGCAGTTTGCATTTATTTCCTTACAAGGTGATTTTATTTAATTTAAATATTATTGGAAAATTAATGTTCATGTTTCGTTTTATTTTATAATTTATTGCTGTCTTACAGAGGGTTCAGGCAGTTATTAATTTGCTTGTACTGTCTACAGGAATATTTTTTTTAAATAAAATTTGACAATTTTGTTTTATACTAATTAGATGGGGGTTGTACTATGGGAATAACTATAGGCGCCCTGTACACCCCAAGAAGCGAAGGTTTCCCCCTCTCCTTGTAGTATTTGTCACTTGCCTAGACGTATAGAACCATAGTACAACTGGCGAGTAGACTACTTTCACCCCTATTTGTAAGGCATTACTTTCAGTGGGTTTTCTAGCCGGGGACCAAGAAGAATCTGCGACTCTGCTCAACTTGAAATACTGGCAAATAATTATGTTGGAAGGGTACAGTACGTACCCCTGTAACTATAACATTTACGGAATTAAACGTATGGAATTATACAAATCCTCCATCCCTGTAAAATACAAGTATATTTCATTCAAATATGTGCAAAATCCTCTGTATGTCTCTTCTCTTGAAACCGTTGAACGAATAACATGCTCAAAATAGGTGAAGCTGCCTTCCAGCGACTAATGATGTTCATGTTGTCCTTAAAACCTTCTCTTTCAATGAAAGCTGGGCACTATTGTAGAGCAATACATGGATTGTCTTCGTTCATTGCAATAGAAATATCAGTTAATTACTTTATTTACATTTTTTCACAACTAAATTACAAAGTAAATTTGCTTATTCCTAAATTGAATATAACTGTTGGCCACTATAGGTTATGAATCTTAAAAATTACTCATATGACGATTCAAATATATTACATGAATTTAGCTACTGGCCAAATTGTTTTGAAATACGAGTCTTCAATTTACCCAACCCCTTTTAGTGATTTCTGCACTACAGGGAAGCAAGCGAATTGTTCTGGCTAACTGGCAAGAATATTTTTTACCAGCCTATTTATTAAATGATTCACAAGAAACACGGCATTAGGCTGCCGTGAATGAAATTGGTTATATTTCTACGAACTTTAAACATAACCCTTTTTTGAAAGTAGTAGTTAAACATTAAGGATAAACAGGAGTCTCATCTGACAAATCCTAGAAGCAAATTCTGTTTCATCACATATAACTTTAAGGTAGCCTCATCCCGGGAAGAATTAATATATCATTGATCAAATTTGCATTATGAATGAATCAAGCAATGGTTTTACATACCCACTTTGAATTACTATGTGCTTCAGTAATGTCCCGCTTTCTAACAAACCTTTCTCGCCTTATATAAGTGATTTTGCTTAAGTCTGCAATAACAAATTATTCGTATTTGAAATTTATTTTCCAACAAGTTTTGCACAAATGAACTTCTTGATAATGGTTCTCTTTTATGCTCCACATGTACAACAGAGATATTGTTTCTATACACTATGAACTCAAAAGTGTCACTTGGGTACAATTCTTTGATCGCATGCTATACATAAAAAGGACTTCCGGTGCCTGTCAATTAAATTCGTGACTCGAAATCTCTCTTCGTACTTGTGACTGGAAGTGCTTTATAAATATTGCTCTTACCAATATAAATTACCTGATGATTTTTCAATCTCCTTACTCAGTAAATTTTGCTACTAACTATATGAATATGGCTTTCCTACCAGTATGTAGAATGAAGACGAAGAAATTATGTTATACGAAAATGGGTCCGGAAACCCTTTGTTTCCATGCTATACCTCATTGTTTCCAACTCATTTATCATGGGAAACATACAGGAACAGAACGTACCAGCATACCACATGCAACTCTCTCTCACAGGAAATGTCCAATATACCCTACGTACGCATTGATACATTCATTAACCCCCCACCGTAGTGAATCTCGGATTCACTGATGTATCCCTGGAATACTGCGTACGGTTTCGTAGCCTTCCATAATACGGGCACGGAGTCTCTGAACATCTTGTACTGTGGTTCGATACACAAGAACTTTCAAATGCTCTCACAAATAAAGTTCAGTGATTTTAGGTCCGGAGAGCGTGGAGGCCAGGCCACCTCTACCTATCCATTTGTTACCAAATCTGTTATTTAGAACATTAACACTAAAATGAGGAGGTGCTCCATCGTGCATGAAGTACATGTTATGTCGCACAGCTAAAGGCACATCTGCTATGTCGCATAGGAACGGCGCAATTAAAATCAAACCACTGGCGGTGCACCTACGATAATGACAACGTAACCATACGTAACGAAGAGTGCATGTTCCCCAAGATTCTAACGTTCTGTTCTCGTGTGATTCACAAGCGCAATGAGTTGTAGATAATGAGATAACATAGAAACAATGAGTTTCCGGACCCATGTTCGTATAACATAATTTCTTCGTCTATGTGTGAGAAATGGTTCCTGCAATTTGTGCCGTACCTATTTGTTACACCCTGTATAAACTTCAGTATAGAGAAAGACCAATATGAATTACGCACATCAAAAACAGTTTTGCCTATTGCCATGGAGCACAGTGGAGACGGACTTATTTCTATAGCAGTGTCCACTCCTGCTCTACACGATAGAGATCGGGAGCATAGGCAGGCCATTCAATTCTGTGAATACCATTCTCCTGAAGAAGCGCATTACCAATGTGTGAGCGATTGCTATCGTCCACGAAATTGAAATTTGGGCCGAAACAGTCAGCAAAGCCTTTCACTATGGGTGGCCGGATAGTATCTCAGTGACGTGTTCCTGTCATACGCCCTGATATGTACACAAGAGGGGTTTGGCGACCATAAATGATACCACCACAAAACATTGCACCTCCTCCTTCCTGCTGGTAACAGTCTCGGATGTATTGGTCATGCATACGTTCACCGGTTCGTCTCCACACTCCGTCAGATCGATCCCCATGGACACAGGAAAGAGAACATACCCAATATACACGCTGGCAAGGACGACTAATGGGTTTGCGCCCACTATGCCTTTTGGCCAGCAATATGCAAACCTTATTTTTAAGTGTGTAAAGATCAATTATCAGCATGTTTACTGCGCATGAGGAACATAGGAGTGGTTATTACGCACGATGGATCATCGTGTGTGTATTTAATATTTCCTTCGTAGTAAATTTTCCAGCATGTGTTTAACAAAAAATTATTTTCCAAAATAGATTCCACAGGCACTACGAAGGAGGTGTCACTTCAAAGAATCAATCCGAGAAAGAAATGCTCTTTACATATGACATGTGCTGGCCCTGTGGTGCTGGGATAGCGCGCCTGCTTCACTTTCGGAGGCCCCCGGTTCGATTCCCGGCACGGTCAATGATTTGAGAAAGTAACGTGAGGGCTGCAATGGGGTACACTCAGCCTCGTGAGAACAATTGAGAAGCTGTCTGACGTTGAGGAAGCGCCCCGCTCTCGAAAACCAAGATTAACGGCCGAGGGGACCCGATGCGTTGAACACGCTTCACACCTTTATCTGCAACCCAAATGGCTGGTCATCGGTCACTTGGTAGTCGTGGGCCCTTCATGAGGTTTGGTGCCAGGGGTAATTTATTATTACATATTACATGAATGTGAATTTAAACTACTATGGTTGAAAATGTTTCTTCAGTCGATTGGAGTGAAGGTTGCTCCTCATGTACTACATTAATATGGCTAGAGACAACTCTGGAGCAACATGTGTTTCTTCAAACTGTCTTTATCTTTAAATATTTCTTCGCATATGCCACAGGAATAGGGCTTTATACCACTATGGATCAGAACGTGTTTCCTCAGATTGCTTTTATCACCAAATTTGGCATTAAACGTACCACAGGAATAAGGTTTAAGACCACTATGGGTCAACATGTGTTTAGTCAAGTAGTGCTTATCAGAAAATTTTGCTTCGCATATACCACAGGAATGAGGTTTAAGACCACTATGGGTCAACATGTGTCGATTCAAATTGCTCTTATCAGAAAATTTTGCTTCGCATGAACCACAGGAATGAGGCTTATGACCAGTATGGATCGACATGTGTCTCGTCAATTCACTTCTCCTTTTAAAACTTGCTCCACATATATCACAAGAGTGTGGCTTGAGACCACTATGGACCAACATGTGTTTCCTCAAATAGCCCTTCACAGGGAAGTTAGCTCCGCACGTACCACATGAATGTGGCATTTGGCCAGTATGGACCAACAAGTGTTTCGTCAAACTGCCCTTCACAGTAAATTTAGATCCGCAAGTACCACAGGAATATGGCTTTACACTATGTGTCAACATGTGTCTCTTCAAATGGCTTTTCTTCGTAAATGTTGCTTCGCATGTACCACAGGAATTTCGCAACAGACCATTTTGATTCAATGAGGCTACGAATTTACCTCTTGTTAAAGTTTTCTCCGAATTGAGGTTGTTCCTGTAAGGAATTTATAATGTTGGTAAGAGTAAAATACCCTCTACCATTGTAATATCAAAAATCACATAGCAAATTCCAGATAAATCAAAGCCTACAATAATCGTATCTATTCGTAGACACAGAATTAAAAGCCTAAATGTAATGCGTATGATGCTGACCACGCACACCCCAATATCTGCAGGCCAAATGGCTGGGCAGCGGTCGCTTGGTCGGCCTTAGCCCGTTATGGGCTGTATAGTGCTAGGGATTGACTTTTTGTTGTTGTAATTCACTTTAGGGAATAACACCCTTATCAATTACGGAACAATCGTGTTAATTTAGCTATGTTAGATGATGAAGGGAAACGGAATAATAACTTTGCGGTCATAAGATCTAACTAGTGAAAAGTTATCTTATTCATTTTCAGTAATTTGCATTAATTTGCAAGTTTTCCTTAAATAATAGGAACTGAGTTCGTTTCTACTCTTTAATGAAGTGGTGTTCGTGCGGTCAATATCTATTATAGAGACAATACTGATTTATACTGTATGCAAGTGTTTTGAGAACTATAATTCTTCCGGATGAACGTGTTAATCCATGCACAGCAGAAAAATAGCGCTTGTGCATGGAGAAAGGTTAAAAACATCAACCTACGGCTGTTACTTCCTAACAGTGAACATGATCTTGCATCGTCTTGATTAAGATAAGTAGAAATTGGGTGCTGCTCCATAAGTACGAGAGTTGATGGAGAGGAGGGGTCCTATCCCAGGGGTAACTGAAGAGGCAACCCGTATAACAGGAACAAGGTCGTTCGTACTCCCGAACGAGTTATCGGAGAGAGTCGTGTGAGAGGGAAACGAAAGGGATCTCTCCCCTCTATCTGTAGGACAAGACTATTCCCCCCTAAAATATAACCGGTCCACATCCCCGGGCAAAATATGAATTTTGTAGAGAGCAAGTGTATTTTGGCTTTTCCAAGTTGGCGGGCTTTTCAAACCTTATGTTAGATACCTACTTACCCCCTTCCCTACACACTACCGCCATCCCACACCACTACCAAGCCCAGAATTCCCTAACATTCTCAACAAATTTTTCCAAATGTAATTAAATTTAACACTCAAGTCCACCATTGCATTCATCCACTTGTGCCAGGCTCATCTCTGATGACCGCCTTTGGTCAGGATCCATTCTCTTCCAACTAGTCGATATATTTATTATTTAGTATTTAAGTAATTATTATTATTATTATTTATTTTTATCGATTTACCCACTATCCAAAGGACACATCATTTCGATTTTAATATTTTTTTAATGATGGGCCCTTTCCAAGGTATAGTGTGGTTCGGAGTGGTTTCCACCAAGCCATGACACAAGACATCTAGCTGCCTACGACACGATAGCCCGAACCAAGATGGCCGCCGGCTGGCTATATTTATTTTTTATTTATTTATTTCATTTTTATTCATTTATTATTACTTCTTCTTCTGTCGCTTAGGCCGACTGTGGACCACGTGAATTTGATTTCAGCTTCTGGATCTTTATTTTTGCCAAATACTCCTTCATTCTATCGCTCTGCATTCTCTTTCTTCAGTCCATGGTGCCTGTATCCGTGATATAGGATGACTCTTACAACCCGTGAAATTCTTAATTTTGGCTTTGTATGCTTCCCTGTTGCTGACTTCACCTTCAGATATTGCCATTTCTTCTAGGTTCTTCTTCACCTCCTGATACCAGCGAGCTGTGGTTTTCCAGGTCGCAAAGAATTTCATTATCCGGTTGGTTAATCTAACAGGGTCCATTCTGTATATATGTCCAAAGAACATGGCCCCTCTTTTCCGGATGGTGTCAAAGATTTTATCCAATCTGAGTTATAATTCTTGGTTCCCTTTTTTTCTATCCGACATATCTTCTGTTATTTTATGTCCATGTATCTTCCTAAGAATCTTGCTCTCTATTAGCTCCAACTATATGATCATTCCTTTCTTTGTCAGATAAAAACATTCAGCTGCATATTGAGCCAGACATCGCCTATTTGAAATCGAGATAAATGGCTCATATGTATATGTTCTCTGAACCATGTACCGAGGACTTCCGAGAAGCTGTATTTTCTCCTTGGAAGTAGCCTTCACTTGATCTACTTGCTGCTGACAATTCTTATTTTATGTTGTCCTAAAGGAACGATTAATTAGAGGATTTTTGTTTTGGATAATTGGTATTTTTTTGTGAATTTTTGGAATGTTGCAAAATAATGGTATAATATCGCAGATATGCGAGCAATAAATAATTCGTCACGCCATTGACTTTGGTGGCGCTGACTGAACTACCGACGTCTACACGATATACTCGTTGTATCAGGTGTCGTCCTGAGCGGACGTGTTTTCTATAAAGTCTGATATCGAAACATGGGCAGCATCATCCAAAAGTGACAAAGTATTGAAAAAGTGCAGAATGATCACCTGTGCGGCGTGGAAATATTATTGAGAGTCGGCGTGATTTATTTTTCGACGTTTGTATTAAATGAGATTGGGTTATTTCATACTGGAACCCAGGACTTGGTGCGAAGCACATGGCTACACGTGAAAACTGAAAATTTGTGGATTAATCATCATTCTTCGTGTAATATTGAATAATAAGTTCTTCTCAAACTGCATAAAAGTGAACTGTACAATGATGTATTTTTGTGTGAACGGATTATTCAGATTCCGAATGATAACGTGTATAAGGAATACCACAGTTTTTAATGTGCCCATTATCACACAAGTACAGTAATTGTAGAATCTGTGAGCGGTACAAATGGTCATTCTTGATAAATCACCGCTACAGCGTAGGAATCAACGATATCAACATTACATTGAGTGAGAATACCGAATATTTCACCATGATGTCGACACCAAGTCGAACCCAGCAACACGTGGTACCCGTTCATCTATCTGCCATGGAAGTTGACATGGAATAATTCACAAAACGGCAGGGGAGAGCGGAGGACACCACCCGCTTATTCTTTCTGATGAGATGGCTTACAACCAGAGCAGTATAACCCGCCACTTTAATCCCAGACGAGGCTTGAACGAGGACGAGAACTTGAAGTCAAGTAAGTGAGTCTACACGAACTGATATTTCTATGTACGATCAGACGCACGAGCGGATTAGCATTAAAGGTCTTACTCATACACATTCTTTCTAGGCAGGCACTATGATTTAGTTTATTATTTAGGAATTAGTTAGGAGCTGGTCATACTCGTGTCACTTGCACACAGCTTGGAGTAAACGCTTGTGCCTCTATTAAGTGTAAATACGTTTTGAGGCTATATTATAAGGATAACATTCAACCCACTTTACGTAGTAAAATGTGTGAGCTACAGTTAGGAATGACATTCCTTCCGTTATTATATCATCAAATGAACATGTGTTTATCAAGATCAAAGCCCAGTGAAAGAACTTCTTTTATTTTCTGCAGAGCGTTTATAGCATGCTGTACACGATAATTCAGAAGACAGTGGTTCATACTGTCAGGACAGCTGTGAACCTGTCTTTATTACGAGACTGGAGTCTTGAATGTATAGCTCTTTTGTTAATCGCATTCTTACTGAGTTGACTCTGACGACTGCCAATATCATGATCAAAATAAAGACTTGAGTCAAGCAAGGTATCATTGGTTCGATGAGGGGCCACAACGAAACGTTTATGTTCCCCTTAATTAAAGCATAGCATATTTAGAGTGTATTCGACACTGTTGGAAAGAACAAATGCAGTCAGCCAAGAGCTATTTACCATACTTGAAGTTATATTATGAATGAACAGCTGATAACACAGCCCATTTTAGTCCACAAGCAAGGACATCTGTATAATTTAGGTGACCACAATATTGTAACAGTTGTATGATGAGCACACGCTGGTAGGAAGGAATTACACGTAGTTGTGTTGTACTTTTTTTTGGTACATATTTTTGCTAGTGGCATGTACGACTTTTGTCTTGTCAGCTAAGCCAATGGCCGAGGAGCCTTGTGTTATTGATGAGCACTTAAGGGTGCGTGTTTATGGGAGTGAACAGAGTTTCACGTGATACTGAAGATGATATTAGATGGTCTTTCACACACTAATGATTAACCTATACGAGTTTATTGGTCACTAAACGTTACAGAGACACTGATAGGAATAAAAATGACATAATAATAATAATTATAAAAATAATGTGATACGATTTTTCCACTAAAATGTGAAGTAAATAAACTATTAGGCTGATGATCTAAATATTAAAAATATCCTAAACTTAACTTTCTTTTGTTGACCAATGCGTAGCTATTGCTGTATTCGACGTCTTTTGATACAATTGCTGATTATTCCCTATTTCGAGACGACGGTCAGTTAAGCACGTGTGAAAACCACGGTCGTTAACTTGATACCGCAAAGTGAGTCATGACGTTACGTCATAGCAGTTACCAACATAACTTTTTCCGCCTTTTACACTCATGACGATTTGTCACAAACAGTGAAACTGTGTGCAGGCAGTGGCGCCAGTTGTGCAAATTTAGGAGGGTTCTCAATGGTTTATTATTTGTGTTGCACTTAGTGTTTTCTTTTGACTATGTTAGGAAAAGAATGTTCATAGCTTTGTGTTTCCATTACATTTTGGATTAAACGCATCTCATTTATATCTTTGCAATTACATTTCAGATAGTATTAACTTGGAAGCCTTCATAGGGAGGTTAAGGCTGCTTGAGATTTTAGTTCTCGCAGTCGAGTGGTGCAGTTGCACCTAATATAAAGGGAGGTGGCACGCAGTTCGTCACTCCTGTGGGGGTCCGGGCGGGGACACCAAGAGCCCGCCGATGAGCCAGCTTGGTGTCCTAGGCGAAACCCCACACAAGACACGGCACAAACCTAGAAGAATTGCTGAGTTTTAATTCACCGGCCGTGAAAGCCAATGTACCTAGCTTATATGTTTTCGAGTCTTTGTAGTAGGTCTTCGAGAGTCTTAAATTAGGTTATTTTGATTGGAGGTAAGTTGATTCATAATATGGCAGATTACCTCGGACTAGCCGAATTTCACCTCTCTGAAGTAGGCTAGGGCTCTATCGCATTTTTTTAATAAACTCAGTGTGATTTAAATGTAAGCCTGGCATCTTTATTTATCTTTGTGTGTTTGTAATCCTCTGGGCTGGAGGTTTAATCATCTCTCACATACGCGACACCACCGAGTAACGTTTTGTGTGCTTACCCAGTTCACGGATACATTCCTCCCCATCCTATTTGTATGTTCGTTGGAGGAAGGTCTCGGAGGGGCTACTTAAGGCCTGTAGCTCCCCGAAACTCTCGTCAAACGGGCACAATACATGGCTTCCGGACGAATCACTGTCTGGTATTGTCTCAGTTATTATTATTTTATATTTATTATTCAATTTTCATTGATTATTTATTTTAATTTATTTAATATTTTTCGATTTATATTTATTTAATTTTTATTTATTAATTATGTATTAATATTATTTTTCATTGTTTTATATTTAGTATCAATTAATATTATTATAATTATTATTATCCAAAGTAAAGGTTCCCTTTATCATAACGGCTACGCGGGTAGCGGCATTTGTGGCTCACCTTAAGTTCACGCCGTCGTTCAACAAGAATTAAACTCTCCCAATTTAACACAACAAGCTATTGCAGGTGCCGGATTTCACGTTACCGTTTCAAATAAGACCGAACCTGTTGCGAGACGTCAGACGGTTGTGGTCATCTATGTAACGTGAACAAATGAAATATTTCTTAATTATTATTTAATTTATATTAATTTGTTATTTACTTAATATTTATTTTTTATTTAATATTATAACTATTATTTAATATTTATTTATGTATTATTCAAACTTTATGTATTGAATATTAAATATACAGTATATTGATTATATTAATTATTTATTTTATTTCTTTATTTAAGGGTATAACACTATACAGGATAGCCGAGCGGTCGATCCCAGTTTTTGCCGGCCAGGATGGCAGAGTGCACTCGCGACCCATCCAAGATGACGGCCCCACCTACACGACAACTTTAACCCATTCCCTCACACTCTATCCCCCACCAACTTCAGAATTCCCTCAAATCCCAAACAGATTTAACCACAATTTGCCAGATTTTCCTCAAAGACCAGCATTGCTTACACTTACTTATGCCAGGCCCCTCTCTGTCGACCTCCCTTGCTCATCTCTTATTCTCTTGCTACCCAGATGACATTCGGGTGTCCCCTGACCAATGAAAATCATAAAAATCACCATACTTCTAAAAATCACCGAAATTCTATAGAACGCATCAAATTAACCAGATTCCACCAAAAATCCTTCCTAATATACCAAGCTTACCCAAAACTCCTCCCAAATATACTAAGATTCTCCAACATTTCCTACAACACATAAAAGAATCTTCAAATCATCCAAATTTCCCAGATTTATTCCAAATTCACCAGATTCCCGAAAATGCATTTAGATGTTCCAAATTCAACGGAGATGAAGCTGGCACAAGTAAGTGGAATTATTGGTGGACTTTTGGGTTAAATCTAAAAAAAATTGGGAAAATATGATTGGAATCTTGGGGGAATGGGTGTAGTGAGTACAGAAGGGGGTTTAGAAGTATCTACCATAACGTTTGAAAAGTCCGACATCTTAGAAGAGCATGCGCACTAAAGATCGTTATTTTCGCCGTAGGTGTCCTATAGAAAAAGGGGATGGTGCCTTTTCGATTGAGCTCTCACATGACTTTCTCCGATTACTCGTTCGGGAGTACGCACGGCTTTGCTGCTGGATGTATTGCAGGTTACCCCTGGGATAGGACCCCTCTATTTACGAGCAAGGGCAACTGAACACCAAGTAACTAGCAATGTTCATGTGACACAATTTTATTCGCTATATACTAGCCTACTTGAAATAAACATACTTCAGTATTGAACACCTTACGGATGAACGGAGAGCACTGTTTAGGGCTACACAGATTGTGTAGAGGTGATTGATAGTACAGTACATAGCACATAGTACATATAGTGTGGGCTGTTATAATGTACAGTACATAGCACATAGTAAATATAGTGAGGGCTGTTATAATATACAGTACATAGCACATAGTACATATAGTGAGGGCTGTTATAATATACAGTACATAGCACATGGTACATATAGTATGGGCTGTTATAATATACAGTACATAGCACATAGTACATATAGTGTGGTTTGTTATAATGTACAGAAGCGGGCTCACTACACTCTCGGCATACCACTGCATGCCTGCCCTCTAGCGTCCAACATTTTAACAGGCACAATTTATTCTGAACCTTCACTTTTACTTTCACTTCTGTACATTGGCTTAATCTTCCTCCCCCGAAGTAGTAGTTAAAAATTCTCTACTCTATGTGCACAGTGTATACAAAATACTTTCTGGGCCTCTATTGACAATTCTTGGGTATAAATGCGATTTAAAGTGTGCGTCACGATACGCCATTAATTATTCTCTTAAGAAAATGACGTAGCTTTTACAATTCAAATTTGTTAGTCTTGCTTTTCATCCTTGTGCCATGGAATGAAGTGATAGCTTAGTTGTTGTGATTTTGATTCTAAGTGGATGCCAATGGTTGATGGCTTGACCTGGTATACATGTTTTGTGGGGACGTGTTCAACTGGAGTTGGGTTTTATCGTTATGCTTACATCCCGAGGCTTGGGTTTTAACGTCATCTAATCTTTCATATATAGGGTTATGTTTTAAAATTCATCCCCCATGGTGGTATTGTAATTTTACGTTAACTAACCACTTACTGAATTAGCAAACTGGTAAACAGTTCAGTTAGCCTCAAGAGAGTCAGCGAAACGGACGCGACACATTCCACCCTCATCTCCTTTATAAAATAGGCCTACACCGCTAGTCAGTTGCCTTTTTGCTAATATTTGCGTGTGAGCGAAAGTAATATAGTTTCATTTTGTAAAGTGAAATTAAGTTGTACTATGTTAAGTTATTGTTAGGAAACAGTGGTTGATTAATGTTTGAACTACACCAACGAATAGAAAGGGCAAGGGGTTTCGCGATATTGGACTTAATTTAGTACCAATATACATTACGGTATGTTAAGTTTGGTTTGTATATTATTATTTTAAAGCGGGTGTTTTACCATCAGATTAAAATGAAATTCACTCATAACTTTTAGGCAGTATTAGGTCTTTCTATCCAAATATTTTTTGAATTTGCCCTGAATAATAATGAATTAATGACGCTTAGTTAATAGTGTGAAAATGCATGAGATTAATTTTGAAGCTGAAAGTTCAGCAACCGCGTTAAAAAAGGAAATGCCTAAACATTCCTACAAAGGGGATAATATAAGTAAATGAAAGAACATGTAGTTTGTACGTTTAACACTTACTCATTTACGTGATTTCCACTTTCATCTGCTTCTTCAGTCTGATTTTCTTCTTTTACATCCTGGGGATAAGATGGAATAATTTATATCAGTGTTATCACCTGATACTATTACAAACATGACAACCCATGTAATTGTACAGCACTGCTCAGCTGAAGTGAAGATATATTCGATGAATGACTTTCTACTATCCATCACATCCTAGTGCTAGAGATAAACGTAATACATATAAGTGGTTATAATCCCCAGTTTTGGAACTTATAACACACCTTTAGGGTTCACGATACATTTAGAGCGATTGAAAATGCTAAAATCAATGCCTTAACGGAAGTTATAGTTTTAAGAATTGAAGACAAATTAACATTTTTTAAAATTCTTTTAGCCGTAAGACCATAAGAGATGGGCAGATGACCCCGCTGTTCCACCCCGTGAAATAATAACAGAAATGACCAAAACAAATTCTACAGTCCAATACGTGCACATATCGTTGAGTAACAAGCTATTAGACTTCCCGCACGAGCATAACTTTTGAGAATGAAGGCATAAATCTACCCATCAATCTTCAGAATAATAAACACGACATTTCTCCACAATTCACTGCTATTTAATATTTTGATGTTCAAAAATAAGTTAGATTGAGTTAATTAAATGCATCTATGGGGAGTCTATTGTAGAGCATGCTAGTAACTCTAAGAATTATGCGTCTGTTAGAGTACGGGAGCACACAGTTTGCAAAGGAGATTAGAGCATGCTAGTAATTCTAAGAATTATGTGTCTACTAGAGTACGGGATCACACAGTTTGCAAAAGAGATTAGAGCAGCTAGTAACTCAAAGAATTATGTGTCTGCTAGTGTACGGGAGCACACAGTTTGCAAAGGAGATTAGAGCAGCTAGTAACTCTAAGAATTATGTGTCTGCTAGTGTACGGGAACACACAGTTTGCAAAGAAGATTAGAGCATGGCAGTAAATCTAAGAATTATGTGTCTGCTAGAGTACGGCAGCACACAGTTTTCAAAGGAGATTATAGCGTGCTAGTAACTCTAGGAATTATGTGTCTGCTAGTGTACGGGAGCACACAGTTTGCAAAGGAGATTAGAGCAGCTAGTAACTCTAAGAATTATGTGTCTACTAGTGCACGGGAACACACAGTTTGCAAAGGATATTAGAGCAGGTACTAACATCCAAACGCTTCCGTTTGTCATCAACATTATTGTGAGAAAACAACTCTTAATCCCTAAATACTATTAGGAGATAAGGAAATGTCTTGAAAATAAGCATGAAGTAACTTACCTCATACAGATCTGAAGATGAGGTTTCTGTTTTGATGTATATAACGTTATCCGGAATAGAAGATTCCTCTTTCTTAATATCCGTGTGAAGGTCTGTATCGTCCTGCAAAGAAATTACTTGTTTCACATATATGATCCCTTGGGGAGGTGGAATTATAACTCACAGATGGCTTGTAAACTTGCACTGAAGAAATAAATGAATAAATTAACATACTGAAGGTAATTCAAACCCGCATTCATCGTTTTCTTTCGTCCATAGCTACATGCAAAAAAAAAAACTACAGTTATTGTGCAGTTTTTTTTCTTCAAAATGCATTTCTGTTAGGATACACTGGCAAAACGTAGGCCTAGCATATTGTCACTAGCATTGAGTGTGTGTGTTGCGACTTATCGGCGTAGCTGCAGTTACTTAGAGTTACTATATAACGTCAATAAGGCCAAGCAACTTTGATAAATTTTAGGGTTAAGATATCTCGCATAATACTCGAATTTGCTAAGTAAAATTTTTCATTATTTGAATGTATTGATATGAAGCCAGTATTATGAAAATTCCGAGGCTGGAATCATGACACACACCAGTTTAGACAGTCACGGAAACAACAATCTTTAGCCAATCACTAAATTAGCTGAGTAAATACTAGCAGAGGCGGCAAGAAACAGGTCTGGCTTGGTTACTGGGAAGCCGAGATAAAAAAAATATACGAGCCTTACAGTAGTCGCATATGATGTGTAACATCTGACATAGAAGAAACCTCACGTGAAATTGTTGATACACCGGTATTTTATACTATTTACATTGTGGAAAGAAATTGCTGTTTGGAATTATAAAAAGCAGAAGGAATGAAAAGGTGAACACTGGGTTCGTGAAAAACAAAGAAGGTGAAATATTGACAAAACCAGAAGAGATAATGGAGAGATGGAAAGAATATTTCAGCGAGCAGTTGAAGGTGAGACGCCAGGCATGCGGAGAAGTTACGCAAACAGCCAAAACGGTGGAGGAAGAAACAGAAGAAGAACCAGACATTACTATGGCAGAAGTGGTATGGGCAGTTAGGAAGATGAAGATGGGGAAAGCTGTGGGAATCGACGAAGTGGCAATAGAAATGGTCAAGGCGGCAGGACCAGTGGGACTGCAGTGGACATACAGACTTCTCAGGAGGGTGTGGAGGGAGAAGAAAGTACCTGAAGCCAGTAGGAAATAAAGAGCGGTTCTGGGGCAAGGGCGAATGGGCAAGATGGCCACCGCGCGCAATCACTCTATGTTATTCTTATGGAGGGGTCAGTCAGAGCTGGGGCAGGGGCTAATGGGCAAGATGGCCGATATGTCCTGAGACCCTGGATGATGTCACAGGGGGAGTTCGGCCGTGTGGTTGCTTAATGGAATATTTATTATTATTATTATTATTACTAGGTAATCATGCATTGATCATGTACAATCAAGACCAGCCTTATATTGTCCACTTTTTGGTGTAGTGGCTAGCATTCTTAGCTGTTACTGTAGAGGCCCGGGTTCGAGTCCTAGCTCTGTCAAGAAATTTAATTCTGGGCTGAGGGTTGAGACGAGGTACACTCAGCCTTGAGAGGCAAAAAACTCAGAGCAGCTGGGTTTAATTCATACCACAGCCATTCTACCTAACCTAACCTAACTTGAAAATAAAAAGCAAAAAAAAAAGTGAGAGCAAAAAGTGTGATCAAAAAGTGACAGCAAATGTAAAAGCACAAATAATAAACTTAGTTATAATCGAACCTAACTTTACCTAACCTAACCTAACCTAACTTCACCTAACCTAACCTAACCCAACTTAACCTAACCTAACTTCAAAATGCAAAAAAAAGTATGAACAAAAAGTGTAATAAAAAAGTAAGAGCAAATGTAAGAGCACAAATAATAAACTTAGTTACAACTTACCCTAACCTAACCTAACCTAACCAAGCATTTCCTCACCTAATTTCACCTAACCTAACTTCAAAGTGAGTGCAAATATAAGAGCAAAAAGTGACAGCAAAAAGGCAGTTAGCAAAAAAGTGTCAGCAAAAAAAGTGAGAGCAAATGAGAGAGCACAAATAATAAACTTAGTTATAACCTAACCTAACCCAACCCACAGTAACCTCATTTAAAGATTTTAGATTTTATTTTAACATTTTACAATTTAACATTTTAGATTTTAGTTTTTCATTTTACTATTTTTAGATTTTACATTTTTGATTTTTTGTATTTTAGATTTTAGTTTTTTTTTAGATTTTACATTTTAAATTTAATATTTTTTGATTTTGGATTTTAAAATTTTTATTTTCCGAAAAGAGTAAACTACAAGGTCACATACCTAACCACACCTAACCTAACTTTACCAAACCTAACTTAAGCTAATCCAAAGGCTAATGCACATACACAAAGTATATAAGGGCACATGCAATTATTCTTATGCTTGTCTTATAGGCTACTGTACAACATGATCACTACCCCAACCTGGTAATTTTTTCATTTTGTTGTTTACACATTTGTCAAATTTCAAATTTCCCATTTTCAGTTTTTTTAAAGTCAGTTTTAAGTTTTCCAATTTCATAATATGGAAACATGGATTTTGCACTTTGTTGTTTACACATTTGTAAATTTTCCAATTTCCCATTGTCTTTTTTTTAATGTCAGTTTTAAGTTTTTCAATTTCATAATATGGAAACATGGATTTAGCATATTGTTGTTTACACATTTGTCAATTTACCAAATTCCCATTTACAGTTTTAAAAATTTCAGTTTAATGTTTTTTCTATTTTGTCAATATGGAAACATAGATTTTCCAATTTGTGTTTTACATGTTCATTTTGCATTAGGAGTGGAGACAGGTGGGTAGTAATTAAAAATGTACAAGCAGTGTCCATAAAATATTTTTTATTTTAAATACATGTACACTATTTACACATAATACATTTTATATATAGTCTATTCTTTTTTTGGTTATAAATTGTACAGTTGTTTTATTTTGTTTTCTATTTTATTTATTTTTGATTATGAATACCATTTTATTTTATTTTTGTAGTGCCATGGTTTTTTTTACTGAATAGTTTTGTTTTATGTATTTGCTAGTTGCAGGCAGAAGATTTTGATATTCATAACTTAAAACTTTAAAGCATGGTTAATGATTGAGTAATGACCATAGGCATGTGTACCTATACCATTAGCATCAATCACTCTTTTATCATCACCAGGACACAAAGCAATTTTGTTTAGTCTTATAGATGATATGTCACGTTGTTTAGAAGTGATAATGTTCATGGGTATTCTTATTACATTGTTTTTCATGACACAATCCTTATAATCTTGAAAGCTTATACAATTTTTGACAACACCTCTGCTAATACCTTTAATCTTTTTGATTTCTTTACCATTTATATCTAAAGCATACATTTTAGCTCTAAGTTCAACAAATGCTTTTATAATTTGTCCACAAGCCTCGTCTTTAAATTTCCCCAACGTTTTCTTGTTTGATGTAGAGTAACATATGTGATTAGTAGGATAATCTGATGTGTCCAGGTGTTCTAGGAAATCCAACTTGTCTTGATATACATCTGGGGTGTTAACCAAATAAATGAACGAGTCGGTATCCATATACATGAGTTTAAGATTGTCCATGCCATAATAGGGTAGCAGGACATCATAGTGGTGGGATTACATGAGAGTTTTTGAAATATCCAGTATACTCATTCCTATATATATAGGCTTATTGAATACAATATTACGTTTAGCCATGTGGAAAGCAGCTAGGTTAGGACCATAAATTTTTCTGTCGATAAATGTCGGCTTTGCTATTAGCTTTTCTGTCTTTTTGCTGTCAGTCACAAGACGTATGTCTATTCTTTTACGGATATTTTCCATTGTTTTTCCAAAAATGGCATTGTTGAATAATTTGTACACATTTTTCTCAAAATCAGTTTTGGCTTGTTTTCGAAGGTTGTTATTAAAATCAACGTATGCCTTTAACCAAGGTCTTTGCTTAAACTTTAACACAAGATGAATTTTTATCAATTTTATTCCATGATCTAAAGCCTGTTTTAATGCCATGTAGTGAACAACATATCGCCTTCGATTTCCAAGATGAGGAATTAGTTTTTTCAGAGACGAATCCTTAGGATGTGTACACTCTGGTAGGAAAGGTAAATCGTTGTGTAGATCATGAAGGTCTGATGGGTAATCAACATCAACGTCTAGAATGTATCCCACACGATCGTCCTCCTTTAGTTTTTCTAGATAAACAGTATCTGGAGAAACCCACTGAAATCCACCATAAGGCAGGGAGTGGCACATAGCCCACCCGTATTGGTTGTTGGCATAATCATAAGTAACAAACTGCGATGGTTTCTCAGAAACATAGGTTTCCATGTATTTATTGTTAGCTTCAGCATACCGGTGAGACACCTGGCATATGCCTCCACGTATTCCAGACTCGATTAGAAGAATCTGATCGTAATCCTGTAGCAATTCCAGTTCAATTCCTGTGTAAAGGAGCATTGCCTCTAAACTTAAGCCAGGCGAAGTAAAAAAGTGTGCAGCATCCACTCGGTGTGTTTCTAGTGTTTTGTTTCTAAACGTTTCAAGGCTGTCTGCAAGAAGGTGTACATACGATGTTAGGTAGAGGTCACTATATTCCCCTAGAGTTTTAATGTTGAACTGATTGCAGACATTTTTGGCATGTTCATGGTCTTCTTGACTAACATCTTCTTGACTTAATTTGTTAAAGAATGCCTCTTTTGGAGGTAAACACGTTTCACTTAACTTTTCCCATGAGTCAATGTAGTCATAACAAAATACCCCTTTACGAGTCATGAGCATTGCATTTTCTTTTCCAAAGTACTTGTCTGTTTCAGGGTATAATGTTAAGTTGGAAACTAAGTTTTCCAAACTACTTGGCATTAACCGAAACGTGTCCACAAATCTAAGCTTAACATTTCCTACATATTTGGTAAAGGAAATGTGCTTTTCTTTGGAGTTAGCGATAACATCCACTCTCTCAGTAGTACATCCCAATTGCTTTACAATGAAATTTGCTTCGTAGCCACTCATATTATCTAGAAACACAGGAACGGGGTTACGAGTTTTACACCTCAAATTACAGTTATTGTGAGCACTACCACGGTATTACCCTGTAATATGGCAGTAATCTCGAATTTTCCAGTCCTGTTCGGTAAATGGTTTTTGACACAAATAACAGGTTTCAGAACATTGGAACTCTGCTTCTTGATCCTCAGTTGAAGCCTTTGGAACATTTAAGCTGCAAAGGCGATCAATTTCATTAGCTATTGAAATCAAACAGTCCATAAACTTTTCTGCAGCGTCAGGTCCATGATAAATAAGAGGTTGGCTTGGAAGGTTTGTCTTTATGTGTTCCACAGCAGGTGAGGGTTTAACATATATACCAAAGCTCATAGGAACATGACTCTGGTATGGCACTGTATAACTTGCTTCAGGATTGGGTAGACATGTTTGATAGGGTAACAGTGTACTTTCAAAATCAGCATAGATAACGTAAGGTATTCTCATCATTTTTTCCACGTTTCAAAATTTAACAATTGAGTTTTTAATAGGCATTTCAACCTTAGCAATGTCATGCTGGACACACAAAGCTCTATGTTCTTTCAATTTTTCCATTCCTTGTTGTCCATATCGATTATCAAAGTGTGTAAAACACCGTTTACACGTATATATCTTATGTTCATAGCGGGTAATCTGATGTCTTACTAGTTTATCAAAATCTTTGATAAAGACGTAGTGGTTCTGGCCGGATGATGAACTTAGCAGAAAGAGGTCGCGATGGTCTTGCAGTTCTTGATCCACAACCTTTAGAGGGAACAATTTGTTGTCTTGTTCCAATCCAAATACATTAATGGATATATCGTTGGCTTTTTGAAATTTGGGAATGTCAGCTAGCGATGTAGGAAATGATATTACTGAAAAACCATACTTGTTTTCCAGATCCTTGTATTTTCTAACGCGTTTAGCATCAGTTTTAACCAGTTTTGCTAAAATGGCATACATAAAACACCTCTCGTCCTTAAAGTTTTGAGGATTAATGCAGGCTTTTCTTGCTTGTATAGCTGCTGGTAATGGAATATATGTGCTGCCACGCAAGGGATTGTACTTATTTATTTTCAATCGTACTCCTTCCACTGCTAACAAAGCCCAATTACTGTTTTTTTTAGCTCAGATTCTTCCATTTCCGTAGTTAACTTTGTAAATTGTGTTTCCAAGAAACTACTTAAGTCTGATTCCAAAAATAGGGCCTGATTTCTTGTTTTAAAAGCACGATCTGTAATTTCATTGGTAGATGTATGAATGAATCTACATTCAGCCACAAGATTAACTTTGATCGACTTGTGCATTGCTAGTTCTTTCTGCTTAGATTGTATTATTTGCTGTTTGGACTCTTTAAGGTATGAATTTAAATCCTTACACGTGTCACAACGTATTGTACCCGATACCTAGTTGAGGCTATCGGCTACGCCAGCTGACATTGAGCCGTAGTTGAGATTTATGGGAATAGTTGTAAAGATAGCGCTCACATCGAGTCGAGAGGAATGTCAAGAAATGACGTAGAAGGCCAAGGATCAAGAAGGCACTGCCAGTCAAGTAGATGGAATTATGGGAGGAATATTAAAGTTTTATTAAGATCTTTATGGAACAGTATATTTAATCATCTCAGAAGAGAAGAAATGTCAAGCATTATATATTGTAATAACTTGAAGAAAGACAGATAATCCCTTAAGTTATTGTATAACTTAATAGCCGAGATGAAGGTGGTCGAGATTATATTCGTGACGCACGACAGCAGAAAGTGGGAGAGCATCACGTGACCGCGCCAGGTAGGAGCTGGTCAATGCAGTTTATAGACATCAGTCGAGTTCAGCCAGCGAGCTGAGCGGTACACATGCGCAGAGCGTACGGTAAAGTTGAGCGGTGCACGGCACTTGTTACGTAAAGCGAAGGCGACAGTATTACTTAACCAAGCAGAGAGAGGAAGTAGGTCATTGAGCCAAGGCGAGCAACGCAGGGCAGACGGCGAGAAGACCGGTTCCGATGCAAGCTATGTGGGCCGTGTACGGAGGAGAAAAGCCGGGGTTCAGAACAGCATTGTAATACGAGTTTGAGAACTTTATTTCGAGCTGCATTTTATAACGCAGAACAGTATAGCAAAGCGGCATGGCGAGGCCGGCTTTAAGCATAGATCATTCTGGAACAGTGCAGTAGATCCGAGCGGGCTAGTTCCGACTTTTATACGCAGGCAACATTAAAAAAGCTGAACTTCATTTCAATATTCAGTTACAACATTGAGTTGGGACTTGTATTCAGTAATAGAATTGTGCAGGCAGATAGTTACAATATACTGCAATTATGAACTTAGACATTCAAATGGCATTACGACTATGCATTTCATAATGGAATATGTAGAGCGACCATGGGGTCCAAACAACATTAACGCTTTTAAACAAACGAACTGTTACAATTATATGCACTTATGAACATTGTCACGTGCATTAATAGAATTCTTTTTCATGAATTATCATAAAATACCGAGTACGAACACAGCTACAGGGTGTTTCAAAAACTTCTACACTCTCATAAATAAAATGTATTTTCTGCAAGTGAGACTTAACCGCTGTGGAGATTGAACTTTTAACAAGCGAACCGAACATTATATGGGACAGTGGCGTAACATAGAAGGAGAATATGGGGTACGCTGCTTTTATGAACTTTTACGTAAGATTTTGGACAGTATCCGCTATGGATAACATGCAGTTCATCATGTCGGAGTAAACGAAGACAGAGACGCGATGGCACCACGGAGCGATGGATTCGATTCCTGAAGAAGAGGAGGTCTAACAGCTGATTCACTTGGGATATGAAGGCGATCGTTTTTGCGTGGGTGATACGATATTCACGTCGATCTTTCGAGAAAATTATTACACACAAGAATAATCGACGATCTTGGAAATATAATAACAGCTGATATGAGAAGGTACTGTAAGAGTTATGACTTTCTGATATGATATTTTCATGAGCACTGGGCATACATGTATATATTTTTCTAGTAGGAGTTCTACGTTTATTGAGACATGGCTTAAACATTTTTTGCTCCAAGTTTTGCTAGAATATGGCGTTACCATATGATATGGCAGGCACCATTATACGAAATTCTCACCATTGGTTGGCTTTATTAAGCAGGTTTTTGGTCTTTTAGACATTTTCCAGTAAGGATAGGTTTTCTTGGATAGTTATTTTTTGTGACGAGTATTTCGAACTCGTGATCTGCAATTGGATTATTTAAATCACTTCGTCAGTTCATTGCATACTAGCGAGTGTGTATTATTCATCAGTAGGGATTTTTCCATTGGATTGTTTGGAGATATTAAGATGTTATTCACTCAAGTGTATGAATATCGCTTTTATGTGACAACTAGAGACTTATATAAACAATTCATGCTTTTGGGCTAATGCCGTGTGTATTTTTAATTTAAACCATACGTTTCGGAGAAACCTTGCCTCCTTTTTCAATGGAAAGGTTTCTCCGAAACGTATGGTTTAAATTAAAAATACACACGGCATTAGCCCAAAAGCATGAATTGTTTATATAATAATCCGGGCCGTGAAAGCCTTAATATGCAAACTAGAGACTTGTTGATCCCAATCTGGTACATTCACTCATGAGACGACGAGATGGGGCCTTTCGTATTTATATGATTGCGTGGTGGTACACATCTTTACCCATCGTTCAGGGCATTATCATGTTAGACGACTGGGCAAGGCCTTTCGTATTTATACGATCGTGTGGTGGTTACTCATCTTACTTGCCATTGAGGAACTCATTTTTATCATCCGAGTGTACTTGAGATTGTAAGAGGATCAAACAAGGAACTACTAGTCACATATCAGACGAATTTTGTTAAATAAATTAAAAATACATGTCAGCAGGGTTACATTTTGTAATTCTTGTTTGCCAATCCAATATTTTGTTGCTATACTCTTTTGAGAGTACTTTCAATTTAACAGCTGATACAGCTGATGCTTTTGATAATTTTTATGATTGAGTTTGATACCTTTGAGAAGGATTTAAAGTAATTAAATCTTGTAAGATGAATCATTAATGGTCAGATTTATTTTAAGGCAGATCAGTATTGCATATTTCGATGTGAGAGATTTAGCACATTGGTATTTTTCTGTGAAGTGAATTATGAGAATTTTAAGAGAATTTATGCTATTTGAAAGCAGATTTTGAATTTGATTACGATTACTGAGGTAATATATTTTTCCTAATTGTTTAAGAAGTTGTCTAGATGTGATCAGATTAATTACAGTTATTCGAGATTGTGTGCGTTGATAATTTGAAGCCAGATATGTATTTTTGTAGATCATGCAACGTGATTAAGTGAAGTTTGTGATAGGCATTTTGTGGAAGTTGCCAAGTGGTAGTTGCAATATTGCTAATGTATTTTGAGGCAGACATGAGGTTGTCGAACCCAGTCTAGCATTATTTTTGAGATTCATGCTGTGCGCTGAATATTTATGAAGTTTGTGGAATAATTGTGGTATTCAAATGTGATATTTGATAAAGTGAGAATATATAATGTAGTTGTGGATAGTGAGATCCAACGTGAAATTGTGAAGGCAATAATATTTTTTGGCATGATAATTTAATACGAGATATAACTTGGAAGTGATAAAACTGTAAGACAACGTTCTATAAACCCTTATTAAACAATTTGTTAGGAAATTAAACAAATAAATAAAGTTGATAATACAAGATTTTCTGATAATAATAATTAATGAAATAATAATCTGAAATTTAAGCATATTAATGATCTGACCTAATGAAATAAAAATCAGAATGACTAGATGAAATAATAAAAATCTAAATAACCAGAAGAATAAAATTTATATAAGTTGATAAATTAAATTTTGGAATAAATCAATGAATTAAATAAATGGATGAATTAAAGGTTGAATAAATAAGCTGATTTAAATAAATTAATAGATGATTAAATAGATGATGAATAACTGAATTAGAAGGTGATAATTAATTAAAGAAGCTGATGATTAATAAATGTAAATGAATTTAAATAAATTTAATTGAGAGATATAATTTACATGATTTGAAGAATTGCAATTTGAGATGAGAACTTATGTGAGAAATATTTAATTTTGATGATGATGATTACAACCAATGAATAGTGGATTTTCTGTGATTCACAAACAGGCAATGATTAATGACAGTGTAAATAGTGTAAATTACTTATTCGATGTTTAGGAGCATTTTACTAACATATTCAGCATTTGAATAATGCCATGCAAGCCATAAATTATGTGATATTTAAAATATGTCGGTATAATATGTGTGTTTAGACAGATTAATTATATTTTTACATCCACATTCATGATGTTAATTTAAAGAGAAGTTAGGTCTCAGTTATCACGAATGTCAGTGACGCAAAGACATAGTGCTACGGTGATCCTGAGAACCCTAGAGAACTTTAGAAATTTTTCCTATTTTATGTGGATTAAATACACTTTGAGTAGAATGGAGATGGTTCGATTTTCTGGACAATGACAATTTAACGTTGGCATTCGACCATGCTCTTAGGTAGGATGAGTGTTTAATATGTCTGTCTGACGATCAAAGTTGAATAAATTTGTTTTTACCTTAGTTGTGATCTGATGATGATGTGATTTTCCTATTTCTTTCCTTGTCTTAATTAAGGCTTAACCGGGAAGGATGTGGTTTGCTAGGGATTCAGTTGATGGCGCCCATTGATATTTGTTTTTTTAAATTAAATTTAAACCCGTGACGACCCTGGAGATACTTTATCTCGTGTTACCCTCTGCTTTTGAGATATTTCAATTGAATTTCCGACACATTCCTTATTTGACTAGGTGTTCATTTAACTCCGCTCTGTCCTGCAAATCCAGGAATGCGATGTAATAGCAGATGGGTCATCGCATCCCCAGGACGAACGGGTACAGTATGAAAAAGGATTTAAAACGACCTTGAAAAGACGTATCATATTCAGTAAGTCCATTTTTGTCAGGAACCATTGAAAGCAGGTAATGTTTTGTAGGCTCAGTTTTTTGTCTTTTAGCTGCTGACACAACATTACAACATTCTTCATAACGACGTCCGTTGTAGACATTGTTGAATTTACTACCACAAGTTTTGCACTCATGAAACTCACCACATGATACTTCATGACGCTTTCTATGATAGTCTCGAAGAAAAGTCTTTCCACACTCTTTACACATATAGCTAGGCATGGTTTCTTCCATCATGGATGTTGATTTCTTCAAACAGCTGCTTACTGCGTATCACAAGGCTGTAGGCTGGTCAGTGAGACGGTCTTTCACGATGTGAACACTGCAAAAGGTAGTAATCAACTGATTGTATTCCTGCTAAGAGACCTCTTATATAACCTAATCAAGACCAACAGCTACTTACCATGTAGTACACGGCTAGAGCCTAGTGGGTGAGCCGATCTTTCACAAAGTGATCACTGTTAAATGTAGTAGTCAACTGAAAATATTCTTACACCCTACTGAAGGTTATCAGGTACTTACTGCATATCAAAAGGCTGTACACTCATGTGTTAGACACTATCTCTAGCTAAGGACCCCTATATTCCCTATACAAGGATATACATGTTAGTTCTAAACACTTAATGGTTATTTGCATATTAAATTTATATACACAGCTTATACGGACACGTTTTTCACGCAAAAAAAAAAACTTTGTCAAATAGCCAGATGCGGCACGCAAAGTATGTTTCCGCTATCTAGCGGTGACTATGAGAACTACCTGAACGACAGCATGGTACCTAGCGCTCCATATCATTACTGAACGTTCAGCATTCTATCTAGCGGTCGATATAAAACATTACTCAACTACCAGCATGCTACCTACCGGTCGACATGACAACCCACTCAACTACTAGTATGCATTCCAATAATGAACACATTTGCTCATATCCACTAACAATACACACAGCGGGTTTGCTTTATCGTTTAATACAAAAATATCTTGTTTAAATAATGTAACAAAAAGTTACATGGCACAATTGTATGGGAATGTTGCATTACCTAAAATGTAATAGTAAGCAAGTGTTTAACATTTTACAATCGGCTTATGATGAAGGATAATGTTGGTGGCTTATGTTGGTGGTTTATGGTGGTGGCTTATGATGGTGGCTTATGGTGGTGGCTTATGGTGGCTTATAGTGGTGGCATATGTTGGTGGCTTATATTTGGTGGTTTACGTTATTACCTTATTTGTAATGGCTTATTTGACAAGTTATTTTTGTCAATGTATTTAGAGGATTTTTCTCTTGGTCTTGGAAAGTATCTCAACCCTTTTTTTATGGCAGCATAATGCTTACCGCCATGTTTGTAAGCAACAACAACACACTAAAATTCCAAAAATCCAAAGTACTCTAAGGTTAATGATTGTCTCTCAACTCCATTCAACGCCTAGTCAAAAACATTATATATTTTTCAAATTTTTCAAAAAAGGTAAATAAAATAAAAATCATATCAAATCATATGCTAACTCCAACACCTACGTCTATCCCACTCTCAGTCAAAAATATAATATTCTTCAAATTTTTCCAAAACAAAATTTGGACAGTAGGTCATATTTTGAAAACTAATCATCCTATAAAGTCATATATAGACTCAAACCAATGGCTTTTATATCCTTAATCGTAAGAACAAAATATGGAATTTTTGACATTTTTTCCAAAACTGTTCATTTTAAAACAGGGCTATATTTTGGAAACTAGGAATTTTACAAAAAAAAGTTTGTTTAACGTAAATTACAGGTATTTACCCCCACTACCCTCAAACCAAGTCCCAGGTCTCTGGGACAAAATCCAAAAAAGTTCAATTTGGAAAGTAGGCGATATTTTGAAATCTAATCATCCTAAAAACTCATATATAGACTCAAACCAATGGCTTTTATATGCTTAATTGGTAGAACAAAACTTAATTAACATTTTTCAGTTTTTCAAAAAAAATCTAATTTTCAAAATTGTCTATATTTTGGGAACTAAGAATTTTACAAAAAAGTTTGTTTAACGTAAATTAAAGGTTTTTACTCCCTCTACCCAAAAAATAAATTTCAGGTCCCTAGGACAAAAACTGTGCAGTAGTGGTTTTTGGGGGGTTCAAAACCCACCTCCACCTCCCCACCTCACAAGATGGCGGCCGTAACTTAACTTAACCTGGCCTAACCTAACAAGATGGCGGCCGTAGCTTAACTTAACCTAGCCTAACCTAACAATATGGCGGCCGTAGCTTTACGTAACCTAACCTAACCTAACCTAAACCTACGAGGTGCGATTTAAAAAAAATCAAGATGGTGGTCATAGCTTAACTGAACCTGTTAAGCTTTGTTCTACCAATTAAGCACATAAAAGCCATTGGTTTGAGTCTATATAGGATGATTAGTTTTCAAAATATCGCCTACTTTCCAAATTGAACTTTTTTTGGATTTTGTCCCAGAGACCTGGGACTTGGTTTGTGGGTAGTGGGGGTAAATACCTGTCATTTACGTTTAACAAACACTTTTGTAAAATTCCTAGTTTTCAAAATATAGCCCCGTTTTAAAATGAATATTATTAGAAATAATGTCAAAAATTCCATATTTTGTTCTTACGATTAAGGATATAAAAGCCATTGGTTTGAGTCTATATATGACTTTATAGGATGATTAGTTTTCAAAATATGACCTACTTTCCAAATTTTGTTTTGGAAAATTTTTGAAGAATATTATATTTTTTGACTGAGAGTGGGATAGACATAGGTGTTGGAGTTAGCATATGATTTGATATGATTTTTATTTTTAACATATAGCCAACTTCTCCAATTTACATTTTTGGAAAAATTGGAAAAATATGTTTTTGACTAGGCGTTGGATGGAGTTAAGAGACAATCATTAACCTTAGAGTACTTTGGATTCTTGGAATTTTAGTGTGTTGTTGTTGCTTACAAACATGGCGGTAAGCATTATGCTACCATAAAAAAGGGTTGAGATACTTTCCAAGACAAAGAGAAAAATCCTCTAAATACAATGACAAAAATAACTTGTCAAATAAGCCATTACAAATAAGGTGATAACGTAAACCACCAAAAATAAGCCACCAACATATGCCACCACTATAAGCCACCACCATAAGCCACCGTAAGCCACCACCATAAGCCACCATCATAAGCCACCACCATTAGCCACCACCATAAGCCACCATCATAATCCTTCATCATAAGCCGATTGTAAAATGTTAAACACTTGCATACTATTACATTTTAGGTAATGCAACATTCCCATACAATTGTGCCATGTAACTTTTTGATACATAATTTAAACAAGATATATTTGTATTAAACGATAAAGCAAACCCGCTGTGTGTATTGTTAGTGGATATGAGCAAATGTGTTCATTATTGGAATGCATACTAGTAGTTGAGTGGGTTGTCATGTCGACCGGTAGGTAGCATGCTGGTAGTTGAGTAATTTTTGATATCGACCCCTAGATAGCATGCTGATGGTTCAGTAATGATATAGAGCGCTAGGTGCCATGCTGTCGTTCAGATAGTTCTCATAGTCACCACTAGATAGCGGAAAAATACTTTGGGTGTCGCATGTGGCTATTTGACAAAGTTTTATTGCGTGAAAAACGTGCTCGTATAAGCTGTGTATATAAATTTAATATACAAATAACCATTAAGTGTTTAGAACTAACATGTATATCCTTGTATAGGGAATATAGGGGTCCTTAGCAAGAGAGAGTGTCTAACACATGAGTATACAGCCTTTTGATATGCAGTAAGTACCTGATAACCTTCAGTAGGGTGTAAGAATATTTTCAGTTGACTACTACATTTAACAGTGATCACATTGTGAAAGATCGTCTCACCCACTAGGCTCTAGCCGTGTACTACGTGGTAAGTAGCTGTTGGTCTTGATTAGGTTATATAAGAGGTCTCTTAGCAGGAATACAATCAGTTGATTACTACCTTTTGCAGTGTTCACATCGTGAAAGACCGTCTCACTGACCAGCCTACAGCCTTGTGATACGCAGTAAGCAGCTGTTTGCAGAAATCAACATCCATGATGGAAGAAACCATGCCTAGCTATATGTGTAAAGAGTGTGGAAAGACTTTTCTTCGAGACTATCATAGAAAGCGTCATGTAGTATCATGTGGTGAGTTTCATGAGTGCAAAACTTGTGGTAGTAAATTCAACAATGTCTACAACGGACGTCGTCATGAAGAATGTTGTAATGTTGTGTCAGCAGCTAAAAGACAAAAAACTGAGCCTACAAAACATTACCTGTTTTCAATGGTTCCTGACAAAAATGGACTTACTGAATATGAAACGTCTTTTCAAGGTCGTCTTAAATCCTTTTTCATACGTTGTGACACGTGTAAGGATTTAAATTCATACCTTAAAGAGTCCAAACAGCAAATAATACAAGCTAAGCAGAAAGAACTATCAATGCACAAGTCGATCAAAGTTAATCTTGTGGCTGAATGTAGATTCATTCATAGATCTACCAATGAAATTACAGATCGTGCTTTTAAAACAAGAAATCAGGCCCTATTTTTGGAATCAGACTTAAGTAGTTTCTTGGAAACACAATTTACAAAGTTAACTACGGAAATGGAAGAATCTGAGCTAAAAGGCAGTAATTGGGCTTTGTTAGCAGTGGAAGGAGTACGATTGAAAATAAATAAGTACAATCCCTTGCGTGGCAGCACATATATTCCATTATCAGCAGCTATACAAGCAAGAAAAGCCTGCATTAATCCTCAAAACTTTAAGGACGAGAGGTGTTTTATGTATGCCATTTTAGCAAAATTGGTTAAAACTGATGCTAAACGCGTTAGTAAATACAAGGATCTGGAAAACAAGTATGATTTTTCAGTAATATCATCACTAGCTGACATTCCCAAATTTGAAAAAGCCAACGATATATCCATTAATGTATTTGGATTGGAACAAGACCACAAATTGTTCCCTCTAAAGGTTGTGGATCAAGAACTGCAAGACCATCGCGACCTCTTTCTGCTAAGTTCATCATCCGGCCAGAACCACTACGTCTTTATCAAAGATTTTGATAAACTAGTAAGACATCAGATTACCCGCTATGAACATAAGATATATACGTGTAAACGGTGTTTTACACACTTTGATAATCGATATGGACAACAAGGAATGGAAAAATTGAAAGAACGTACAGCTTTGTGTGTCCAGCATGACATTGCTAGGGTTGAAATGCCTATTAAAAACTCAATTGTTAAATTTTTAAACGTGGAAAAAATGATGAGAATACCTTACGTTATCTATGCTGATTTTGAAAGTATACTGTTACCCAATCCTGAAGCAAGTTATACAGTGCCATACCAGAGTCATGTTCCTATGAGCTTTGGTATATATGTTAAACCCTCACCTGCTGTGGAACACATAAATACAAACCTTCCAAGCCAAACTCTTGTTTATCGTGGACCTGACGCGGCAGAAAAGTTTATGGACTGTTTGATTTCAAAAGCTAATGAAATTGATCGCCTTTACACCTTAAATGTTCCAAAGGCTTTAAATGAGGATCAAGAAGCAGAGTTCCAATGTTCTGAAACCTGTTATTTGTGTCAAAAACCATTTACCCAACAGGACTGGAAAGTTCGAGATTACTGCCATATAACAGGGGAATACCGTGGTAGTGCTCACAATAACTGTAATTTGAGGTGTAAAACACGTAACCCCATTCCTGTGTTTCTAAATAATATGAGTGGCTACGACGCAAATTTCATTGTAAAACAATTGGGATGTACTACTGAGAGAGTGGATGTTATCGCTAACTCCAAAGAAAAGCACATTTCCTTCACCAAATATGTAGGAAATGTTAAGCTTAGATTTGTGGACACGTTTCGGTTAGTGCCAAGTAGTTTGGAAAACTTAGTTTCCAACTTAACATTATGCCCTGAAACAGACAAGTACTTTGGAAAAGAAAATGCAATGCTCATGACTCGTAAAGGGGAGTTTTGTTATGACTACATTGACTCATGGGAAAAGTTAAGTGAAACGTGTTTACCTCCAAAAGAGGCATTCTTTAACAAATCAAGTCAAGAAGATGTTTGTCAAGAAGACTATGAACATGCCAAAAATGTCTGCAATCAGTTCAACATTAAAACTCTAGGGGAATATAGTGACCTCTACCTAACATCAGATGTACTCCTTCTTGCAGAGAGCTTTGAAACGTTTAGAAACAAAACACAAGAAACACACCAAGTGGATGCTGACAGTTTTGTACTTCGTCTGGTTTAAGTTTTGAGGCAATGCTCCTTTACACAGGAATTGAACTGGAATTGCTACAGGATTACGATCAGATTCGTCTAATCGAGTCTGGAATACGTGGAGGCATATGCCAGGTGTCTCACCGGTAGGCTGAAGCTAACAATTAATACATGGAAACCTATGATTCTGATAAACCATCGCAGTTTATTACCTATGATGATGCCAACAACCAATACGGGTGGGCTATGTGCCACTCCCTTCCTTATGGTGGATTTCAGTGGGTTTCTCCAGATACTGTTTATCTAGAAAAACTAAAGGAAGACGATCCTGTGGGATACATTCTAGACGTTGATGTTGATTACCCATCTGACCTTCATGATCTACACAACGATTTACCTTTCCTACCAGAGTGTACACAACCTAAGGATTCGTCTCTGAAAAAACTAATTCCTCATCTTGGAAATCGAGGGCGATATGTTGTTCACTACATGGCATTAAAACAGGCTTTAGATCATGGAATAAAATTGATAAAAATTCATCGTGTGTTAAAGTTTAAGCAAAGACCTTGGTTAAAGGCATACGTTGATTTTAATAACAACCTTCGAAAACAAGCCAAAATTGATTTTGAGAAAAATCTGTACAAATTATTCAACAATGCCATTTTTGGAAAAACAATGGAAAATATCCGTAAAAGAATAGGCATACGTCTTGAGGCTGACAGCAAAAAGGCAGAAAAGCTAATAGCAAAGCCGACATTTATCGACAGAACAATTTATGGTCCTAACCTAGCTGCTTTCCACATGGCTAAACGTAACATTGTATTCAATAAGCCTATATATATTGGAATGAGTATACTGGATATTTCAAAAACTCTCATGTATTCCCAAAACTATGATGTCCTGATACCCTATTATGGCATGGACAATCTTAAACTCATGTATATGGATACTGACTCGTTCATTTATTTGGATAACACCCCAGATGTATATCAAGACAAGTTAGATTTCCTAGAACACCTGGACACATCAGATTATGTTACTCTACATCAAACAAGAAAACGTTGGGGGAAATTTAAAGACGAAGCTTGTGGACAAATTATAAAATCATTTGTTGAACTTGGAGATAAAATGTTTGCTTTAGACATAAATGGTAAAGAAATCAAAAAGATTAAAGGTATTAGCAGAGGTGTTGTCAAAAATTGTATAAGCTTTCAAGATTATAAGGATTGTGTCATGAAAAACAATGTAAAAAGAATACCCATGAACATTATCGCTTCTAAACAACATAACATATCATCTATAAGACTAAACAAAATTGCTTTGTGTCCTGGTGATGATAAAAGAGTGATTTGTTGCTAATGGTATAGGTACACATGCCTATGGTCATTACTCAATCATTAACCATGCTTAAAGTGTTAAGTTATGAATATCAAAATCTTCTGCCTGCAACTAGCAAATACATAAAACAAAACTATTTAGTAAATAAAACCATGGCACTACAAAAATAAAAAAAAATGATATTCATACTCAAAAATAAATAAAATAGCAAAAAAATAAAAACAACTGCACAATTTATAACAAAAAAAAAGAATAGACTATATATAAAATGTATTATGTGTAAATAGTGTACATGTATTTAAAATAAAAAAATATTGTATGGACACTGCTTGTACATTTTTAATTACTACCACTCCCAATGCAAAATGAACATGTAAAACACAAATTGGAAAATCTATGTTTCCATATTGACAAAATAGAAAAAAACTTTAAAGTGAATTTTTTTAAACTGTAAATGGGAATTTGGTAAATTGACAAATGTGTAAACAACAAAATGCAAAATCCATGTTTC